>OX439483.1:129641637-129938635 GCA_949320155.1 Melangyna quadrimaculata | reverse complement strand
AAGCACCATCAAGATATGAATGAGATGAAGCTAGTTGAACCATTGGAATGTCCTCCAATAGTTCTGATAACTCATTTTGCAACAACTTAGATAGTTTGTAGAATTCAACTCAATTGGCTACTTAAATTAGCATGTATTCAAACCAATGAATGTGAAAGTGCACCCGTTATAACTGTTTCAGTAAAAAACATACTCAAAAAATTATCTTTAACTACACAAATAATTTTTATTCATAGCTATACGAGCTTTAAGTTAAAAAAACATTTTTTTTTTTTAATTTTATCACTGAGGGAAGGAATCGTTTGCGGCAAACGTAAAAATTGCCCAAACGACTTTTTCGTTTGCCAGCCAGTTTTGACAGTTCGTTTGCAGCAAACTCTTAAATTCGTTTGAGACAAACGATTCATACTGTTGTAGCAAAATTCTATCGTTTGTTTCAAACGAATAGAGTGTTTGTGTCAAACGAATGTAGTGTTTCTGTCAGACGAATAATGGTGTTTTGTAAACATATTTACTGTTTGTGGCAAACGAATGGTGCTTTTAGAGTAAACGTTAATACTTTAACGACAAGCGAATGGGTCAATTGTTATAGAAGATCAGAGTGGTTATGACAAATGAATACACACGTTTGTTGCTAGTGACTTGTACGTTTGTCACAATCAATACAGTGACTGCTGGTTTTCCCTTAATTCTGAAATTACATTATTTTATTTTAATTGAAAAAAATGTCAAGCTATACTTACCTAGATTTGAACTGGTTTCCTTCCGTATCGAGAGCGAGCATGCATCCACTGAGCTAATTTGCAACATAAAACGCTACGCAAAATGTTAATCAGTTGAAAACTTCATACTTAGACTTAGACTTAGGCTTAGACAATTTCATGTATTTTAATTATTTTAACTATGAATAATTATTTTGATTATGACGAGGACGACCGAAGTATTTAAAATATTGGGTCAGTTTTTGTTTTAAACTATTACTACGTAGATGTGCTCCTAGGATTGAAATAAAACTTTTAACAAAATCGTTTAGTTTAACACAATAATTGTTTTTATGCGTTGTAAATTAATTATATATTGAACCCAACATGTGCTAAATAAGTATTCAATGTTTATATTTTTATCATTTTAACTTCATTATTACAAAAAAAAAAAATAAGTTGGGCACCAGCCTGGAGTAAAATTTTCCATTCTCCAGGCATATGAATTTCGTACGATACTAAAAAGATGTGATTTTAACTTTAGTAAAATATAAGGGGATAGTACGATGCTAAACTCGTTTAAAATAAGCAAAACACAATCTTTAACCTAGTATCATACTAAAATTGATTTAACATCGTACTTAATAATCTAAAATTTTGCACCATTGTTTTTCGAAATGAACAACGGATATGTAGGTAATTTTTATTATTTTTTAAAATTGAACTTTTATTTTGAATGTAATTATTTTAACAATTATTTTTAATGCAAGGATTTTTAAAGTAGCATTTATTTTATTTTTTAATGCAAATATTCTCGAATTTTGACTTTGCTATTTTTTAAAGCAATAAATTTTCAATTTTGAATCGCATTCTTTTTAAATGCAACACATTTTCAATTGAAATTTGATTTTTTGAACAAGTAGTGCTGAACTTCAGAACAATACCAAATTGATAAAGCAAAACATGTATTGAAACGTACCCAATATTTGCCCTATAGATTACCTAAAATTGGTTAGATAGGAATTAAACAAATAAAATACTTTTTCCAAATAGGAAATTTATTGCTGCAAGCGAATTTCTTTTAAAGAAACCTAAAATCAAAAATTCTTTCGCCTCAAAAGCATGAAATTTTCACCACAAGCATTAAGTTAATTTATAAAAATAAGATTTAAAGATATATACCCTGCAATTATTCAATCGCTTGCTACAAATTAGTTTACTTTCTACGAATTAACCATTCGTCCCAAATGTTCGATTCATTAGTTGCAAGCAATTGTAATTTATATAGTTAACGTAAAACTTTTTGCAGCAAACTGCATTTCAAAAGCTTAATTCGCAATCGATTCATTCGTTTGCCATAAACAATTACACTTGCTTGCAAACATCATGTCGTTTGAATTTGGGAAACATTGTCATTTACCGTAATCAACCCAGGCAAATTGAGCTCCGAACGAATATTTGTTATATGTTTGATGCAATGGAATTACTTTCTGTGGCGACTGTAAAACAATTGCTACAAATGAAATACGTTTATTACAGCAAACGAAATTCGTTACTCGCAAACGCAAAAAAAAAATATTAATTTTCTCAGTGTACCTGCCGCTGTTTTTCCAAATTATCATAAAATGTGTGTGTTTTTCGGAAAACTTGTTGCTGAATTTTATTTTTAGTATTGTTACATACATTCAAAACAATTATTAAAACATCATGTTGATAACGCATTTTTTGGGAAAATTCACCCCAAAGTCAAAAAATTAGCATGGGCAGGAAAAATGGAACAGGCTAAAAACTGAATATCTTAAGACTGAGAAAAGATGTCAAATTTATTTAAAAGCAATTACAAATGCTGGTATTTCTTCTACAAATAAAAGCCTAAACGAAGTTTTTATCATAAGTACTTACGGCGCAATTATCGGTAACATGGATCAGGGTACCCCAAAGTAAGACTTTTCCCGAAAAATTCCCGATAAATGATATCAAAATTGGAGATAGGCCCTAACTGTAGAACAATTTTTTTCTTAGAATATACCCCAGAATCATACTCTAAAATACTCTTGACGAATTAAGAGACACCCTGTATAATTTGACACCTAAGCTTAATCTCGGATATCAGCCATTTCATATTACAAAATTTTGATATATTTTTTTTTAATTTATAGATATTTTCTTCCCGATAAATGATATCAAAATTGGAGATAGGCCCTAACTGTAGAACAATTTTTTTCTTAGAATATACCCCAGAATCATACTCTAAAATACTCTTGACTAATTAAGGGACACCCTGTATAATTTGACACCTAAGCTTTCATATTACAAAATTTTGGCATATTTTTTTTTAATTTATAGATATTTTCTGGGTTTCCATATCGGAAGAAAATGCTGGTAGGTAGTGGGGTTTCGTGATTTAGGGTAACTTGGTAGGTACACACTTTGGAATCTTTGGGTTTTCGAGATTTTAGAATTTTGGTTCTCGAGTATCTTTCCCCAAACTATTTTATAATTATTATTGTTGTTAAGAAAGATTTCATGTCCTAGACAAACAAATAGTTCAAACCTTTTAATTGTTAAGGTGCAGCAAATTATGGATTCATTAAAAAAATTGGGCACGACTGGATCGCACAAAACTTGCTCTCATAGCTAACAACTTTAACGTAACTTGAAATAGACAGTGTACATATTTATTGGTTCCATAACATTATGATATCATTAAAAATAAAAGTTTTAAAAACAATTTTAAATATAAATGATTACTATGAATTATTATAAATTAGATTGAGCAAAACAGATTGAGCTCAAAAAAAAGTATGCCATCGGATTTGTTTAATATATATGAATTTATGAAAAAAAAATTTCAAAAATCTTTAGAGCGGTTTTTTTTAAATTAATTTTTTATATATAAGAAAATTTCAACATTTTTTAAAATAAAAGTCGGTATGCCACCTTTAAGTATTTAATAAAATACATTTTTTCACAAAATTAAAAAAAAATTCATTAGCCTGTTTTCAAAATTAAATTTTCAAAAACAAATTTTCAATATTTTTTTAAAAATCCAAAACTTATTTTTCGAATTTTTTTATATGCAAAATTGTTAAAATTGTATGCTACCTTTTGCATAAGAATGTTGGTTGAAATCGGTGTAGTAGTTAACGAAAAATTTGAAAACAAAAAATCGGTTGTATGACAGGTACCGTTAATAACCGTTATAAAAAAAAAAAATTTCTGTCAAACTATTTATTTTAGTAATCTTAGTACCTCGTAATTTTTTGAGCAGGTACCGTTATTTTTTGAGCTAAAAAAAAAAAATTTCCCTCTAGGGAATCCCATAAGAACCTTTAGTCCAAAGTTTGAAGAAAATCGCTTTAGCCGTTTAGGCTGCAGGTCGAAGTACAGACAGACAGACAGACCGACAGAATTGCGAGACCCACTTTTTTCGCGTTCTCCATCATCGTTATTTTAGGGAAAATTATTATCTCGAATTTTTTTTTTGCACGAATCCTAAACTTGCCCTATACTACGTATATCGCAAGTAAAAATAGGTCTTGCTATTTCTGCTCGTAATTATGTATATATGTACCACGTACGTATATATTTTTGGGAAGGGTTTTCAGTCTTAATCTGAACCATCATAAATATTTTCTTACATATTTTACCTTTATATATTTAAATCATTAAATAAGTTTAAGTTCCGCTCAAGCAGCACAACAATTCATAATTTACCCTATTTTTGTATTATGTACAATATTATTTCAAATCAAACATCATACATACTTACATGCACATATTGTATTCTCACTGCATTTACTGTTCATACTTTATGTACATCAACATATGAAATTCTAACATAAAGCTTAACGGCTATTATTTCTCTATTTTCCTTTGTTACTCTAATTCTTTACCTTTTAAGTTAGTTTAAATAGTTTTAATAAAGCAATATACTTTGACAACTCGACAAGAGAACAACCAGCAGCATTTTCTTTGTACAGATAAATAATTAAAGTTTAAATTATTGATCAACACGTTGCGCTTAGGGCTGATTGACCAAGAAGTGCATATCTATTGGATAGACACTTAACAGGATATGCCTTTTCTCAAAAATTATTTATTTATGGTAGTAGAACCACTTTTTTCTCCTCTTCAAAAGTACGAATAAGTATTTTATCTTACCAATTTTTTGAACAGCAGGTTGATGAAATTTTTTGAAATTACTTACATATAGTTTTATCTGCATTTATTGTTGTCGTGTTGTCGTTTCAATTTTTGTTCCTAAAAATAAATTTTTTTTAATTTGTTTGTGATTGGAAAAGCTAAACAACAAACGCTCCAACAATTTTTAAACTGTTATTTGCATAAACTGCGTTCAAGAAATCAAATGGCCTCATTTTGCTTTGGAAGAAAAAAAGTCAATTTTGCTTTAAGGTCCTGTCACACTGAAAAGTAAATGCTTTAAGAAAGCGTTTCAAAAATTTCGACTTTGAAAATTTCCTGAAAGTGCTTTCGTATCGTCTGATACACCTATTGATAGGTGGCACTCCCTTGATCACGAATATGCAATTTTAAATTCTCTCCGGTGCGGTGCTTAGTTAAGCCGGAAATTGCGTTTAAAGAGAAAAATATGTCGGTATTGAAAAATTGGTTATTCACATCGTCCGATACATCAGTTGAAAGGTGGCACTCCCTAGATCACTTATTGCTTGATAGAGGTAGTTAATTGTATTTTAAAATGAGTACCTACTTAAAACAGAGTTGCGGGAAAACGTAAGATCCCACAAAATGCAGCCGAAAGGAAAGCAATTCGGGTGAAAACCATACGTTCACTTTTTAGGAAGCGAAAAACGTTCACAAACAGTTTCTAAAAGCAAAAGCATTTTCTGAAAGTGCTTTGTCTTCTTGAAAACGCTTTCAGGAACTAGTCACGCAGTGAAAGTTTTTTTTTTTGTGCAAGCGTTTTCAAGAAAGCAAATCACTACTTTCAGAAAACACTTTCACGAAAGTACTTTTCGTATCGTCACACTATAACAGTTTTGCTTACAGAAGGTGTTTCGTTTCTGATATTACTTACTTATTTAATCGCCATTTCGAAAAAAGGCACACACAAAGTATGTACTCGTACGAGTTCCAGCTTTAAATTTAAAATATACCAAAATTGCATATAATATTAAATGGATTCTCTGAAATATTTTTAAATTATATACTTCCCTCTTTATGTGACCGCAATCCGTTACATACAAAATCCACTGAAATCAATATTTAATACTGTTCAGATGTAAGAACACTATTAAATATTGATTGCAGTTCAGTTCAAATTCTTGACCCGACACTTCCTTGTCTATCAAGCAGCAATGAGATTAAAAGTTCCATTCAGGGTTTTTGCGCACATCGTTTTCGAAATTGTTCGATAACTAAATGACTTCAAAAGTGTTTCGTTTTTGAACGTGAGTGTCTGCTGAGGAATTATTTTCCATTCCGCTATGTTATATAGCTATACCACTTTTAATTTGTATTAAAACTTCAAACACTCTTTGAATTTAAGTGGACTTTAGAAGTGCCAACAATAATTTTGTTCAAAGAAGACTAACTCTTTATTTTATTTGAAGTAAAATAAAAGTCATCTGGACGTAATTATGTCAGCTCATGGTATCGATTTGGACAAATTTTAGAAAATAAGACACACAAAAAGTTTATTTGTTAGTAGGTAACCTAACTTTCTTAAAATTGTGTTGAAAATCTTCCAGTGCGTAGGGTAAGCCACCCAATTGACAATCTTACAATACCCTTCTGAGCGTTGGGTCATAATTATTTGCATGAAAAAAGGTAAACTGTTGCTCAATTTGTGTTTACAGGGTGATTCACGTAAAGTGTGTTAGTTGGGTCGAGACAAGAAAAAAATCGTATGGGTAGGGAGCGGTCTATTGAAACCCGTTTAAGCGGCACGGGCAGTTTTCTTTAAATTATTTAAAAAAACAACGGTAATACTAACAATGGCCTGTGATACCCATTTTGTAAAATCGATCTTTTATTTAAGTTTTAGATGAAGTTCTTTAAATAAACAGTTTTTGAAAAATTATTTTCAAACTAAAAATTTTGAAAAAAAAAAATCAAAGTTATATTTTTCAAAGTTGTACGTTATTAAGCGCTATTTTTGTTTTCAAAATTCAGTTAAACCTTTCTATATAAACAAGCAAAATACACGACTGAAACTTGTTCTTGAGGTACCAACTTGAATGTAGCCAGACAAAGAAATTAACAGTGTAAACTAATGGTTTGATAAAGTTTTTATGTCGTTAAAAAGAAAATATTAAAATTAAGACAACAATTTTAAAATTTGTATGATATAAATCAATCTAGGTCGATTGTAGTTGATCTTATGTTGAGAGAAAACTGTGTATTTAAAAATAAATCATAAGCATAAAAACAATTTGTATAATTGCTTAAAATCCTAAGCTACAGTAATTTAAGATTAGCAAAATAGATGTTATTCAATTTATTTTAACAACAATGATTTTTGATTTATAAGAGTACAGTTTTAATTTTTTTTTTTTGTGAATAGCTTATAAAACTCTAAGGCCTAGTTTTTCAGTGATGGGTTAAGCCCGAGTTAGTTAACTCTGGAATTAGATCTGTTTACAGTTACGTCGGAAAGCTGTTATTTAATTGATGATGAATGCGAAATGCATTAAAAAACACGAAAGATAAATTATCATAAACATTTTTTGAGCTAAAACAAAGTTAACTCACCCAAATTTTTCAGTTAACTCGGGTTTAAATTTACTCCCATACTGAAAAACTGGTCCTAAGAATCTTAAATATCTAACTGTTTTTCCTAATCCCTCTCGGTATTAATTTTATCTTAGCCCATTACTTCAAAGCAGACTATTGGCAAAAAAATACCATAAAACAGGAAGTATACCTAAAAAAAAATTACATGGTTGCCAAGAATATAAAAATACAAACTAGATGTCAAATGCGAAATTTTGTTGTTGAAACGATTTTGAGTGTAAGAATTTTTCGAAATAATACACTTTTGAAAATTCGTGCTTGACAACATTTTGACTATAATCTTTTCAAAGGATGGTTTCAAAAATTTCAAAATTACGCACCATATAGATGATATTGATATATTTTTTTGAAAAAGATTTTTCGAAGTCGATATCGTTGTTTGTTTTAAGATATTCGAGTTGAAAACTATTTTTAAGAGTTTTTGGTAGTATTTTTCTGCATTTTTTGGGCTCTAAAGAGATATCAGTTGTTGACTACGTCATTATATACAGAAAAAATTACCCTGGGTTTGGAATATTTATTTGTTCTTGAAATATTTGAGACGAAAATTATTTTTCAACTGGTTTTATTATAGTTTTAAAAAAAGTGTCCGTTGATTTTTTTTTAAGTCTTACCAATTCTTTATTACGTTATTTATATGTGTATAATTAAATTATATGTGTATAATAAAATTAATCCATAGTCGATATCTTTTTCCTCTGTCAAGATATTTGCGACAAATGTAATTTTATAGCTGTTTTAAAAATTGCTGTACAGTCGACTCCGGAACACAATAATTGCAGAACATTTGTTTCAGTTAACTGAACTTCGGATAATTGAAACTTGTTTCAAATAAGCGGAGATTTGTCAAAACAAACAAGATTTCTTTAAGCCTAAAAATTGAAAGAAAAAAAATGTAGGCATGATTTTTTGTATTGTGTCATAATAGTTATATTTCCATATGAAATAATTCAAAATACAAAGGTACATTTTCAATCTCAAAAATTGCGTCAGCCATACGATTTATGTTGAAATTTTTTGAGGATAAGCCAAAAAACAAGCAAAATTAAAACTAACGACTGTTACCAGGAGGCAATGACAGGAATGATATTTTGAAATTTTAGATTTGACATTCCAAATTCAAAGGTTGTGTTCGATTCAAAATTTAATGACAGCGTTCAACGGTCGTTTCACTTATGCGGAGTTGAATGAGTGAAAAATTTTCATTTGACGCAGACAATTTTGTTTCAATTATCCGCAGTTTGCAATTAAGCGGAGTTCAGCTATGCGAAGCAGTTTTTGTGAAAAATTCTAAAAAATGCTCCGGAATAAATTTCTATGTTTTCAGGTAAGCGGAGTGCAGTTAAGCGGAGTTGACTGTAGTAAGAAACGACTAATTAAATTTGTTAGGAAACCTTTTCAACACGTAATGATATGACATAATTATCTGTAAACTTAAATTCATCCGAAGTTGATAGCTATATTCGTTCTCGATATATTGTTAGACAACAAAAGTACCCCAAACGTACGTACATTACATACTCACATACATATGTACAAGTACATAAAGACATCTTTCTAATAACGGCAGATTCTGATATTCGAGACCTCAAACCGTGAAGATATACAATTAAAATAGCTTTCAAGGGGAAGGTACAAATCGTGGGATCTGTTTAAAACAAAATATTATTTTTATATATAAAATTAATAATTTAAATGAATTTTTGTTATGTAGATAAAACTTAAAATAAAAAATAAAACTTTTTTTTTTTCAAAATTTTGTTATAAGATATTTTTTTAATTTTTTTAGGACAAGAAATAATAATTTGAATCAGTTCTGTCAATAATTGAAAAGTCGCAAATATAAAAAGTGGTTCTAAAGTAAGTAAATACTTAGCTACTGTTGATAAGAATGCAAAATAAAATAGTTTTTCGAAAAAAAAAAAATTTTTCCAAAAAAATAAGATTTTTTTTTACGGTTTCAAACATTTGAATGGTAGATACTGTTATTTATAGTTTAAGAAGCATTATTTTTTTAAGTATTCTAAAAAAAAGGTTAAAAAAATCATTCGATATAAGTGTAAAAAAATTTGCTCAGGTAGATATTGAGTTTAAAAAATAAAAAATTTTATTGGAACAAAAATTTTTTTTTTTTTACATACAAAACTTCTAATTTCGTATGTTTTTGTTTAGAACTTACAGCGTTTTTTACTAATAAATAAAGCTATTTATTTCTACTCCACGACGCACGTTTCGAAAAAATAACACTCTTCGTGGTCACGGAATAAGGCTGATGGTTGATGTAAAAAAACAAAGAGTTTTTAATGTTTTAATATTTGATGGTGTAAATAAAAGTTTGAAATTACATACTATTTCAACTTTCTAAGCTTCTTCATAAAAATATTAAACAAATGAACCTAAACCTTTTTGGATAAAATCAGAAACTTGGACAAAAAAAATTACTGAAATTAGTTGACCTTTAATGTGGATGTGGTTAACTTTTAAATGGTGTGGGTTGAAATGAGGTGCTAAAAATAGTTTTAACCCTGGACAAAATTTTCAAAATGCATGAAAAAAAAACCTATGGCTGACCAATGACTGAAACTAGCTGGCTTTTATCACGATTCGGTGGCCATTCGAACGGTATACTTTTTTTTTAGGAGGTGCCTTAAATGGGGTGCCAAAAATAGTTGGTGACGTTGAAAAACTTTAACTATTGATTAAAAACTAATTTCTTATTGCTGACCAATTTCTGAAACTAGTTGTCCTTTTTTAATGGCATATTTTATCTGCATAAATCCCATATATGAGGTACTAAAGGTTCAGAGCCAATTCATATAGTAAAGACTGAGAAAAAAACCTGCCAGGCTTTTCATTTCGATATCACAAAATATACCCCTTTAAACCCTCATACTCAGATTTTGGTTATACATCCACTCCCAAAATTTGCTGTCGGCTCTTAGACTAATAAGGGTTCTTATGATTTGGCATTCGAAATTTTGGGTATTTGGAATTTCGTACCCCAAATCGCACATCCTATTTACACATATCCCCAATTTTATTTACCTAGCTGTTTATAGATCTTTTTGGCTAATACTTTTCATTTAAGAGCGAAGAAAACACACGAGACACGATTTATTCGTACGTAGGTATTAATGTAATGGCAGAATTATAGGTATTAAGTATTATTTATTAAAATTAAATAATATGAAATAATTCCTAAAGGCATGGATTTCTGTTGAAATAAATCCCATTAGAAGAATGGATATCAAATTTACTTCACCTTGCCAACGCAGGCTAGGCTTAGAAATGTGTGTAGGTAATGGTACCTACCTACATGTTTAAACTGTCATTTCAACAAAAGACTTTGCACACATCTCCCATCTCCACACGCAAACATAAAAATACTCCTGTTTTTATTCCGAATTCAATTAGGAAAATCACTTGGGACCAGGACACGATTTATTTTAAAATATTGATTTGATACCACCTTCTTCAATTCAGAACATTTGTACGATGTACATACATAAAATGAATAACGGTACAGAATAAAATGATGGCGACGCGATGGTATAGTATGAAAATAGAAACATAATATTCTAAGGATGAGGATGAATTATTTTTGTGGTTGGATACCACAAAAAAAAGGTGTAGTGTAGTTGGAACATCCATCTATTTCCGTGTCTGTTGATCCAAAATACATATAATCCTTGGTGTTGGGTGTTTTTAATAATTTTCGTTGTTCGGTTCCGTTACAGTGTCGTGCTCTAAGCTCTCTTGAGAAGAAGACTTTTTTGTTCAATTTTTATTTTTATTTTTGCTTTTGAAACAAAACGCAAAGTTGTACATTTTACCGGATCTAGGATTAAATAATAAATCATAGCATTTATTGCACAGGTGCTGTTTTCACAGGAAGAGCGATATACATGTAAATAGATATTGGTAGATATACCTGTGAAGGTCCTTTCGGTAAAATGTGGACTATGGCTGTTATTCTTAGTAATAATTTGGATCATTCTTTTCGATGTCTGGGTAACGACGCGACCGTGTTCGTGTGTTTTGCTTTATCTTTCAGAAGAAGAAAATTGAAAGATAAAAAAAATCTAGTATTAAATCTGTTAGCTACAATCGAAGTCGTAAATGAGAAATGAGAAAGGTGAGAATACAAACACAGGGTGATTCCAAAAATAAAATGCATTGAGCCGAGTCATGACTATTTTGTTAAGGTGTACTTGCTTCGTTATATAATTTTTGGGGTGCCAAAGGCTCATGAAGAAATATCGGGTCTAGTGACTTATAACCCTCAACCATTTCAGTGGCATTATAAGACCAATCCGAAAACCGTATTTTTTCACATCCTCGCAAGAGGCTTGTGTATCCATGAAATAGCCTTTTTTGTTTTTAAGCACAGGAAGATAGAATCCAATCCCAACACTTATGGCGCTACTGGGACGCACTAAGCCTAACGTCCCAGAAAACTTAGGCTTTACGAAATCTATCTAAAAAATAGGCGTATTTTAATGTCATGAAGATGATCTTTATAGATCTGTTAAAAAACATCCATTAGAACAACAAGCTATCCTGCTTTTTTTATCAGGACCACGTTTTATTAACCAAAAATTAGTTCTTATTCTGTCGTGTAGTCGGGTTTCTATAATAACCTAGGGAGATTTTGTTAACCAATTCTGAAAACAAAAATAAACTGACTTTTTCAATGCACACATACCCCAATCTGTTTTATCGTATATACAAAATCATCTAATTGTACCACATCTAACCAGGCCAGGTGAAACTATGAACATCCTGTATTTGAATAAAACAAAAACCAAACCATAAATAAATACAAGATGGGTTTTAAGGGATTTTAAGGATGTTAAGAATAGAATACTTATTAGGAATGAATCCTAGACGCGAAGTAAGTGTATACATATGGTTATTTTACATTTTTAATATAATCGGATTAGATATGAGATTTTTGCTTTTAGACAGATGGGTTTAATAAATAATAATGCAACTTTAAAGAATTAACTTTTTTTGTGTTAAGGTTCAGATATCTTTTTCAAAGAGTGAGCTCTGTTAATTATTATCAATATGGAAAAAAGAAAGGGATTCGAGTTAGTTATTTATAAATAAATTACCTCTTAGGATATGGTTGGCTGTTTTTTTTTTTTTGTTGAGGGATTGCAGTACGACTTGGAAATTCTTAAAAGTGTCCTCCAGGAAGTTTTTTTTTGACTTTAATTTTTAGTGATTATGCATATTCAGAAGAGATTGTTTTACATATTCTCAATTTATTCGTCTGCGTAAATCAGCAAATCAGAATAAAAAGGGGCACGACTGGATCGCACAAACTAACAACGTAGCTAACAACTTTAACGTAGCTTAAAATTGTCAATGTGCATATGTGGTTCTATAATATTATGATATCATTAAAAAAAAATTTTTAAAACAATTTAAAATATATGTATATTATTACTATAATTTACTATAAATAGCTTAAGCTTGAATTTACGAAAAAAAAATATCAAAAATCGTTAGATCGGTTTTCTTAAAAATTAATTTTTTTTATATGAAAATTCTTGGACATTTTTAAAAATAAAATTTTGTATGCCAACTTTTGGAATAAAATAATTTACAATATTACACAAAATATAAAAAAATATTCATTGACCCGTTTTCAAGATATTGAATTTTCAAAAAAAAAAATTTCAATATTTTTTTTTTAATTTTATATGCAAAATTATTAAAATTGTAAAGGACCACTTACATAAAAAATTTGGTTGAAATCAGTCTAGCCGTTAACGAGAAATTTGAAAACCAAAAAATTGGTTCTATAACAGGTACCGTTAATAACCGACAAAATTGCGAGACTCACTTTTTTCGCGTTCTCTATCATCGTAATGTTAGGAAAAATTATTATGTCAAATTTTTTTTTTGCACGAATCCTAAGCTTGCCCTATACTACTAGTCTTAGAGCCGGCAGCAAATTTTGGGAGTGGATCGATAACCAAAATATGAGTATGAGGGTTTGTAGGTGCACATATCGCGGTTTCAAAAACAACCACGTTTGTTTCTTTTTCAGCCTTTGGCGGGGGTTGGGGTTTGAAAATAGCAATTTTCCAGTTTATTTTTTCAGAGGCATTACCACTTTAATAAATTTAAAAAAATATGTTATGTGATCCTCTGTAATTTTTTTTAAGTCCAAACGTCATAACCTTGGCGATCCGACCAATAGAACTCAAGATATTATGTTTTTAAGAGAACCTTATTCGATTTTTTTGGAGACTTTGTTTTGTTGATTTTTTGTATATTATAATTCTCCAAGAAAAACACGATAAGGACCTCTTAAGATACTTATATTTTGAGTTCTATTGGTTGGATTGTCAAGATTATAACGTTTTGTCTTAAAGAAAATGACAGAGCATCACGGCAAATATTTTTTTTTAATTTATTGAAGTGGTAATACCTCTGACAAAATTAATTTGAAAATCGTTGTTTTCAAACCCCCACCCCCGCAAAAGGCTAAAAAAGAAACCTGCCAGACGGTTGTTTTTTAAACTTCATCAAGAGTATTTTAGGGTATGATTCTGGGGTATATTCTAAGAAAAAAATTGTTTTACAGTAAGGGCCTATCTCCAGTTTTGATATCATTTATCGGGAATTTAAGAAAGGTCTTACTTTGGGGTACCCTGATCCATGTTAGCGGTCATTGCGCCGTAAATACTTACGATAGAACCTTCGTTTAGTCCTTTATTTTTAGAAGATATACCAGCCCTTGTAATTGCGTTTAAATAAATTTGATACCTTGTCTAAGTCTTAAGATATCCAGTTTTTAGCCTGTTTCATTTTTCTTGCCCATGCTAATTTTTTGACTTTGGGGTCAATTTTCTCCAAAAAATGTGTATTCAAGATGATGTATTAATAATTTTTTTGAATGTATGTAACAATACTAAAAATAAAATTCAGCAACAAGTTTGCCAAAAAACCCATAGATATTATGATAATTTGGAAACACAGCGGCAGGTAAAATTTAATAATAATGTTTTTTGTGGGTTTTTCGGCAAACTTGTTGGTGAATTTTATATTTAGTAATGTTACATACATTCAAAAAAAATTATTAAAACATCATGTTGATTTCACATTTTTTGGAGAAAATTGACCCCAAAGTCAAAAAATTAGCATGGGCAAGAAAAATGAAACAGGCTAAAAACTGGATATCTTAAGACTGAGACAAGATATCAAATTTATTTAAACGCAATTACAAATGCTGGTATATCTTCTCAAAATAAAAGCCTAAACGAAGTTTCTATCAAAAGTACTTACGACGCAATTACCGGTAACATGGATCAGGGTACCCCAAAGTAAGACTTTTCTTAAATTCCCGATAAATAATATAAAAATTGGAGATAGGCCCCTAACTATAGAACAATTTTTTTCTTAGAATATACCCTAGAATCATACCCTAAAATACTCGTGACGAATTAAGGGACACCCTGTATATAGGACAATGAGGGAAAAAGAGGCAACACTTTACTTTTGGCAATTAGTTCTGGTTTCAAATGCAAGGTTAGATATTTCACACTGACGATTTTGTATGACTATTTTTTTTATTTTCAATTGGCTTGTGTACTAGGCTTAAAAAAAACAATATGAAGAAAATAAAAAGCAATTTTTGTAAATTTCAATTTGGTTGGTAAAAACGGACTTCAGATCAACTCAGTGAAATATACCTACATGTTTTTTTTAGCATGAGCAAGTCAATAGGTGTGTAATATTTTTAAAAATCACTTAAAATATTTTTTAATAAACCGTGAATAAGTATATTCGTAAAATCAATCAAATTCGGTATATCAACAGGATGATTTGTTCCTATTTGAAAGACGGTTTTTTATTCTTTTTTATCAATTCAGGTTGTTCGCAACCTCGCGGCCCTGGTAAATAACATCAATACATCAATATCTCCGAAATTATTGATCTTATAGGAAATATTACCAGGACCAAAGTCTGGGTTATAATTAAACTATCCTTCGTTCGTATAATAATTATTTGTCTGCGCAGGAATCGAGGTTAAACCATTCTATATAATTACTTTTCTTTTACAATATTTTGACAAATTTGTTGCCGCATGATCGGATAAACAACTTAAACACATTTTTGTATGAAATAATTTTGACCAACATAAAATGGCGTTCACTGAAATTGTTACAGCGATTCTACGTTGAAGGTTGGACCAAAATAAAAAAGTAATGAAGATGAAGATAATATCTATTTATATATATATTAAAATAAAGTATACTACTGTTTTAAGTGGAGCGAATGAATATAATTTAATTTGAAAGTGCAAGTGAACTTAACCCCATAAATTAATAAGTTTCCCCCAGATATGACAGGCTCTTCAGTCTGTCAGCCTAATAAAGGTCCACATTGTTATGGGAAATGATTTTAGTTTTATGAGTTTCATATTGATATTCTTTGAATTTCTTATGACTTTGATTCGCTTCGAAACTGAAAACATTGAAAATCAAAATAATAAAGGTACCGTCACACACTGAAAGGAAAGTATTTTCAGAAAGCAAAAAGCTTTCAGACGAAGGAGCGTATGTTTTTCACCAGCCTCTTTCAGCTGCATTTTGTGGAATCGTGACATTTTCCCGCAACTGAGTCAAATCAAAAAATGGGCGCGACTGGATCGCACAAAGCTTGCTCTCGTAGCTAACAACTTTAACGTAGCTTGAAATAGACAATGTACATTATTATTGGTTCCATAACGTTATGATATTATTAAAAAAAAAGTTTTAAAAACAACTTAAAATATAAATGATATGAATTATTATAAATTATTTATTTTAATAGCTAAAACAGATAGAGGTCAAAAAGAAGTATGCCATTTTATTTGTTTGATAAATATGAATTTATGAAAAAAAAAAAATCAAAAATCGTTACAGCGGGTTTTTTTAAATTAATTTTTTATATATAACAAATCTCGAACATTTTTTAAATTAAATTTGGTATGCCATTTTTTAGTATATAATAAAATACAATTTTTCACAAAATTAAAAAAAATCCATTTGCCCGTTTTCAAAATACTGAATTTTCAAAAAAAAATAAATTCAATATTTTTTTAAAAATCCAAAAATTATTTTTTCGAAAATTTGTATATGCAAAATTGTTAAAATCGTAAGCGACCTTTTGTATAAAAGTTTTGGTTGAAATCGGTGTGGTAGTTAACGAGAAATTTGAAAACCAAAAAATCGGTTGTATGACAGGTACCGTTAAAACCGTTATACCTTTTTTTTTCTACCAAAATATTTATTTTAGTAATTTTAGTATCTCGTAATTATTTTTTTTAAATAGTTATAGCCGTTTTTGAATATTGGTTGTTTTTGTATATTGGTTGTATGACTGGTACCGTTATTTTTGAGCTAACAACAAATTTTAATTTCCCCTCTAGGGAATCACATAACGTCACCTCAGTATTTAAGTGGCCTTACCAACATTTTAACTTTTTTTTGAGTTAGGAATACCTCCCTAGAGATAAAAAGGATATCTTTCTATTGCTGCAGTTAACTCTGTCCTATCTCTATTATTGCAAGAGATATCAGTGTTACACATGGTCTAAATGCGCTTTTGTAAATTAATGGTCAGTATTGGTCTGCCTCATAAGCTTTTGTATGAGAAGGTCAGTTTTTTGTATGAGCTTTTCTTTAATGTTTTAGATGACCTATACGTACAATATAACTAAAATGTTCCTCATTTGCAAACTCATAATTCAGTGTTGTAATGATCTATACATACAATTTTTAATAAATTATTTCAGTGCATAATAACGGGTGATTTTTTTGAGGTTAGGATTTTCATGCATTAGTATTTGACAGATCACGCGGGATTTCAGACATGGTGTCAAAGAGAAAGATGCTCAGTATGCTTTGACATTTCATCATGAATAGACTTACTAACGAGCAACGCTTGCAAATCATTGAATTTTATTACCAAAATCAGTGTTCGGTTCGAAATGTGTTTCGCGCTTTACGTCCGATTTATGGTCTACATAATCGACCAAGTGAGCAAACAATTAATGCGATTGTGACCAAGTTTCGCACTCAGTTTACTTTATTGGACATTAAACCAACCACACGAATGCGTACAGTGCGTACAGAAGAGAATATTGCGTCTGTTTCTGAGAGTGTTGCTGAAGACCGTGAAATGTCGATTCGTCGCCGTTCGCAGCAATTGGGTTTGTGTTATTCGACCACATGGAAGATTTTACGCAAAGATCTTGGTGTAAAACCGTATAAAATACATCTCGTGCAAGAACTGAAGCCGAACGATCTGCCACAACGTCGAATTTTCAGTGAATGGGCCCTAGAAAAGTTGGCAGAAAATCCGCTTTTTTATCGACAAATTTTGTTCAGCGATGAGGCTCATTTCTGGTTGAATGGCTACGTAAATAAACAAAATTGCCGCATTTGGAGTGAAGAGCAACCAGAAGCCGTTCAAGAACTGCCCATGCATCCCGAAAAATGCACTGTTTGGTGTGGTTTGTACGCTGGTGGAATCATTGGACCGTATTTTTTCAAAGATGCTGTTGGACGCAACGTTACGGTGAATGGCGATCGCTATCGTTCAATGCTAACAAACTTTTTGTTGCCAAAAATGGAAGAACTGAACTTGGTTGACATGTGGTTTCAACAAGATGGCGCTACATGCCACACAGCTCGCGATTCTATGGCCATTTTGAGGGAAAACTTCGGAGAACAATTCATCTCAAGGAATGGACCGGTAAGTTGGCCACCAAGATCATGCGATTTGACGCCTTTAGATTTTTTTTTGTGGGGCTACGTCAAGTCTAAAGTCTACACAAATAAGCCAGCAACTATTCCAGCTTTGGAAGACAACATTTCCGAAGAAATTCGGGCTATTCCGGCCGAAATGCTCGAAAAAGTTACCCAAAATTGGACTTTCCGAATGGACCACCTAAGACGCAGCCGCGGTCAACATTTAAATGAAATTATCTTCAAAAAGTAAATGTCATGAACCAATCTAACGTTTCAAATAAAGAATCGATGAGATTTTGCAAATTTTATGCGTTTTTTTTTTAAAAAAAGTTCTCAAGCTCTTTAAAAAACACCCGTTACATACAATCGTTTACAAAAATACCCCATAAGACAATTTTTGTTATTCAGTATTTATGGTGTAACTCCAAGGAGAACTTTGAGGAAAATCAAAAGAAAGTTGTAATCAATTAATATGGTATTGTAACAATTATTGGTCACATCTAAGGGCTCTGTAAGAAATAAAGATTGTCAAACAGACACGAACAGACAGAAGAAAGGAGTACAAAAGAAGAAAGAAGTAAAAAAAAGAAAGGAGATTAGAAAAACGTGGTGACTAAAAAAAGAGTTGGCGCGCAGTTAACTTATAGAATTTCTTTTGTTCGAAGAATTTTTACCAGAATAAAGAGAGATTGAATTTATTGATTTTGAAACGTTCGTTTCGTTTATTTATTCAGCGTAACAATTGGTGTCAGGTGTGGGGTAAATAACGATCGATATCCTAAACGAATCTCTACCACGCGCCAATCATGTCAGAAAATGAAGATATGGCGAATAGATTGCAGGACATTCTTGTAAAAATGGATGAACAAATGAAATTACTTGCTGACCAAAGCACCGTAGTGGATGGTCTGCATTCCTAGCTAGAAGAAAATAAGTACACGGGTTGCACAAGTCGAATTAACTCAACAGGAATCTCGTAATAATTCAAGTGATCCTCTGTCTAATCACTCTACTCCCATAGGTAACTCTGGGCGAGCCCTTTCACAGGCCGAAGGTATTGGCGATGGTACTGCTCGAAATTCCATTGTTCACGGAGCACCAGGAGCCAATTCTACTAATATTCCCAGTCAAAATTTGCATTCGTCGAATCGGCAAACATTTTGCCCGGCAGATGCTAGTTTCGTACCTCAAAATTTGACCAACAATGAGTCCCCAGCTGGTGGACTACCGCCAACCACGTTGCCATCAGGCAATATGCTAAGTAATGCTCCTATGGCTCTTTCTCACCAACAACGCTCACAAACCACAACCGCTATGCTTGAAGCACCACAACACAACACCTTAAAATAAATCCACGTGAGTTCGATGCAAAAACGCCTTGGCGCTCATATCGTCTTCATTTTGATGCGGTTGCGAGGGTGAACTGCTGGACGACTGAGCTAAAAGCGCTTTACCTCGCCGCCTATCTGCGAGGAACTGCGTTAGCTTACTTCGATACACACCAACCGCATATCCGAGATGATTTTTCTCGCCTGGATTTGAGTCTAAGCCAGCGATTTGGTAACGAATATGAGCAATCGACTTCTCATTCTGAGCTTCGCGGCCGGGTACAGAAACCAAAAGAAACTCTGAACGAGCTGGCAACTGAAGTTCAACGCCTTGTTTATCTCGCCTTCACAGACTGCTCTGAACAAGCTTAAGACCGTATTGCTTTAGCACAGTTCATAGACGGGATTTTCGATGCCGACTTGCAACAAAGAGTAAGGGATACAGCTCCCGATACGCTTAAAAAGGCTTTATCCTCAGCCGTTCGAGTGGAAGCCAGCCGTGCAGCCACTCGTCTAAGTCGACGACAAATTAGGGTTGCAGAGGTTGTGCTTTCCGATACTAATGATTTCTCTACCGAATTGCATTCGGGAAATGAACACCGCGCAGCTTAAAGGAGCAAAAGTTGCCGCGAAGAACACCAAGAGCTCCCATAGTAAAGAACGAAACCAGCGTTGATGAAAAGTCAACAAAGCCAGCAGTAAAAGAGTTAGGTGTGAAAGGAAAAATTAAATTCATCCATCGGACTGGTTATGGGTTTGTACGAAGGGATGACAACAATGAGGTAGTTTATGTACCACGCAGCGAGCTACGTAAAAATCCTAAACTCGGTCAAGAGGGACAAGCGGTTTCTTTTGATGTCGAAGAAGCGCGAATTGGTCCTCGTGCTGTCAACCTTAAAATTCCCGTAGACACAACTCAATCCATTTTGGTAGATACTCGAGTATCACAAAACCCGTCTTATGAACTTAACCAATCGGGAAATGTCGACCCACTATTTCTTCAGAGGCAGAATTAGTGGACAAAACCAGTGCCTCTACCCCACATGTAGTATCGATCCGCTATTCAAATAGCCAAAATAACCTTGTTGCCCGCATTAAAATCAATGAGGTTACCTGCCTCGCTATACTGGACACTGGTGCTACCCAAACAATCCTGCACCCCCGAGTAGTTCAAAAGATGGCCACCCACCCGGTGATAAAATCATCACATGCAACCATTCAAACTGTCACTGGAGACACTGCACCAGTAGAAGGGATTGTTGATGTCCAAGTTCAGATAGGACAATTTTCCAGCCAACATTCCATGTACGTTGCCTCAATCTTCGATGATTGCATCATAGGGATGGACTTTCTGCGTCGCTATTCCTGTAAAATAAATTTAAAAAATAACACTTTGCAGGTTGGTGAAGAAACCATTTATCTAAACCAGACAAACATTCAGCAATCTTTTGCTTCAAATGCCTGTGATGTTCGAATTGCTGCTTTATCAGACTGTTGGATTACCCTGATGACTTCTGAACCCGATGAGGAAACCGTACTCGCCACAGCAGTTAACCCATCGACTTTGATTGACATTCCATATTCTGTGGTCCGTGTTCAACAGGGAGCGATTCGCGTTTGTGTCACCAATATATCTGAGGAAGATACCTGGATTCCAAGAAACACCACAGTGGCTCAAATCGAATCAAAACCAGATATGTTTCTATGTGGACGTTTAACAGATGATTCATCCCCAGCCGATCTGTCACCTGCTATACGAGAAATGCTTAAAAAAAGTTCCACTAGTCTCACCTATGAAGAACAAACAGAATTGGAACGGTTAGTTCTCCGTAACTTCTCAGTATTTGCGGATGCTAAACTCACCAAATGTACTTCGCGTATTCAGCACCACATCAACACTGGTGATATAAGTCTAATAAAGCAACCACCTAGGAAATTGCCAATCGCACGCCGAGCAGAAGCTGAGTCCATATTAAACGAAATGAAATTGCAAAAAGTTGTGCAGCCCTCAACCAGTCCATGGTGTTCCCCCGTAGTCCTCGTTCGCAAAAAAGATGGGTCGTTGAGGTTTTGTGTGGACTATCGCAAACTGAACAATGTGACTAAAAAAGACTCATACCCTCTGCCGCGCATCGACCTTACTCTGGACGCTCTCAGAGGATCCTCATGGTTTGCTACTCTCGACCTTCACTCCGGCTATTGGCAAGTGGAAATGGCGGATAGCGACAAAGAAAAAACAGCTTTTTCCATAGGAACAGGCCTTTTTGAGTTCAATGTCATGCCTTTTGGACTTACCAATGCACCCGCAACTTTTCAGCGCCTGATGGATGTTGTGCTTCAAGGTCTCCCGTACACTGCTTGTCTAGTCTATCTAGACGATATTATCGTCCACGGAAAATCTTTTAAAGACCTATTGCAAAACTTGGAGTCCGTTTTCCTGAGATTACGACAAGCAGGCCTTCAACTTTCCGCTAAAAAATGTTGCCTCGGTAAAAAGGAAGTCAATTTTCTAGGACACGTCGTTTCTGGTTCTGGAATTGCCGCTGACATAAAAAAAATATCGGCTGTTCAAAACTGGCCGACGCCTAAAAGTAAGACAGAAGTACAGTCGTTTTTGGGAATCTGTGCTTACTATCGGCGTTTTATAAGTGACTTTTCAGCTATCGCTAAACCCTTGACAGCGTTAACCGAGAAAGGGCAGCAGTTTATTTGGACCACCTACTGCGACAATGCGTTTGGTAAACTTAAAGAAAAACTTACCACAGCACCTGTTCTTGCCCAGCCAAATGAAAACGATCTGTTTATTCTAGACACAGATGCTAGCCAACATGCATGTGGTTCCGTGTTATCACAACTTCAAGGTGGAGAAGAAAGGGTAATCGAGTATCACAGTAAGAATTTTACTCGACCAGAAAGAAATTATTGTGTTACTCGAAAATAGCTTTTAGCTATTGTGAAGGCTGTGACTCATTTCCAGCCCTATTTGCTAGGAAGACACTTTGTGTTGCGAACTGACCACAGTTCCTTACGTTGGTTGATAAATTTTCGTGATCCAGAAGGGCAGATGGCACGGTGGCTGGAACGTTTGCAACAATTTGATTTTACAATCGAGCACCGTCCAGAAAAAAATCATCAAAATTCTGACTCCCTATCTCGTCGCCCTTGTGAACTCAGAGAATGGCAATATTGTGCTCGTGTAGAAGAAAGACAGTTAGCATTAGTTCAGACAACGACGTTGGCAACTAATATAGTCAAAAAACAAGAAGATGATGGTGATCTATCAGTGGTGCGAAAGTGGGTGGAAGACCAACGTCGTCCGTCGACTGATGAAATCCGGGTCTTAAGTCCAATAGTTAAAGCCTACTGGGGCATGTTCGATGCCCTTGAATACAAAGATGGAATATTATGTAGAAAGGTAACTAGTCCTAATGGCGATTTTTATCAAGTTTTGGTTCCGATTTCTTTACAGGCCGATATTCTGAAGGCGATGCACGACAGTCCCACCGGAGGACACTTTGGAGTAAAAAAGACGTTGCAAAAAACTAAAAAGCGTTATTATTGGGTCGGATGCTCTCAAGATGTAGAGAAACATTGCAAAACTTGCGTGTCGTGCCAACAAAGAAAGGGACCAGCAACAAGAAGTCGTGCACGACTGCAGCCCGTGCACATAGGTGCTCCGTTTGAACGCGTTGCAATCGACATTTTGGGCCACTACCCGTCACCACTCAAGGTAACAAGTATGTTTTAGTGTTTTGTGACTATTTTACAAAGTGGCCTGAGGCCCTACCACTGCCAAATCAGACTGCAGAGACGGTAGCAGAAGCCCTTGTTGTCCACGTCTTCTCGCGATTCGGGGTTCCCCTACAACTACACTTGGACCAAGGGAGAAATTTTGAGTCCGAGGTTTTTAAACACACACTGAAACTACTGGGTATCGATAAGACACGTACTTCTGCATTACATCCACAGTCCGATGGCATGGTGGAGCGATTTAATCGAACGCTCCTTAATTATCTTGCCAAATATACATCTGAGAACCAAAGGGACTGGGATACCCATATTCCGTTTTTGCTTCTAGCTTAAAGAACTGCTATCCACGAAGCAACGAAACAAACACCTGCATTTTTAACATTCGGGCGTGAGCGGCGTTTGCCTATGGAACTATTTACCGGTCCTCCTCCCAGCAGGCCTACAGCAACTTCGAAATATGTGGAAGACTTATCCTCGCGGTTGGAAACCGCATATTCATTTAATCGAAAACAGTTGTTGGAGTATAGTCGAAGAATGAAGGACCGATACGATCTCAATGCCAGAGCTGTTCCATTTAAAAATGGGGATAAGGTTTGGTTATACGCTCCGAAAAAGAAAAAAGGTGTTTGCCCAAAATTGCAAAGTGACTGGCAAGGCCCCTACAATGTTTTGGCAAAGTTGGGTGATGTACTCTATCGGATTATAAAACAGGGAGCAAATAAATCATTGGTAGTTCATCGAGATCGGTTGGCACTATGTCAACTTTCCGAATAGAGTTCGTTTTGGCGTGTTATAATAATTATTTTTTTTGTTTTTGTTTCCAGCAGGCGAGTAGGTGGCGCCTTAACCAAATAACCACCAAGCAATCGGGTGCAGTAAGAGCTGGTCGTCTCGAATTTTTATAAATCGCCGCGTGCGTCGCGAGGTTAAATCCAAACGGCTTTGCACCCGAGAAAAAAAAAATTAATTAAGAAATTAAGAAGAATTAAGAAAGAGACCTTTAGAGTTTCCACGACTGAGGACAGTCAATCTTTGAATAAGGGAGCCGTGTAACAATTATTGGTCACATCTAAGGGCTCTGTAAGAAATAAAGATTGTCAAACAGACACGAACGGACAGAAGAAAGGAGTACAAAAGAAGAAAGAAGTAAAAAAAAGAAAGGAGATTAGAAAAACGTGGTGACTAAAAAAAGAGTTGGCGCGGAGTTAACTTATAGAATTTCTTTTGTTCGAAGATTTTTTACCAGAATAAAGAGAGATTGAATTTATTGATTTTGAAACGTTCGTTTCGTTTATTTATTCAGCGTAACAGTATCATGAGTATTTAGTTTAACAATTTTATTGAAGTGTTTTGAATTATTAAAGTAGTTTTTGTGTTCTAAGAGTTTATTTCATGTTAAAGTTATAGAAAGAGCTTGTCAATTAAATATTTTTCAATTCACTTATCAGAAAGAGCCTGTGAATTGAATATTTTTCAATTCACAATCACAAAGGGCTTGTGAATTAAATATTTTTCAATTCACAAATCAGAAAGAGCTTGTGAATTGAATATTTTTCAATTCACAAATCAAAAAGAGCTTGTGAATTGAATATTTTTCAATTCACAAATCAGAAAGGGCTTGTGAATTAATAATTTTTTAATTCACAAATAAAAAAAGAGCTTGTGAATTTAATATTTTGCAATTCATAAGTCACCTACTAGCTAATAAAAGATCTCGCAACCCTGCTCTATACGCATCGAAAAATAAAAAAAAATAAAATTTAACTTAAAAGTGTATTGAAGACCAGTATACCACGCTCATAAATGTTTGTATAAGTCACAATTTTTGTGTTATTATTGTTTTATGTTTCTGATTGTCTCCTTTTGTGTTAAGAAACCGTTCTCCTTAGTGTTTTTTTGTAGTCTGTCTGTTACTACTAACACTGCACTAAGTGATGAGCCGGTGTACACATTTTTGTGTTGTCAATTCTTTGGTCGTAAGTTGCAGCTAGATTTAAGCGCTCTTTGACAAAGATCTGATAGTGTAAAAAAAAAAATGGACATCTTGTTCCATATTTAAATGCCTCATAGATTGGTCCAAGAGTGCCTCATACCATATAAAAATCGCAATGTTTGGGATCGGCACGGGATCGCACAAAACTTGCTCTCGTAGCTAAAAACTTTAACGTAGCTTAAAATAGACAATGTACATATTTATTGGTTCATTAACACATATTGGTTCCATTAATTAAAAGAAGTTTTAAAAACAATTTAAAATATAAATGACTAGCTGACCCGGCGAACTTCGTTCCGCCTAATTTATGTAAAGTAAATAATAATTCCGAGCATGATGCACAACGATGTTTCATGTAATTCGGTCAATTAAAATCCTTTATTCTAAAGATTTATTAACTTCAATAAAGAAAGCGCGCGTGTAACTCCGTACTCGTGGCAGAAGTGAAACTTCTTTGGCGATCTAAAAATCTCGATATGTATAGGGATATTAGGCTTATATGCGTAAGACGCAGCTATGTGTTCTATATCAAAATGATCGATGGGTTGGGTTATAAATTTTAAAATTAAATAATAATGGTGAAAATTTAAAGTAAAATAGGTGAACATTTAAAAGATATAAATCAGTTTATTTGAGTAGGTTTTCCGACTATTTCCAAAAATTCCTACACTCAAAATCTCTGCAAAATCAAAAATTTGTATATGACAAAATTAATTTGGTTGTATGTGTTTTGCAACCATATATAATTAAAATTTTTAGCGGACTCTCTTGATTTAATTCAAATTTTTTGAAATTAGCCTATTTTGAGATACAATTTTTAAAATTATTTATATCTCCATACCAGTAGGAGATAGATAAAAATCTTAAACAAGTAAGATTCTTAGAATTTCATTATCTATCCACCAAAAAAATTTCAAAATTCTAGCATTCTAAATTAAAAAATTAGAAAAAAGACATAGAAGGTCATTTTCCCTTTTATCTGCTACAATAATATAGATTATCAAAAAATTCAAACTTATTGCACTATAAAATATAATAACCTATCAATACAAATTTTTAATTTTACTCTACCTCCCACCACTTAGCTAATCAATGATCTCAGCGTTGCAAATGTGGCGTTACATTTTTTCGTTTCACAAAAACTCAACCTTGAAATTTCACCCTCAACGCGCCCAAAGAAGTTTCACTTCCATAAATACAATGAAAAAACTAAATTAAAAATGTCTATGTGTTTCAATGAAACCAAAATGATTGGCGTGTCGGCCAACCTTTCGCTTCTTTACTGAAGAGCTTTATGGTAATCACCATTTTTCGTTTCATTTTCAGGCGCGTACACGTGCAAACAGTTAGGTTTGCCGATACGTGAGCACACCACATACAATTGACCATGTAAAAAACATGGGAATTCAAGATTTATGCCACAAACATCCAGCAATTGTCCTTGCGACCTAGGGGCCAGTTATAGCGATCAGTAAAAACCATCAGTCAAAATTTTCTTTTGGATAATTTCATGTGTTTTAAAAAGATTTTAAACATAAAAATGATACCTACTAATTGATGGCAAATGGATTAAAATATTTTTTTTTTGACAAAAAACAATCCCACTTACTTACTTTACTTTTCATGGCGCTCACAGCCCAGGATGGGCTTCTGCCTCAACTAACAAGCCCCTCCAGCCAGCTCTGTCCCTAGCTAGCCGCTTCAAGTTGCGCACACCGAGTGCTTTGATGTCGTCATTCACTTCATTCCGCCACCTGTTACGGGTTCTTCCTCTGCTGCGTACCCCATCGGGGTTGGATTCGAAGACTCGTCGGGCAGGTGCGTTGCTGTCCATACGCTCCACGTGCCCCAGCCATTTCAGCCGCTGTATTTTCAGCTTTTTGACCAGGTCAACGTCGCTGTATAGCCCGTATAGCTCGTCGTTGAATCTTTTCCTCCATACTCCTTCGATACACACCGGACCGAAAATCACACGAAGAATCTTCCTCTCAAAGCACCCTAGCAGATTTTTATCCGAATCTTTCAGTGTCCATGCTTCTGACCCATAAAGCAGGACCGGGATGATTAGGGTCTTGTATAAAGTCTCCTTGGTTCTCTGAGAGAGAGCCTTACTACTTTAATACCTTCTTAGACCGAAGAAACAGCGGTTGGCAAGAGTAATTCTTCGCTTGATCTCTGCACTGATGTCATTCTGCGATGTAATAGTGGAGCCCAGGTAGACAAAGTCCTTGACAACTTCGAAGTTATATCTGTTCATCGTGATATTTTGCCCGAGTCGACGATGTGGAGATTCCTCTCTCGATGACAGCATATACTTCGTCTTGTCCTCATTAACCGCCAATCCCCTTTTAGCCGCCTCCGATTCAATGCTCGCAAATGCCCCTGCCACAGCCCGCTTCGTTCTGTCGACAATGTCTACGTCATCCACATATGCAAGCAATTGAACGGACTTTTGATAGATTGTACCCCTGGTGTTGACATGTGCGTTGCGTACAATGGCTTCAAGAACGATGTTGAATAGGTTGCATGATAACGCGTCGCCTTGCCTCAATCCTTTCTCAACATCAAAGGAATCGGTGGTGTTCTTACCAATTTTGACGGAGCAGCGAGATTTCTCCAACGTCATCCTGCACAGGTGGACGAGTTTGGCAGGGATGCCGAGACTCGACATGGCTCTGTATAATTCGTCCCTTTTCACGCTATCATACGCGACTTTAAAATCGATAAAAAGGTGGTGTGTATCGATCTGGAATTCCCGGGATTTTTCTAAAATCTGTCGGAGTGTGAACATTTGATCGACGGTTGACTTGCCTGGCCTCAAACCGCACTGATAGGGGCCGATCAGATCGTTGACAAAAAGTTTTAAGCGGTCACACAGGATGGCCGACAAGATTTTATAAGCGACGTTTAGGAGACTAATTCCTCTGTAGTTGGTACATTTCAGAACATCTCCCTTTTTATGAATGGGGCACACTATACCGAGGTTCCATTCATCGGGCATACTTTCCTCCGACCAAATTTTGCAGATGAGCTCGTGTATGCTCCTAGCTAATTCATCTCCCGCTGATTTAAATAGTTCGGCTTGTAAGCCATCCGCACTAGCAGCCTTGTACGACTAAGTTTGGATATCGCCAGCCGCACTTCGGTTAGGTCGGGTGGACGGAACTCTTGGCCATCATCGTCCAAGTTGAATGGAGCGTTCTGCCTATTAGCGGCATCTTGGCTGTCTTCGCCATTAAGCAGTCTAGAGAAGTGTTCTTTCCAGATCCTCAGCACTGACTGTGTGTCTACTATCATATTCCCACTCTCATCTCGGCAGGCTTCCGCTCTAGCCTTGAATCCTTGGGTGGATCGCTTCACCCTCTGATAAAATTTTCCAACATCTCCCCTACCGCTACAACCCTCAATAGTCTCTACCGCACGCTTCTCGTGCTCTCTCTTTTTCCTCCTGAGAAGTCGGCGTTCCTCTTTTCGTTTCAGCCCGTAGAGCTCCCAGGCCAGTCTCTCAGCAGCTCTTGTTCGAGTCTGCAGCATTGCCTGGTAGGCCTCGTCCTTAGCTCCATGCGCTAACCAGGGGTTTCGTTGTATTCACCTAGTGAAACCCAGCACATCAGAGGCGGCACTTCTGATGGCTTGTTGACAGTGTTCCCACTGGTCCTCTGCACTTGATGCTGGTGGCCGACCTCCTGAGAGATTAAGAGTTACGTGGTCTGCAAAAGTTCTGGCGGTCTCTTGCGATTTAAGCTTCTCGACATCGAATCTTTTCACAGCATCTGCTCTGCGTTGTCGCGTGATGGATATCCGCATACGTAGTCTAGCTACCACCAGGTAGTGATCCGAGTCAATGTTGGCCCCTCGGAACGTTCGGACGTCCAAGATACTGGAAGCATGTCTCGCGTCTATCGCAACGTGGTCGATTTGGTTGACGGTTAGTTGATCACGCGACCGCCAAGTCCCCTTGTGTATATTGAGGTGTGGGAAGTAGGTGCTTGAGATGGTGACATTTCGCCCCGCCGCAAAGTCTGCCAGCCTGTGTCCGTTGCCGGAAGTTTCGTCGTGTAGGCTGTGTCCTCCGACTACCGAACCAAAGATGCCCTCCTTTCCGAATCTTGCGTTGAAGTCACCAAGAATAATCTTCACGCCGTACTTCGGGCACATATCATACGTTGTCTTAAGGAGATCGTAGAATGCTTCCTCTCTCCTTTCATGGGGGGGCGTGAACACGTTTTCTATGTTCTTAAATTTGCCTTTGATGCGGATTGTGACCAGGCGCTCACTTACACTTCGAAAGCCCAAGACTTCTTGCCTTAGTCTTCCCCTTATCACAAAACCGCAACCAAAGAGCCGCTGACCCTGTTCCTTCAAGCACCCGCCGTAGTAGATGTCACACGATTTCAGTCTCCCTATGCCCTCTCCATCCCATCGCACTTCCTGGATGGCTGTTACGTCAGCCTTTAGCCTGTCCAGGTTCTCCACTAATTATTCGGCTGCACGTGTTCTGTATAAGGACAGGACGTTCCACGTGCAGATCCGAAATTCATTGTCCTTGTTTCGTTTGCTGGGGTCGTCAACTTTAAAATCATCCATATCCGAGGCTTGTTGTTGTTTCGGAACAACTTTTTTTTACATGGTAGGGAAGTTACCCCGACGCACAACCCCCGACCCGGAGGACCAGACCCTTCGTATAACTCCAAGGGTAGGGAGCCGGATAAACCGCTCCTTATAGACCTGAGCTACAAATATGTCGTAGTAGCCCATATAAGGTGTTCACTAAGTAGTTCAACCTAACTGGAACTGTAGACGCCACCGTTGATTCCATCTAGAGAATTCATCCGCTGCCGCCTCGATGAAAGGAGAAGTGCCTTAGTGGGAACACTCCTCCCCCCTCTCTCGTTGGCTGTCCCCAACAACTTTCCACGGGGATTAAAACCCCGTCTCCAGCTGAGGTACTAGACACCCGATGTTCACCACTAGGAGGTGAGAGTAGGAGTTGGTAGACAGAGGTGGGTTTTGAGAAAAACCTGTGGACGCTTGTGTCCTCTTGAATGCACATTGCACATAACTACCCTTTTGAACATCAAAAACAATCCCAAGGAAAAATAATGTTTGTTAAAAAAAACATTTATTTATTTTACTGATAGAAATTCGTTTTACTGAACAGCTGATTGCCAATTCACAAAAAATGGAACATTTCGTTTCAGTTTTCTATGTTCCATTTTTATGATGTTCCATTCATCAGTAAAAAAAAAATTACTGAAGCATTTTGCATCATTAAAAATAAATAAAAGATTGCGGCTCTCGGTTTGACATTAATTTACTGATATAATTTAACTGATTGCTATAACCGCGCGTACGTAAAAAATTCCAGTTTTCAACTGTTTCAACTTTTACTGTTGCTTTTTACTGATCTCTATAACTGGCCCCTTATTGATTGTCAATTGTCATAGAAAAAGCGAGACGCACTGGAAATTGAAGTCGCTTAAAAACGAATGGAAAATTGTTCGGAATAAGCGGAATCCGTGGAATAAGAACATTTTCGATGCAATTCACAATCAAAAGCGTTCCGTTACAAAGTTTTGGTGCATTGAGGTTGCGCAGCAAAATTATAACTGAGCCGACTTTCAATTTTAAATTGTGTGGTGAAAAGCCCGGAATATCCAAAGAATTCAAAAATTCCGTGGGATAGTTGGTGGCTTCGTTTTCATCCATCAGCCATCACGGAGTCCACGGAATAAATGTAACTCACCGGCGATTTGATTTTGAATGACGAAATTTAAATGATCCAAAATCGCTCGTGAACTCAGCCAATCATGGTTAACTCAATTTTAAATGAAATTCTGAAAAACATTCGCGATGAGCTCTTCCGGCGTTGTTGTAAAGTGGCAAAAATTCGGTAGAAATTCAATAAGGCCGGTGACTAAGTCCACTGGTATCACGCCATTGCCCAACGCCAATTAATTGCCTGGAGAAATCTGCAACGAACTGGTCATTTCCAGTGGCGATTCCTGGTCCTTAGTATTGGTTTAGCTACGTGGTCTGGGGAAGGTTAAAATAAAAAAAAAAATTATACTTTTTTTTTTAATTTTATTGATAACGACAATAAATAAAAAAACGTTAATAAATTATAGGTATAAAATAAAAGTTTAAAATTTTATCGATACATAAATTCGCATCGTCGCGTCGTTCGACGGAAAAAAAAATGTTCGCGGACTTTGTTGTGGTCAAAGTAGGACACTTAAGTTGCAACTGGTTTTTGTACACGTACTTTGAACCCTTAACTATCATAAAATATAATGTTTATAATTTAGGTCTATATTTGTATCTAAGTATCTAAATCAGACGACGTTTCAAACGTGGTTACGTTTTTCTTCAGGTCTCAAAAACATAGTTATTAATATTTTATAGCTTCAATTTGAAAAATTATAAAATATGTACTTCCAATTTTTTTCTTATAAAAATAATATCAAGGTTTAATCCTCTTTTGGTTGTATTTTGGTTTTTGAATGCAACTATTATTCTTTTTAATATTAAGAAATGTCTTGAAATAGACGATTTCTTTAAATCAAAAGTTTGAATAATAATAAATATTTCAAACTAAATTTATTATATTTTGAATAATAATTCAAAATTTTTTTTTAGTAATTCTTACCTACAAAAACAAGTTAAATATAAATTGTTAGTTTAAGTTTATTGCTTTTCAATGAGTTGACCATATATGCTGCTAAGTCACGAAGAAGGAATAATTAATATCATAAAATATAGTGAATTTAAAAGTTCCGAAAACTGTTCACTTGGCTTAAAAAAAGATGAAAATATTATAACTATATTTTATGATTTTATGGATCTAAGTACGTGTACAAAAATCAGTGCCAACTTAAGTGTCCTACTTGGACCACCGCAATGTTTGCATCATAATCGTGTTGCACTTAGTTAACATCATATTTCTTGTCAAAACTATTTCACCGATTTGGATCGAATTTCGTCTTGTAATACTCTTGAGTCTAGACTATTTGATTCCAATTTTTTAGAAGAATTGCACAATTTTTTACCTATTTTTTGAGTGCTTCAAATTTACTTTGTTTTTCAGATTTTTTTTTTTAATTCATGGTTAGATAGCAACACAAATATAACATGCATTTAAAATTGATGTTGTTTTGTAGAAAATTTTATAACAAACAAGTTTGTAGTGGATGGTTTTTTCCTAAGTTGCATATTTCCAAAGTTATAAAGGAAAATGTCGGAAAAAAGGGGTGATTTTAGCGTTTTTTTTCACTGTTGCATTTTTCCTGTAGCGAGCACAGGTTTTTCGAAGTTGCAAACTTGAATATATACTACTCTAACATGCCCCAACAACATATCAAAAATGCAGAACTACATCGCGCTTTGCGAATTCAGCACTTCGTGTAATTATTGACTTTGCTAAAAGAACTCAATCTCAATGTTTACTCATGACAATCAAAGGATACTAATAACAAAACAATACATTCATCCTTCCTACCGCATTTTCCTAGAAACATATACGAAAGCAAAAAAGAGAATGACAAAAAAACGTACCCGAAATGTAGGTACCTGGAGCTGCTTGCATACCTAATGTATCGTGCTTCGTGCTTTATCGCATCATACTTACGCTTACGCTTTCATTTATTTAGCTGGGCTTTGCTTAGGACATTGTGTAGTAAAACGTTCTTGTATTCTTGATTGTATTGTATTTGTGTTTGTATTTGTAATTTTTATAGATATTATTAAACATTGTATGAAATTGTGCAGCGCAGATGTTGCAAGCTTAAATGTTTCAGGGGAGACTTGTTGTATGAGAGTTTTATATTGTGTGTCTGCAGGAAAATATAATTGAGAACAATATGGGATGGGGGTAAATGAGGTAGGTATCTATTTTTTTTTTTAAATTATATCAATGCTCTTTGTAGAGAATTTGGTTTTGGTATCGCATATTGTAACGTTGAGGCAGATAGGAAGATGGGAGTCTTGTGTTAAGTGAAGGAAAATATGATTTGAAAATAGGTAGGTAGGTAGGTAGGTAGGTAAGAAGGTAGATAGGTGGGTAGTTTTTTGTATTTATCGTATTGATTATTGTAAGAAATCATTATCATTATTTCAAGATTGCCATTTGTTACTTTTTGAAAATAAAATGTACATCATATAATTTATTCATTTAAATTCTTGGTTTAGCGGCGATATACCTGCTAACTGAGAGGAATCGCCACTGGTCATTTCGTATAAGGCGACTCGCATTTTCAATTACAATTTCTCCACGTAATTCAATAAAGCCGATTATTTCAGGCACTTCCTGGGGCCAATACGAATTTAGCAAATCGTGAAAATCAAACTAACCGTTCTCGAGTTATGCACTATAAACCGGATGTTCCAGGATTTTTTTCCAGTTTCCTATGCCTTTCCTTGAACTAATACGAATTTATCAAGCCCTAAATCGTAAAAATCGAAGTAACCGTTCTCGAGTTATGCCCTTAAAACTGGATGTTCCCTTTTTCCAATTTTCCGGGATTTTCCTCCTGTGTCCTATGTCCTTTCTTGAGCCAATACGAATCCATCAAGCCCTTAATCGTGAAAACCGAAGACACCGTTCTCGAGATTTGCATTAAAAAGAGGATGATCCCTGATTTCCAATTTTCCTGAAAATTTTTCGGGATTTCGGGACAGTGTCCAATGTCCTTCCTTGGGTCAATACGAATTCATCAAGCCCAAAATCGAACGATCCGTTCTCGAGTTATGCGCGCACACACGGACGACATTTCTCTTTTATATATATAGATTATGCACTATGAATTAGTATAAATTAGTTATTTTAATAGCTAAAATAGATAGAGCTCAAAAAAAGTATGCCATCAGATTGCTTAACAAATATGAAATTATAAAAAAAAAAAATTCAAAAATCTTTAGAGCGGTTTTTTTTTAAATTAATTTTTTATATATAAAAAATCCTGAAAATTTTTTAAAATAAAATTTGGTATGCCATCTTTTAGTATTCAATAAAATACAATTTTTCACAAAATTAAAAAAAAATTCATTAGCCCGTTTTCAAGATATTGAGTTTTCAAAAAAAAAAATTCAATATTTTTTAAAAATCCAAAAATTTTTTCGAAAAGTTTTATATGCAAAATTGTTAAAATTATAAGCGGCCTTTTGTATAAAAATTTTGGTTGAAATCGGTGTAGCAGTTAACGAGAAATTCAAAAAACAATTTTTTGTTGGTTTTTGAATCTTTTGCCATACCTTTTTTGCTAAGACAAAAAGAAAAAACTAAAAAATATCGGCAATAGATTTTGCCAAGACGAAGTGTTTACCGTCTAGTTTTTTTTATAAAATCGAACAAGTATTGCAACTTTGGTGGTTGTTCAAACTTCAGCGGACACATTGTCACATTTTCGGCTAAATTAAAGACCGTAGACGTAGAGACTTAAAAATTGCACATTCGTGATCTAGGAAGTGCCACCTTTAATCGATTTATCGCACGATACGGAAATCGAACTCGGTTTGCGGCAAAACTATCAGTCCTAGACCCTCCAACATTGATATCTTTTTTTTCCTAACGGGATTTCCAGCTGAACTAATCATCTTCGAGGATTAAAAATTGCATGCTCGTGATGGAGGGAGTGCCATCTTTTAATCGATGTATCACACGATAGTAATCTATTGTACTGTATGTACACTTATTGTTATAATTTATACATTTTTGTTTGCAGAAAGCACTTTCAGAAAACGCCTTCGCTTTTATAGTGTGGCGTCTCGAAAAGTGCTTTCAGAAAATCAGCTGGGGATTGCCTGGGATTGCGTTCTTTTTAATCAAAGATGTCGGAATCTCTTCCAGTTTCTTTAAATATAATAAAAAAAGTTTGTCCCAATGACATATTTAATTCCAATAGGAATTAAGAGTTAATACCTCCTTCGCTTAACAAGTGAAATAAACCCGATTTGGCATATTTCTATAAGAACCTATATGGGTGTTGTTGATGTGGCATCCTGCTGATCTTTTGTTATTTTAAATTAGACGTCCGGCAGCAAATCATTTATATTTGACAATTCACCTACACAAGTTCCAAATTTTGGAACTATGAGCAACTCAGCTAGCACTATTCCATTGGATTTCAGAATGATGGCATATCTGCGTGAAACCAATGGAAAACGACATAAGCTCTTTGGCCGGAGTGACTTGAGATAGTTTTGCTATACTCACGATGTAGGTTTTGATAAGAAACAAGTTTAAAATTTAAAAGTGAGTGCTGTTTAGGGCTGGCCACGAGCCGAGAAAAGTTTCCGTCTCGATCTCGGTCTCGCATGACGAGACCGAGACGAGACGAAACTGGCCTTTAAGCATCCGAGAAGAGACTGTATATTCGGACCGAAATTTACAGAGAGTCCCGTAACACTGTACTATTCTATTCCGGAAAAACACCTGGAAGCGCTCGGGAATCTGGCGTTGGATTGCTGCTTTCCAAAACAGCTCTCAAAAGCCTAATTTCCTGGGAGCCTTTAGGTGACAGGATCCTGAAAGCCAGGTTCCGGACTAGAGTACGTCGCGTCACCATCATACAGTGTTACGCCCCAACTTTGCTCTCTTCTGACGAGGAGAAGGAGGCCTTTTATAACCGGCTGAGTGCTGCTTATGATAGCGTTCCACGAGGTGATATAGTAATGGTGATGGGAGACTTAAATGCCAAGGTTGGCAATGACAACACTGGGCTAAGGCATGTCATGGGAAAACATGGTGTTGGTAACCGAAACGACAATGGCGAACGATTTGTCGATTTCTGCAACGCCAACGGCCTTGTTATTGGAGGGACCATATTCGAGCATAAGACGTGCCACAAAGTCAGTTGGGTGTCGACTGACAGACAAGCAACTTCCAACCAAATTGACCACTTCGCGATCAGCCGGCGTTTTAGAAGCAGTCTCCAGGACGTCCGTAACAGAAGAGGTGCTGACATGGGAATGGCCCGGGACCACCATCTGATGGTTGCTACCGTAAGATTGCGTACAGCTGCAGTTCGGAGATCCCAAGGAAACACTCGAATGCCCGAATACAGATAGACTAAAGGATCCTGCAGTGCGCCAACAACTAGGGGACCACCTTTCACAAGGATTGAACGCAATCAGCAGCACGGAAACCACATCCATCGAAAATCATTGGTGTGCTGTGAAAAATGTGTTCATATCCGGTGCTGAAAGTATAGTCGGCCGGGCGCAAGGAAGAAATAGTGCTTGGCTTTCCGACGAAACTTGGGCAAGGATCGAAGAAAGGAAACACCTTAAAGCTCGCATCGCAGCTACCCCAGCAGCAGGGAGAAACGAGCTTGAGTCTACGTACCGCATGAAGATGAGGGAAGTTCACCGTAGTGTGCGACGTGATAAGCGTAACTACATCAACGCACTGGCTACAGAAGCAGAAGAAGCCGCTAGTAGGTGTGACAGTAGGACCGTCTACAGAATTACCAAAGAGCTCACTGGTGTCCAGAGCTCTAAACAACACCTGGTTAAAGACACAAACGGATCCCTGCTAATTTCGGATGAGGACCAGCTCATAAGGTGGAGGGAACACTTTTCTGCGGTTTTAAACCGCGTTTTCGCAAGTGAAGTGGACCCTATTCCCACTGAGCTACCCGAAGTAACAATTTCCCGAATACGCACCGTACCCCCCAGTAAAGAAGAAATTATCACCGCCATCAAAGCACTGAAGAACAACAAAGCGGTTGGACTTGACGGTATTCCTGCAGAGCTCTTAGGAGCAGCCCCAACGACATCGAGCGAGCTACTGCACCCACTTATTAAGAGAGCCTGGGAAGCAGAGAGCTTTCCTGAAGAGTGGAAAAAAGGAATGATTGTCAAGCTCCCAAAGAAAGGAGATCTCACACAGTGCGAAAACTGGAGAGGAATATGCGTTCTGCCTGCAGTAGCCAAGATAATAGCAAGGATAATATTGGACCGAATTAAAGACCACCTCGAAGACACACTCGACGCCGAACAAGCAGGTTTCCGCACTGGATCTTCCTGTGTTGATCACATCAACACCTTGAGGATCATCATCGAACAGTGCGTTGAATATCGATCACCACTTCACTTGCTGTTCATCGATTTTGAAAAGGCGTTCGACAGTGTCAATAGAGAATTTATTTGGCTTGCTTTGCACAGGAGGGGCATCCCAGATAAATTGATTGCTATTATCAAGGCTACATATGATGGATCCAGGTGTCACGTTTTGCACAAAGGTAGGCTGTCAGAGGAGTTTGAAATCCAAAGTGGAGTTAGGCAAGGCTGTATACTGTCACCAATACTGTTCCTGTTGGTGATAAGTGACGTACTGCACGCAGCTTTGTCAAATGGAAATGGGGGAATTCAGTGGACTCTGCAATCTCACCTCAAACATCTGGACTACGCGGACGACGTATGCTTACTCTCTCATAGGATCATGGATCTCCATCAAATGACAACAAGGGTGGAGAGAGAAGCAGAAATCGTAGGGCTTAAGATCAACTCGGCAAAAACTAAAAGGATCAGCCTTGGAACTTCCTCATCAATCCAAGTAAATATTTCTGGACAACCGGTAGAGATGGTAGAGGATTTCCAATATCTTGGGAGTATTATCTCTACGGGTGGCGGAACTGAACTGGACGTAAACAGCCGAATCAGAAAAGCAAAGGCTGCGTTCGGAATGCTGTCCAAAATATGGAGAAACAACTCTTTTAGCTTAAAGACCAAGCTACGACTGTTCCGCTCCAATGTTGAATCCGTTCTGCTTTACGGCTGCAGCACTTGGAAAGTCACTGAAATTGTCACTAGAAAGCTGCAAACCTTCGTTAATAGATGTCTACGAAACATCTTGAGGATTTTCTGGCCCAACCGTATCTCCAATGCCGAACTTCATACGAGAACGGGTCAGGAGCCCATAGACTCCATTATACGAAGAAGAAAGTGGCAGTGGATTGGCCATACGCTTCGAAAAGGCGATCGGTGCATTGCATCTCAAGCAATGCAGTGGAACCCGCTCACACAGGAGGGAAGACAAGTGGGCCGGCCTAGAAGTACATGGCGAAGAACGGTCGAACAGGAATCGGCACGACTGGGGAAAAGTTGGAGAGAGCTGAAATATATTTCAAGAAATCGTACACGATGGCGCGTAGGTGTAGTGGAGGCCCTATGTCCCGTAAGGGAAACATCACGGACGTAATAGGTCCGAGGACCTAAGTAAGTAAATAAGTAATAAATTAAAAAATCCAATTTCAGTTGAATATTTATTTTCTTCTGCACGTATTCAAACTATATTCGAAAATATTTCGTTCCAACAATCAACAAGTTGGCCGGAAATCGTTTTTTTCGGAGACGAGACCGAGACGAGACTTAATTATACGAGACCGACACGAGACTGAAAATTTTCGATTTTAACAAGACCGAGACGAGACTTACAAAAAGTCTCGCAGAGTCTCGTGGCAAGCCCTAGTGCTGATGAGTACGATTTCTGGAACTAACACTTAATTTTACTTTTCGAAAACGAAATAGGAAATAACTGGGTGTTTTTTGCCTTTCGTTAAATAAATTAATGCCAAATTTCAAAAGTCTACATTTATTCGCTCAGCACTATTTCACCGGCCTTTTTTGCCCTTCCCTATTTCCCTTCGGGTTTCAAAGCTCAAAAACTTCAATTATCTTATAGGTATCCACTATTTTAGTGTTATTATTTTTTTCAATTATTGCCACAACCAACTTGATTTTGATTGATAAATAATAAATAATTAAAATGGCATAGCACACACACGTCACACACATATCGCGCTGTAAAAAAAATGTTGTATTGACTGTACCTATAATAGGTATCTATATATAATGTATACAGACAGATTGCGGAAAATGAGCCTACACAATAATGGTGTTTTGCGGAGAGGGTTAAAATAAATATCCCTCGAGATATGATTGTTTTGCAACAACGTATACCTACGTAAGTGCCACACAATTGATTTGTTGAAAAAGTCATTGCAATCGTTGTCATTGCTCACACACATACCACATAACATCCACCCTCGTTTTTATCGTGCGGCAACTATCTATTGTCAACCCATCCACCAGTCAGTACCTAACACATATCAGGTCTCAAGAGGAGTACCTACTTGTAGACACATTGAATTTTCCACAGGTTAACCGTTTTATTCTTTTATACTCTCGGATATATGTATTAAACAAACAAAAATATACATTTGCGCAAAAAAAAGGACACTGTTCTTCTGCTCCAGCTCTGTTGGCCCATTATTGCCGGGCGAGTGACAACTTGCTGCGGATCCTCACAATACCTCTATACCGTCAGTTAGCACAATGGGAATACTTTTTTTTTTTTAACTGAGTAGAAGGTAGAGTCTTGTCGTTTGGCCCAAGAGTGGGTGGAAAGTACATATTTGTGGTTCTTCGTATGCTATAGCAGTCACGTTTAAGTTAATGTTTACTCTTTGTGTTTAAAAATAGAGAAATACTATATCATGTTCCTGTATGAGCTATTTTTTTGTATAACCCTCAGGTAGTTAGTTTATTTAAAGGGAACTCAATTCGTGGCAATTTTTTGTTAACAAAAAACCCCGGACTAATGTAGTGAAAAGAATGGTGATTATTTATATAATTTGAAGTCTTAATCTCAGAGTGTTAATGTCAACCAAAGCAATCTGTTAATCATCTTAAATTTATGATTTTTAATTAACATTAGCTAGCTAGTTTACATTCTTTTTCAATCAGTCAGAAACAAAAATATTACAGTCTATACCACAAGCAGTCGAGAAAGCTGTGGGGGAGGGTTTTTTATGTCTACAATGCTGCTAAGCCACATGATAGCCCTAAACTACAAGATCCAGTTGTGCATTTTATTTTCCAAAAATATGGAAAAACTGATATTTTAAAAGCGAATAATTTATTTAAAAATCGAAAAACGATGTTAATAAACACGTCACTTGAATTTTTTTTAGATATCATCGTAAACTGACCTACACATAAGGCTCACAAGACGTATACTTAACTTAAATTAAATAAATTCGAACAAATCAGCTAAGTCATGTTTGAATTCAGAGTGTTTGTATGCTTTCTTTCCTTGCTTATTTCTTCTTTTAATATACCTTTCAATTCAAAATCAAATCAGGAGATATATTATTTATAAGTGTTTATTCATTGAAACACATAATCGAAATAAAAATAAAAACAAATTATAAAAATGAAGCTTACACAAAATATTGTAAGATCAAAATCTTAAATATTTATATTACCTCAAAGTAGCTAACTAAATAAGAGTTAAATTTAAGCAGTTTAGAAGAGAACCCCCAATGGAAGTGCAAAGGTGTCAGTGTCGGCTTCAACACAGAGGAAATGGTTATTTTTTTGTAAGACTGTTTTGTCATAAAAAAAATAAATCGGGTGGCACAACGGCTCATGAAGAACCAGGGCCTAGTGACTAACAACTCGCAACCATTCCTGTGTGCGCCTTTCGACAGGAATGGAAGGGACCTACAATTTTATGCCGAATCCGAACGGCTAGACGAGAAGCACTTATGTGTGACAAGTGATACTCCTGGAGGATTTGTCAATTCCTCGCAAGAGGCAGTAGCCCTTGGGCGACCTGCATCGTGCCTGATCGGGAAACTATTGATTGCTCAGAACTTGGTCTGGGCCAGTAGCGCAACAATCAGTCACGATGAAGTGCTTGTTTTACCTCCTCGTGGTGGTCCCCGGGCAACTATTTATGTATCCCAATATACATAAATAGGCTAAAATTACAAGTGCGAAAAGGCCTAGCTTTCTAGGATAGGTTACGGAGGTTAGCATTCTCCGTAACTGAAATCAACCCGCTACCGAAACCAACACTACGCCTCGGATAATTAATGATAACTCGTTGACGACTTTTGGCTATTGTACCCGGACAAAGATTGGTTTCTGGAATGTGAAGACGCTTCTTGATAATGGAAAGGAAGGTCCTCAGAATGCCAGATTCCTGCAACTAGAGAAGGAATTCATGCGGTATAGGATGGACATCTTAGGGATAAGTGAAGTTAGATGGCTGGGTTCGGGGAAGTTCAAGTCACCAACCCGTAACACTGTACTATTCTATTCCGAAAAAACACCTGGAAGCGCTCGGGAATCTGGCGTTGGATTGCTGCTTTCCAAAACAGCTCTCAAAAGCCTAATTTCCTGGGAGCCTTTAGGTGACAGGATCCTGAAAGCCAGGTTCCGGACTAGAGTACGTCGCGTCACCATCATACAGTGTTACGCCCCAACTTTGCTCTCTTCTGACGAGGAGAAGGAGGCCTTTTATAACCGGCTGAGTGCTGCTTATGATAGCGTTCCACGAGGTGATATAGTAATGGTGATGGGAGACTTAAATGCCAAGGTTGGCAATGACAACACTGGGCTAAGGCATGTCATGGGAAAACATGGTGTTGGTAACCGAAACGACAATGGCGAACGATTTGTCGATTTCTGCAACGCCAACGGCCTTGTTATTGGAGGGACCATATTCGAGCATAAGACGTGCCACAAAGTCAGTTGGGTGTCGACTGACAGACAAGCAACTTCCAACCAAATTGACCACTTCGCGATCAGCCGGCGTTTTAGAAGCAGTCTCCAGGACGTCCGTAACAGAAGAGGTGCTGACATGGGAATGGCCCGGGACCACCATCTGATGGTTGCTACCGTAAGATTGCGTACAGCTGCAGTTCGGAGATCCCAAGGAAACACTCGAATGCCCGAATACAGATAGACTAAAGGATCCTGCAGTGCGCCAACAACTAGGGGACCACCTTTCACAAGGATTGAACGCAATCAGCAGCACGGAAACCACATCCATCGAAAATCATTGGTGTGCTGTGAAAAATGTGTTCATATCCGGTGCTGAAAGTATAGTCGGCCGGGCGCAAGGAAGAAATAGTGCTTGGCTTTCCGACGAAACTTGGGCAAGGATCGAAGAAAGGAAACACCTTAAAGCTCGCATCGCAGCTACCCCAGCAGCAGGGAGAAACGAGCTTGAGTCTACGTACCGCATGAAGATGAGGGAAGTTCACCGTAGTGTGCGACGTGATAAGCGTAACTACATCAACGCACTGGCTACAGAAGCAGAAGAAGCCGCTAGTAGGTGTGACAGTAGGACCGTCTACAGAATTACCAAAGAGCTCACTGGTGTCCAGAGCTCTAAACAACACCTGGTTAAAGACACAAACGGATCCCTGCTAATTTCGGATGAGGACCAGCTCATAAGGTGGAGGGAACACTTTTCTGCGGTTTTAAACCGCGTTTTCGCAAGTGAAGTGAACCCTATTCCCACTGAGCTACCCGAAGTAACAATTTCCCGAATACGCACCGTACCCCCCAGTAAAGAAGAAATTATCACCGCCATCAAAGCACTGAAGAACAACAAAGCGGTTGGACTTGACGGTATTCCTGCAGAGCTCTTAGGAGCAGCCCCAACGACATCGAGCGAGCTACTGCACCCACTTATTAAGAGAGCCTGGGAAGCAGAGAGCTTTCCTGAAGAGTGGAAAAAAGGAATGATTGTCAAGCTCCCAAAGAAAGGAGATCTCACACAGTGCGAAAACTGGAGAGGAATATGCGTTCTGCCTGCAGTAGCCAAGATAATAGCAAGGATAATATTGGACCGAATTAAAGACCACCTCGAAGACACACTCGACGCCGAACAAGCAGGTTTCCGCACTGGATCTTCCTGTGTTGATCACATCAACACCTTGAGGATCATCATCGAACAGTGCGTTGAATATCGATCACCACTTCACTTGCTGTTCATCGATTTTGAAAAGGCGTTCGACAGTGTCAATAGAGAATTTATTTGGCTTGCTTTGCACAGGAGGGGCATCCCAGATAAATTGATTGCTATTATCAAGGCTACATATGATGGATCCAGGTGTCACGTTTTGCACAAAGGTAGGCTGTCAGAGGAGTTTGAAATCCAAAGTGGAGTTAGGCAAGGCTGTATACTGTCACCAATACTGTTCCTGTTGGTGATAAGTGACGTACTGCACGCAGCTTTGTCAAATGGAAATGGGGGAATTCAGTGGACTCTGCAATCTCACCTCAAACATCTGGACTACGCGGACGACGTATGCTTACTCTCTCATAGGATCATGGATCTCCATCAAATGACAACAAGGGTGGAGAGAGAAGCAGAAATCGTAGGGCTTAAGATCAACTCGGCAAAAACTAAAAGGATCAGCCTTGGAACTTCCTCATCAATCCAAGTAAATATTTCTGGACAACCGGTAGAGATGGTAGAGGATTTCCAATATCTTGGGAGTATTATCTCTACGGGTGGCGGAACTGAACTGGACGTAAACAGCCGAATCAGAAAAGCAAAGGCTGCGTTCGGAATGCTGTCCAAAATATGGAGAAACAACTCTTTTAGCTTAAAGACCAAGCTACGACTGTTCCGCTCCAATGTTGAATCCGTTCTGCTTTACGGCTGCAGCACTTGGAAAGTCACTGAAATTGTCACTAGAAAGCTGCAAACCTTCGTTAATAGATGTCTACGAAACATCTTGAGGATTTTCTGGCCCAACCGTATCTCCAATGCCGAACTTCATACGAGAACGGGTCAGGAGCCCATAGACTCCATTATACGAAGAAGAAAGTGGCAGTGGATTGGCCATACGCTTCGAAAAGGCGATCGGTGCATTGCATCTCAAGCAATGCAGTGGAACCCGCTCACACAGGAGGGAAGACAAGTGGGCCGGCCTAGAAGTACATGGCGAAGAACGGTCGAACAGGAATCGGCACGACTGGGGAAAAGTTGGAGAGAGCTGAAATATATTTCAAGAAATCGTACACGATGGCGCGTAGGTGTAGTGGAGGCCCTATGTCCCGTAAGGGAAACATCACGGACGTAATAGGTCCGAGGACCTAAGTAAGTAAGTATAGTTGAAACATAATAATGGTATTTCAAGTAAATATTTCGACAATTCGTGATAAAGTATAGCCCAGGCAATTGAAAATATAAAAGATTCCGCAAGGCCCGGTAAAATTCTATCTAAGGAACATTGTAATCTATCATTCTTGAAAAAGCCTGATGGTTCCTGGACAGTCTCTCCAGCTGAGTCTTTGGAGCTATTAATGACGACGCACTTCCCGGGCTGCGAGAACAGTAGGTTAGCGACGCTGGAACTTTGGGACATGTCTTCAGCTCGAGTAGAGCGTATCAATACCGTTATAACAAAAGAAAAAATTGCCTGGGCAATTAATACATTCTCACCGTATAAGTCTCCAGGCCTGGACGGCATACTGCCAATTATGCTCCAGAAACTGCAAGAGATAGCAATTTCCTGGCTGGAAACAATTTTTAAAGGATGTTTATCTCTTAACTATGTTCCCGAGTCCTGGAGACATGTAAGAGTGGTTTTTATCCCGAAAGTCGGTAGGCGGGGCATGAATCTGCGAAGGATTTCCGTCCAATTAGTCTAAACTCTTTTGTGCTTAAAACCTTAGAGCGCATCCTCGACATCCATATTAGAGACATCCTGGATAGATGTCCACTTGAAAACTCTCAACACGCATACCTTAAAGGCAAATCCACTGAAACGGTCCTGCATGGGGTAGTGCGCACTATTGAGAAAACTTTAAACTACAAAGAATATACTCTTGCCACTTTCTTAGATGTTGAAGGGGCTTTCAACAACGTGCTTACTGAATCCATTCTAGAGTCTTTAGTTGATTTTGGTGTAGAAAACTACATAAGGGAATGTTGGTGGAGCAGTTTATCAAATCTAGGAAGATTTGGCCCACCTATGACAAGAACCGAACAATTGATCTAATACGCAGACCCAGGCAAGACATAGCCAGGGTAGTTACAACCTGTAGCGGACACTGGCCAATAGGAGGCATGCAGCGAAGCTGGGCATACCTCACAATACTCACTGTCGGAGCTGTGAGGACCAGCAGGAAAAGGAAACAGTAGTTCATTTAAATGCCCTGCTCTGGCCATAGTTAGAAAACAGTCACTCGGAAGAGCATTCTTTGACGACATTAACGAACTTTCTGAAATGAAGATCAAAGACTTGATTTCTTTTCTCAACGCGACGAAATGGCTCTAGGACAAATTTCAGCTACTTCTGCATTATACCTTCTGTCGATTCCCTATGATCACAAGATAGTGGACTAGGGTTCTCGTGGGGGTTTGTGGTGCACAGCGGCCGGATGATCATCCAATCAGATCAGTGGACGCTCCAGTACCAGCCAACGAACTGCCTAGTGGGCTAACTGTGGATGGTGCGGGTGCGGGTGCTGATCTGGTTGAGTGAGTGATCCACTTTCTGATGATTGTGCTAAAAGCTACAACAAAATCCTATTCTAAACTCAAATAAAAAGGACGATATCCTGAGGATATGCCCATATTCTTTCTCTTCAATTCCATCCACAGGTTCAAACGAGTTATCGTATCAAAAGGGCGCACTTCAGCGCTAATTGGGCTATGGGCTATGGGCTAGACTCCAACTGAAGGTTTTGAAACGCAATTGTCTTTATTTTGGCATAAGAAATACTGTCGCAAAAGTCTATTGCCAAATCGTGTGCGCGTCAAGGTTTAATTTCGGAAAACGGTAAATGCTATCGAAAAGTGTTTCATACAAAACTTGTAGATTATGTCATTTGTCAACAAAAAAGATATGACTTTTTTTTTCTTATGACCCATTGTTAAGAAGATATCGACATTTCAAAAAACGTAAAATGTCGAAAATGGTGGTTTTTCACGTATAACTCCTTAACGGTTCAAATTTTTGAAATTATCTGCATACAAAGTTTGTACATTTTGTAAATCCCTACAAGAAAAAATTATTTTTTTTCTTTAAAACAACCGTTTTAAGGATATATTTTTTTTTAAAGTCTGACAAAAAGTTCAAATTTCTTGTTTTTTTACTTATTATAAGCACAAGTTGTCGAAAAAAATCGTACGCTCGAAGTTTGACCATTTTTGAAGTGCAATACCTTGCAACTGATGCGTTATACGCAAAAAAGTGTCATAATGTTTCCTCTAGGGAATATTAAAATCTGCAAAATTGGTTTAAAATATTTTCCGAAAAGTTCGTCATTTAAGAGTAAAGAGCCAAAAACCGGTATTTTAGACTTTTGGTGTTTTTATTTAATAATGCTGTCATAAAAATGATGGCTTACAGAAAAAAAAACTGTTAAGCATTCTTTTATAATATTACATAATATTAAAAATTGTGCCAATATAATTTTTCCATTAAGCTTAGGGCTTAAAAGATATATGCGAAAAACTGTTTTTTTTGACAGTTGACACTATTGAAGTCACAATATATTGCAACTTATACGTGTGGAAAAAAAATTTATATTTTTTTTTTTAAAATACTAATATGATCTTTAAACTGAGCGTACTATTTTGTTTCGACAACTTATGCTTTTAAGAGTAAAAATCAAAGCAAAAGCTACATACTGTTGTAGCAAAATTCTATCGTTTGTTTCAAACGAATAGAGTGTTTGTGTCGAACGAATGTAAATGTCAAGTTTCACTTACCTGGATTTGAACTGGTATCCTTCCGTTTCGAGAGCGAGCATACATCCACTAAATTAATTTGCAACATAAGATTCTCCGGCAAAATGTTAATCAGCTGAAAACTTCACACATTTTCCTTCTATTTAGTTGGGCAGAGAGAAATGTACTGAGTCTTTAGCGCGTGTGCTAAGTAATCCTTGGTGATACAATTTTTTGAAAATTTCTTGCGAAGGAACTAAACATGATAACCAGAAACGGGTTTTTGCTTTTTGGTCATATATCTTTCGATTTTAAAAATCTATATTATTTTAAAAACAAAAAAAAAATATTAAGAAATGTGGCTAAGACCATTTCATGTATTTTAATTATTTTTGGCAACACTATGACGACCGAAGTATTTATAATATCGCGTCAGTTTTTGTTTTAAACTATTACTACGTAGATGTGCTCTTAGGACTGAATCAAAACTTTTAAGAAAATCGTTTGGTTTAAGTTTTGTATGCAAAACTAAACTTTTTGCTAATTTAGCAGATAGCACAACATTTGTAGGGTTCAAATTTGATGAACACAATTATTGTTTCTATGCGTTGTAAATTAATTATATGTTGATGGAAACCCAACATGTGCTTTAAATAAGTATTCAATGCTTATATTTTTATCATTTTAACTTCATTATTACAAAAAAAAAAAAAGTGGGGCATCAGCAGAACCAGCAACCCTCGGGTCCATCCCATACCTGGAGTAAAATTCTCCATTCTCCAGCCATATGGATTTAATACGATACTAAAAATATACAATAGCCAGTTGGTGATCTCGTTTAAGATTAGCAAAACACAATTTTTAAACTAGTATCATACTAAAATTGATTTAACATCGTACTACATCCTCTAAAATTTTGCGCCATTGTTTTTCGAAATGAACAACGGAGAAGTTGATAATTTTTATTAATTTTTAAAATTTAAGTTTTATTTTGAATGCAATTATTTTAACAATTATTTTTAATGCAAACATTTTTAAACTAGCATTTATTTTATTTTGTATTGCAAATATTTTCGAATTTTTGCTTTGCTATTTTTTAAGGCAACCAATTTTCAATTTTGAATCGCATTCTTTTTAAATGCAACATATTTTCAATTGAAATTTGATTTTTTGTACAAGTAGTGCTGAACTTCAGAACAATACCAAATTGATCAAGCAAAACAAGTATTGAAACTTGTAGCCAATAAATACTTGCCTTATAAATTATCTGAAATTGTTTAGATAGGAGTTAAACAAATAAAATACTTTTTCCAAAAAGGAAAGGAGAATGGGCAAAGTGGTCTACCTACTCAACACCAATGTGTCATACATCGTTGAAAAGGTAATGACGTGTACATCAATGAATTATATGGACGTAAGGCGCTAAACCATGGGGTTCGAAAGATATTCTCCTTCAAAGCATTGAAAAAGACATTAATGCAACTCATCATTTGCAGCTTTTCCTACCAACCACAGTAAAGTGTCATACATCGTTGAAAAGATTATTACGCGTTCTTTATTTTGTTAAAGAGCCGTTTAGATGTAGATAATGGGGTTCAAAAGATATTTAGCCATCAAAAACTGCAAAAATCAAATTATGCAATAACCTTTTTAAAAATGTATGACTTATTGCTGTTGAGTAGTTAGAAGAGTACAAAATGATGAAATGCAATTTTGATGTTGTTGGTTCTTTGAAGCCGAATATCTCTTGAACCCCATGACTAAGAGCTTATTGGCCAAATAATGAAATGATGCAATTGCAATTACCATTTCAAGAACGTATAACACATAACTGTTGAGTCAGTAGACCATTTCCAATGAAGAGTTGCACTGTTATTCTATTTGCCGATTTTTAGGCCCAAATACTTCTTGAACCCCAAAAAAATAAAGTACATACCTTCTACTTATTAACCATATATGCCACATTTCTGTTGAGTAGGTGCAGCAGCTTCAAATGCGGAATTGCATTATTGCTTTTGTATGCATTTTTGCCAAATACCTCCTGAACCCCACTACTTACATCTTATCGGTTGTTTACAAAAATGAAGTAGACGCAATAACCTTTCCATTGACGTATCACACATCTTTGTTGAGTTGGTAGACCAGTTACCAATGCCGAATTGATTTTTTGTTGTTTTTGAAGCTTTAAAGCCAAATACCCCACGAACCCCATAGTTTAGAGCTTAATGGTCATATAATGAAATGAAGCAAATATAATAACCTTTACAACGAAGTATGACAGATAACTGTTGAGTTGGTAGACCAGTTGCCAATGAAGAATTGCATAATTTGATTTTTGCAGTTTTTTATGGCTAAATATCTTTTGAACCCCATTATCGACATCTTAACGGCTCTTTAACAAAATAAAGTACACATAATAATCTTTTCAACGGCGTATGACACTTTATTGTTGGTGGTAAGACAAGCTCCAAATGAAGAGTTGCATTACTGTCTTTTTGGATGCTTTGAAGGGGAATATCTTTCGAACCCCATGGCTTAGGGCTATACGTCCATATAATTAATTGATGTACAGTGAACACGTTATTACCTTTTCAACGATGTATGACACATTGGTGTTGAGTAGTTAGACCAGCTCCCATACATTTTTGCCCATTCTCCTTTATTGCTGCAAGCGCATTTCTTTTAAGGAAACCTAAAAATTCGTTCGCCTCAAAAGCATGAAATGTTTACCACAAGCATTAAGTTAATTTGTAAAAATAAGATTTTAAAATAAATACCCTGCAATCATTCAATCATTTGCTACAAATTAGTTTACTTTCTACGAATTTACCATTTGTCCCAAATTTTCGATTCATTAGTTGCAAACAATTGTAATTTATATAGTAGGTAAACGTAAAACATTTTGCAGCAAACTGCATTTCCAAAGTTTAATTCGCAATCGATTTTTTCGTTTTCCATAAGCAATAACACTTGCTTGCAAACAACATGGCGTTTAAATTTGGGAAACATTAACATTTATACATCTTTATACTATATACTATACATCTCGGTAATTAGACCGATTCTAACATATGGGGTGGCAGTATGGTGGACAGCTCTAGATAAAGCGGTTAACCGCGATAAACTTAGTAAAGTCCATAGATCAGCTTGCATGTGTATAAGTGGAGCACTTCGTTCTACTCCCTCCGCGGCACTGGACACTCTTCTTCATCTGACACCCCTCGATATATTTAGTAAACAAACGGCAGCGAGTTCGGCAATCCGTCTTAAAGCCTCTTCACAGTGGACCAATAATGAAATAGGCCACTCAGCTATTCTGAACTCATACAGATCACTTCCAAGTATAATTAACTACACCATCCCACAATTCCGTTTCGATAAAAATTTTCAAGTTGCCATACCCTCCCGATCCACATGGGAGGACGTGACATTCTTGGAAGACGACTCGATTCACTTTTATACGGACGGTTCAAAAACCGATGATGGGGTTGGTGGAGGCGTGTTCGCAGAAAGATTAAATTTAAGTCTCGCATTTCGTCTTCCAGACCATTGTAGCGTGTTTCAGGCGGAACTTTTGGCGATAAAAGAAGTTTTATCTTGGCTTAAGGAAAACGTGATATTGATTTCTGATATCCGCATCTTCTCAAACAGCCAAGCTGCCATAAAATCTCTCGACTGAGTCTCTAAAAACTCTAAAACAGCCCTTAACTGTCGATCATCTCTTATAGAGATGGCGCAGCAGTTCCAAATTCTCCTTTGTTGGGTGCCGGGCCATAGGGACATTCCGGGTAATTGTAAAGCTGATGAACTCGCCAAAGTTGGAACAAGACTACCTATTTTACCTGAAAAGGTAGACACCGGTATGCCTATAGCTACATGCAAATTTTTGCTGAAGCAAGATGCTTTAAGGAGAACAAACCTTAGGTGGAACAACGTAACCACTTGCCTGGCGACAAAACAGATCTGGCCTACGCCATATGTGAGGCGCTCTAAGTGTTTGATATCTTTGAACAGATTGCATATCAGCTCCGTAATTGGTGTCATAACCGGGCACTGTCTTATAGGCAAGCACGCAAAGCGGCTTGGAGTTTTCGCAAACGATTTTTGTAGGAGCTGTATGGATGAAGAGGAGGAAGAATCTGTTTCTCATCTTCTCTGCACATGCCCGTCCCTATCTAAAAGACGTAGGCTCCATCTCGGAGACTTTTTCTTCAATAATCCTAGTGATCTGACAAACATAGACATAAGTAGTCTCGCACGCTTCATTAGAAGCTCCAACTGGTTTTAACGAGAGTGGAGAAAATCTCTCTAGATTCACGTGGTATCACAACGGACCAACTTATGGTCTAAGTGTGTCAGTCCCTTGCTGGCAGCCACTTCAACCTAACCTAACCTAACATTTACCGTAATCAACCCAGGCAAATTGAGCTCCGAACGAAAGGGTTATTTGTTAATATGTTTGATGCAATGGAATTACTTTCTGTGGAATTACTTTCTCAGTGTTCACTTAGATTTATTTGGCTGATTGGCCAAATTTGTTTGTACATTTTGCCTGGGCTAATAATATTCCTGAAATTATTTTCCGCGTTCGCGTCTGACCACAAGGAATGTTTTTGCTTAAACATTGTTTTCATGAAAGATATGTTAAAGCCTGCTTTAAGCAGTTGCAAGTTTATTCATTTTTTGCTGGACGCCTGTTCTTTAATCGAGACAAATCCTAGATGTGTCTTTTATTTTCTGCTTTTGTTTTCACTTTTTTTTATATGTACAGGTCGTTGTTGTTAAAACATAAAAAACGGGGGCAAAAGGGACATCGGAAAAAAAAGGCAAAGCCGTTTCCAGTTAGGTTTTAAACTCTGTTTTATTTTCAATGATTAGAACTTTTGAAGAACTTACTTTGTGATGTTAGGAAGGTTTGAAGCTTAAGTTGTCCTTCTTGGCACCCCCTTCACTATAACTTAAGACTTCGAAATTATATCTGTACCTACTTATTTTGCTTTTTATTGGACCTTTCATATTTGTTTTAGAATAACCTATCTCCAACAATAATGACCTCCAAAAAAAACATTAAGAAAAAATAATTGTCGTCCTCCCTAATATACAATCCAGGGTCAGTTTTAAGAAAAATTAGAACTACCAACAAAATAATTTGAATAAAATTAAACAAAAAATTTTTGTTTGGATTAAGAACATTTTTATTAGACGTTGGTACACACCGTGTCTTGCATACTGATTAGAAGAACAAAAATTGTGGTAATCAATAACAAAGTAAGTCAATTTTGTTTGTGGCATAGGTATTTATCGACACTTTATACGAAAGGGAAATTTTAGTGCACTAAACCTAAAATATACTCTTCAATTAAACACAATATTCACTGGACGTCCAGTATAACGAAATACATAATGTTCAGCCAATTCGTTACATCGAAAGATTCGTTATGTCGAAACCATTTTTTTTAACGTAAAAAAAACAATATATTTACAGATAATTGAAAATGTTTTTTTTATTATAGGTATCAACTTCTCACAATTGCACAAATTTAATCAATTTTGAGAAGAAAAAAAGTTATTTATTTGAGTTTGTAAATATAAAAATTATTGGTTATCATAACCAAAAAACTTATCTAAAAACAAATTCAAGCTGCATCTACAGTAAAGACTTATAAGCAAAAGAGAAAACCAACAGTACATGAACCGTTTGTGTTTTTGTACAAAAAACTTCAAACGCAGAAAAAAAAGTAGGAAACTACTGAGTTATATAAGAAAACCATTCTCATGTTTTGTTTTGTTTCTTTTCCTTGAAATTGAACAGCATGCGTGTAACATATATAGTAGTAAAATTTGTCACTATTCTTTATTAAGAGATATCAATGGACTTCAAGTGGTGATCCGTTATAAGTACTGGACCTTCGTTATACCGGCATTCGTAATACTGGACGTACAGTGTACATATTTAAGAAAAATCAGATTTTTGGAGTAGTTATTCACCAACGAGTTTTTTCTCGCAAAAATCAAAATACTGAATCTAAAGTGATGACCCATAATAAGCAAATGAAATGTGCAGTTTTTCTACAAAAACCTGTGGCTTATGGGCATAACATATTTATTTAATAAAAAACTCAATAGCATTCAAAAGCTCCTTATTTTCATATTATTGAAATCATTTTTTTCTCGGAATGTAGGTACGCATTTCTGTATTTAACTCGAAGTCGTAGAAGAAACATACTGACCTGACTTGAGAACAGTTTGAAAAATTTTTTCAGTCACAAAAAGTACATAATTTTAACAATTTTTAATACATAGAGTTCAATGTTTGGATAACGATAACTTATAGGTAGACATATAAATTTAAAATTTACAATTGCTATAAAGTATGTACTTTGTGCCAAACTGGATAAATGAAAAACATAAATAGGTGGCGGCAGTTAAGCCACAGTCTCTGATCCTACATAATTTACTAAACCTTCAAAAATCAAGATTAATTGCATGCAACCCAGGTTTTTACATTATTTGATACCTAGAAGTATTTTTTTAATGACTCGCTATACAAAAAAAGTATGTAGGGGAGCGTCGCAAACAGTGAGACACGTCCAACAGTGAGACATACCGAATAACTCCGACGGAATATGTACGAACGAGTAGAACTTGTTGTCGTAGGTCATCATGCAACAGATCTTCGTTTGATTGGTTCAGTTTGTATTTACTTTCAATGAAAAGTAGTCGCGCCGGGATAGGAGAGTGGAAAAAACACCCACAAAATTTTTAAGTGAATTAATAAAAAAGAAATAACTTTTAATCCAGGTGAGTATTTTAATCAATGTTTTATAATATTGTGTAGATCATATTGTAGAGAAAACAATTGACTAGATTTTGAGGCATTTCGATGGATGTTTTTTTTGTTTAAATTTGTTTTTACATATTTTCGGTGATTTATCAACAGTGACACAAAGTCCCGTTGCCATCAGTGAGACAGTGCAAAAAAAACGATTCTTTGCGACCACACCAGTTGGCCACAAGCCAGTATCCATTTTGGAAACACATTTGACCGAATTGAATTGCGCTAATGTTTTTATTTTTATTTCATGAATAATGAAACCGATTTTTTTTATTATCTATTTATCTTTCTCTGAAGACAATTTTTCTGACTTCAATTTTCGTTTTTTATTCTTATTTAGTTATTTTTATTCATAAGACTTTGTTGCATAATAAAATATAAATGTTTCTCAAACAAATTTTTTTGTATTCAAATATTTGTTGGGAGGTGTCTCACTGTTGGGGAAGGACTGTCTCACTGTAAGAGTAGGTTTACCAACAGTGAGACAAAGGAGATACTCGGAAATTTTGATTTAAATTATTTTATCGGTAAAGGTAAATTTAAATTTATGTATGCAATTAACAGCTCAAATAATAAACCTATTTAATGCAATTAAAATCAAATATTTACTCGGAATACTTTTTAAGACATAGCCATTTGAAAAAAAAGTGTCTCACTGTTTGCGACGCTCCCCTATGGTTCAACCTTCAACTGCTTTGCGCTCCTATCAGTCGAAAAGTTGCAATGAGTTTTCAACTCGATTGCGCTCCAACAGTTAAGTTGAGTCGAAATCTTGCTATTCATTTCTTCAAATTTCAATTTCCAACTCGATCTCATATAAACGAAACGTATTATTGGGCTAGCAAAACCAGAGATTATGAACTTGATTGATAATCTGTGGCAAAAACACTAAGAACATATGATACCGCATACACGCACATTCGAATAGACGTGGTGAAATACAACAGCAATGATTTTCACGAATACTTACCAAATTATTCTTAAAGCACTTCAAACACGATTCAATTTTATTTTCAACTCAGTTGTCAACTAAATTAATGCTTCGCCACACACTAAATAAACTTACACTACGTTTTCATTAGAGCCGAAATGAAGTAATTTCGAAATTTGGCAAAAAAGTGTGTTCATTATCAAATTTGCTAATTTCATTTGACATCTCATTTCATTTTGAATTTGGAATGGCAGTTAGCCGTTTATTTTTGTTGTTTTCTCTTTCTGTTTCATGTTGTTGAGTATAGTGTATTGATATTTTCATACAAAAGCTTTTAAGAGCTTTTGAAACTGATTCCCGCTGGATGCATTCACCTAATTTCCAACCTAATTTCGTGCAAATGAGGTTGAAATCACCTCATTTCGAAATGTGATTTTGTATGGGAAATTGGGTAATTTCGGATCTCATTTGGAAATTTGCAACGAAATTGCCTCATTTGGCCCAGTGAAAACGGCATATTAGTTGAAAGAATTCTGCTTCAACTATCAAAACATCATTTTTTCTCAGAATTATATTTAATCGAATCAAGATGTGTGAAAAAAGAAAAGTATTGGCATTGATTATTACTGCAGAGTGCCAAGATGACGATGAATGAGCACAAATAAAAAGAAAAAGAATTTGGATTTTCTAATGGATGTCTAATGGATAAAAAAAAATTCCAATGAAAAAAATTGAAAATTAATTGGGATTATTCAAGCCTCTGTTTTTTTTATCTCACTTTTATTTCTTGGTAAGAAAGAGATGGCTTGACAGTAAATCAAATGACTTGCCTACACTGCACATTTTATTTGCTTATTATGGGTCATCACTTTAGATTCAGTATTTTGATTTTTGCGAGAAAAAACTCGTTGGTGAATAACTTCTCCAAAAATCTGATTTTTCTTAAATATGTACACTGTACGTCCAGTATTACGAATGCCGGTATAACGAAGGTCCAGTACCTAAAACGGATCACCACTTGAAGTCCATTGATATCTCTTAATAAAAATGAAAAAATGAATGAAATATTTATTTGAATCGATAGTTTGAACCTTGCAATTTAATGTTTAAGGATATTTTACTGCAAATGTTGACCGCGGCTGCGTCTCAGGTAGCCCATCCGCTGAGTCCAATTTTGGCATACTCTTTCACACATATCGGCCGGTATCTCACGAATGAATGCATGGATGTTGGCTTCCAGTGCGTCAATCGAAGCGGGCTTGTCCCTATAGACATTAGCCTTGACATACCCCCACAAAAAATAGTCTAATGGTGTCAAATCGCACGATCTAGGCGGCCAATTGACCGGCCCGAAACGTGAAATTAACTGTTCACCAAACTCGGCTCGCAATTGCGCCATTGTTTCGCGTGCTGTGTGGCATGTGGCACCGTCTTGTTGAAACCACATATCATGCAAGTCAAAGTCGGGCAAAAAAAAGTTTGTTATCATCGCTCGGTAGCGTTCACCATTGACAGTAACGCTGCGATTCGCATCATCTTTGAAGCAATATGGCCCAATAATGCCGCCGGCCCATAAACCGCACCAAACAGTGGCTTTTTCGGGATGCATTGGTAGCTGTTGCAATGCTTCTGGCTGATCTTCACTCCAAATGCGGCAATTTTGCTTATTTACGTACCCATTCAACCAAAAATGAGCCTCATCGCTGAACACAATTTTTCGATAAAAAAGCGGATCCTCGGCCAGCTTTCCAAGAGCCCATTCACCAAAAATTCGGCGTTGTGGTAGGTCGGCTGGCTTAAGTTCTTGCACCAGCTGTATCTTAAAAGGCTTTACGCCCAAATCCTTCCGCAAAATTTTCCACGTAGTGCTGTAACAAAGGCCTAACTGCTGGGAACGGCGCCGAATCCACATTTCGCGGTCTTCTGTCACACTAGCTGATACGGCCGCAATATTTTCTTCACTACGCACAGTACGTAAACGTGTTGGTGGTTTAATGTCCAACAAAGTAAATTTGGTGCAAAATTTGGTCACAATCTTCCGAATAGACTGCTCAGAAGGTCGAGAATGCCGACCATAAAATGGAAGCAGCGCGCGATGAACATTTCGAACCGAGCACGAATTCCATGGTTAAATTGCAAACCAAACTGAAGCTGTTTGACAGTGACACAAGGTACTAAACACACGTCAGCTGTCAAAACCAGAGTTGCCAAAACAAACCAGCTAAAAAATCACCCGTTATAACTCAGTAGGTACCTACTTTTTTTCTGCGTTTGAAGTTTTTTGTACAAAATGGATGTTTTTGTTGTTTTCATTTTTTTTTTACATATTTTCGGCGATTTATCAACAGTGAGACAAAGTCCCGTTGCCATCAGTGAGACAGTTCAAAAAAAAAAACGATTCTTTGCGACAACACCAGTCGGCAACAAGCCAGTATCCATTTTGGAAACACATTTGACCAAATTGAAGTGCGCTAATGTTTTTATTTTTATTTCATGAATAATGAAACCGATTTTTTTTATTGTCTATTTATCTTTCACTGAGGTACTCGGCCATTTTGATTTAAATTATTTTATCGGGAAAGGTAAATTTAAATTAAAGTATGCAATTAACAGCACAAGTTATAAACCTATTTAATGCAATTAAAATCAAATAATTACTCGGAATACTTTTTAAGACATAGCCATTTGAAAAAAAAGTGTCTCACTGTTTGCGACGCTCCCTTATGCTTCAACCTTCAACTGCTTTGCGCTCCTATCAGTTGAAAAGATGAAATGAGATTTCGACTCGATTGCGCTCCAACACTTAAGTTGAGTCGAAATCTTGCTATTCATTTCTTCAAATTTCAATTTCCAACTCGATCTCATATAAACAAAACGTATTATTGGGCTTGCAAAATCCAGAGATTATGAACTTAATTGATAATCTGTGGCAAAAACACTAAGAACATATGAGACCACATACACGCACATTCGAATAGACGTGGTAAAATACAACAGCAATGATTTTCACGAATACTTACCAAATTATTCTTAAAGCACTCCATACACGATTCAATTTTATTTTCAACTCAGTTGTCAACTAAATTGATGCTTCGCCACACACTAAATAAACTTAATGAAATACTTCTGCTTCAACTATCAAAACATCATTTTTTCTCATAAGAATTATATTTAATCGAATCAAGATGTGTGAAAAAAGAAATGTATTGGCATTAATTATTACTGCAAAGTGCCAAGATGACGATGAATAAGCACAAATAAAAAGAAAAAGAATTTGGATTGAAAGAATGGCTAATGGATAAATAAAAAATTCCAATGAAAAAAATTGAAAATTAATTGAGATTATTCACGCCTCTTTTTTTTTATCTCACTTTAATTGCTTGGTAAGAAAGAGATGGCTTGACAGTAAATCAAATGACTTGCCTACACACACCTCAACTAAGTTGAAAACATTCACATCAACTTGAAAAAAATCAAAGTCTTTCGAGTTTCTTCCAACTCCATCGTCAACCTTCAAAAAAATTTAATTCAAGCCCACACACGAGTAGATTTGATGAACTTGACATTGAATTGAAAGACAAGTTGAACTGTGTAGTGTATGGAGTGCTTAACATTCGATGCATCGAAAACATTCATGTTTTATTTGATGTATCGGTAAATTACACCGAATAAAACATCTTTAACAAGAATCCCTCCTGCACTAATTAAAACAAAATTCATAATTGGAATATTCGGTAGTTCAAGAAGCTTTTATGTAATTGTTTCTTTGAACACACTTACCTGCTCCAAGCTTAGTTACAAATCCTTATTAACTCCTCAATAGCATCTAGCATCATTGCTATAATAAAGCATTTATATAAATTCCTGAAACATCTTTATACTCTGCCATTCAGTGTGCCCCTTTAAGTTTAGGTATTGTACATTGTGGAGAATACCTTTGAACTAAAAGGTCCTTTTGAAAAACGTATAGGTATACGCTCAAGGTAGATATGTACACATATAAATAAGTTTAACATTTTCACTGTTGAGTACACGTCACGTTTAACACTCGCACTAGTGTAATACAGCAGACGGAAACACTCCCCCGCCAGTCTCCAGAATGTTTTCATTCATTCGCCCCAAAAGGTATCATATAACTTTACAGAAGGTTCACGTTGTATAACGTCGTCGTCGCCTAAGCAGCATTCACCATCAGGAGAGCACATGACATTATTACCTTTGCAAATTCTTGAAGCCGTCTCTCGTACCGAGTCGGGTTTCATTTTTCTCCATTTCATTTTTATTATTATTGCTTCTTCCTGTCTCATCTCATGCAATCCGCCAATTTGTTGGTAGGTTGGTTTTGCATTACGCACGTAACACCGAGCATCCTCCTATAAATATAAATATATACATACAATACATTGTAGTACATAAATCTAGTTCTAGCTCATTCTACGAAGACCATAATTGCCATTACCACTACCAAAACCAGTCTATGAAGCACAATATTTTTCATCAACAAACGTTACACAATGAAGGCATATGAGTCTTGTTTATGTAATCGTTTTTAAATCATTAAGTTGTTTCTGCGAAGCGGTTCAAGATTTATAAAAACTTTGATTTAATAATCTTTCCCAGCGAAGAAAAGTCTTAGAGCTTCTCAGTACCCCGGATTTATGAGCACTTTTTCACAGAACTATGAAACAGATATTCTCAAATTATGCTAATTTCTTATGCACACATAAAGTATACTACTCGTATGTAGTTACATTTATATGTATTTGTTGAACGCGACCATATTTCGACAGATGTTAAAAAATAGCACATCAATAACCTGCGTTATCCAAGAACCTAATATCAAATTATTAAAAGTCAAAGCGTAAAGTCAAAATGTAAAATGTCATATTCTTTAACATCAACAACTTCGTCGGCAGCATAAATAAACTTTTTCTTTTTTTGTTTACTAAAAGTGTGTTGTGTTTTAATTAATTACTTTGGGTTGGGTATGATATCCCGCTTTTTATTATCCCGTTTTTTTAAAGCCCGTTTTTTTAAATCCCGTTTTTTAGTCCCGCTTTTTATAATCTGGTTTTTCATAATCACGCTTTTTTATAATCTCGCTTTTTATAATTCTGTTTCTTATAATACCGTATATTATAATCCCGGTTCTTATTTCTTTAAAATAAAACAACTAGTTTTGATTGCAAAAGCGGAATAATAATAAACTTTAAAATAAGGGAATCAAGAGAAATTTTGTAGTTAAGGGCCAGTTATAGCGATAATTAAAAACCATCAGTAAAAATTTTCTTTTGGATAATTTGCTGTGTTAAAAAAAGAATTGAAACATTAAAATGGTACGAATCGATGGCAAATCAATAAAAATATTTTTTTCTGCCAAAAAATAATCCCAAGGATGAATAATTTTTGTAAAAAAAGCATTTATTTATTTTACTGATGGAAATTCGTTTTACTGAACAGCTGATTGTCAAAACCCAAAAAATGGAACATTTCCTTTCAGTTTTCTATGTTCCATTTTTTTACTGTTCCACTCATCAGTAAAAAATTACTGAAGCATTTTGCATCATTAAAAATAAATAACAGATTGCGGCTGTGGGTTTGACATTAATTTACTGATATAATTTTACTGATTGCTATAACCGCCCGTAAGTAAAAAATTCCAGTTTTCACCTGTTTCAACTTTTACTGATGGTTTTTAATTGTCGCTATAACTGACGCCTTAGATAAATTTTATTTTATTTAAAAAAAAAAATACATAAAAATTCAAAAAAAAAAAAAAAAAAATTCTTAACAATTCAGTATTACTATTATAACAAAATAAAATATCTAATTCTTAAATCAACAAAAAATGAAATTCTTAACAATTGAGGATAGTTATATTATATTTGAGAATACCAATGAATCAGCTAGACTCAGGAAAATACTGGCTAAGGACCAATTGTTCTAGGATCTCTTAAGGAACCCAATGGAAATTGGACGAAAACGTGCAGCGAAACACTGGAACACCTGGTAAGCGCTCACTTTCCCGGTAGCACCCCTAACGAGAAAAATAACCCACAAGTAGAGCTCTGCATAGAGAACACAACACCAACGGAGTTGATTACAGAAGAGAGGATAAAGTGGGCTATTAACTCCTTTTCCCCGTATAAATCACCAGGTTTGGATGGTATCTTCCCCATGATGCTACACAAATGTGAAGACCATGTGATCGCACACTTAAAAAACATATTCCTAAGCAGCCTTTAATTAGGATATGTGCCGAAGGCGTGGCGTGAAGTCAAAGTGATATTTATTCCGAAAGCTGGAAAGCCAAGCCATACGACTGCTAAAGATTTCATACCCATTAGTCCTACGTCTTTTCTCTTAAACACATTTGAAAGACTAATAGACATATACATACGCAACACACTGAGCCCGGAAGTCGTATCTCCAGCTCAGCATGCTTATACAAAAGGTCAAAGTGTTGAGACAGCACTACAGTGTCGTCAGTACAATTGAAAAAGCGCTCAAAGACAGAGAATACACCCTTGCTGCCTTTCTAGACATTCAAGGAGTCTTCAACAATGTTCAAAACGAGGCGGTGGAAGGAGCACTGGTGAATCCTAATGGGCCTTACCAATAATTAAAGACTAAACAAGCGTTTAGATAAACGCCACGTTAAACTTTAGATTCGAGTTAATTTGTGTGCTTACCAATAACCAAATTAAACACGTCTTTAACTAATCAGTGCTCTATTACATTATCTACTACATTTGTTGCCAAACAGACAGCTTCTGTGAATGCAAATGGCCGCGTGCAAGAATCGATGCGATTGCCTATCTAAGATAGCTTCCTATCCATATAGGTTTCTGATCAAGCAAAACCGGATAGGTTAATTGAAAGTGTTTTTGGCAAAATACAACTCGATGATGGCAAACAAATTTCGGCTTTGCATTTTGTAGTCGGCTTCTTTAACAATTTCGCTTGGGATACAAACTTATAACAACATTTTTCGGATAGCATGGATAGCTATCCAACAGCAAATCTGTTTTGTAATCAGCAGTTTTTTATATGGGGTTATAACAACAAAAACTTATCTGGATAGCTCTACTTAGGTTTTTTTTATCACGGCCAATGACATCTTACTTATCATGAAAAAGTCATCAAACAAATTTTAGGCTGCGTACGATTTTTAGTGTTAGTTTTTCGCCATTCACTCTCAAATTGAAATTTACAAATAAACAAATAATAAGGAATAAATCTATTTGTTTATTTTGATTACCTTATTAGTTTTATAGCCTTGCAACAAAATTCATGAAGAAGCAATTTAATTCAATTGTAAGCGACAAACATAGAGGATTGAGGATAAGGGTAATTATTTTTCTCCTTTGCTTTTCAGAATGACAGCACAAACGTAGCGTTTACACATAATCACGAGTTCAAACATGCGTTTCTTTACTCTTAAATTTAAAGTGACGTTTAGCGTTAAGCTGACTATTAAATTGATTATTGGTATGGTTCATTATTAAGAGTCCACTTAAATATTTAACTGATCTCTAAATTTGATTATTGGTAAGGCCCAATGTGAATGGCACCATCATCAGATCGATAATGTTCATGTTAAAAAAAAAACAGAAAGATCAACTCAGAGTTAGGAGGAGTGAAGATCGATGTATCTACTTCCAGAGGAACACCACAAGGTGGGGTCCTCTCCCCGCTTCTCTAGACACTCGTGATGAACGCAGTTCTTGTGAGACTAAAATACAGTTGCTGAACAAAAAGATATAAATATCATAACTTTATTTTATCATAGTTAAGGGTTCCAAGTACGTGTACAAAAATCAATGCCAACTTAAGTGTCCTATTTTGACCACAGCAGTGATGCAAACATTGCTTGTTGCACTGAGTTAACATCATGTTTTTTGTCAAAACTATTTGACCGATTTCGATCGAATTTCCGAATTTCGTCTTGTAATACTCTAGACTATTTGATTCCAAACTCTTAGCAGAATTGGACAATTTTGCTTTAAAATTACTTAGTTTTTCAGATTTTTGTTTTTAATTCATGGTTAGATACCTACACAAATATAACATTCATGAATCAAAATTGATGTGGTCCTGTAGAAATTTTTTTCCGAAGTTGCATATTTTAAACGTTATAACGGAAAATGTCGGAAAAAATTGGGTAATTTTTTTTTTTTTTACTGTTGCACTTTTCCTGCAGCGAGCACAGGTTTTTTGAAGTTGCAAACTTAGCTATATACTACTCTAAAATGGCCCAACAACATATCAAAAATGCAGAACTACATCGCACTTTGCGAATTTAGCACTTTTTTTTGTAATTATTGACTGGGCTACTACTTGTATTTTTCGATTCGATTCTGTTCTCAAAGTTGAATCGGTTTGAGAAATCCTGTTTGAATCCGATCCAGGTGTACATCTAATTGATTCCGAATTCAAGTCTGATTCAATTCTCCATGTAAACGGAGTAAAAGTCGAATCAGATCGAGAACTCCTGTTTGAATCCGATCCAAATCTACATAGAATTGAACCCGAATTCAAGCTTGATTCAATTCTCCATGTAAACGGAGTAATACAATACTTTTCAAAGCTACTCGAAACAGAAAGATTCCATTTAAATATGTGAAATCTTAAAGTGATTTAGATTATTCCATATTAAATATAGCTATGCCTTTTGCCACATTCCATAGCCCTTAATTTAAGAGTCTGGTTAACCAAAGCAGAGCCTTCTACATTAATTTTTCTGAAAAGGATAAGTAAGGAACAAACGGGTTACGGAATAAGTGTATGTATTTCTATTTGAAAACGCATATTGTTAAGTCTAATATTCATATAGGTATGGACCGATTTTTATTGAAAATTCTCCGGAATTCTATAGACTGTAACAACTCTAAGAAATGTAAAAAAAACCTTACTGTGGAAGGGTCCAGTTTTTTTTTCCCAGCTTCATTGTATAATTCTTTTCTAATTGGAAAATTTCCTCAATCTTTATATTTTTACTGTGGTTACTCAATTGAAAAGTTTTTTTTTCATTCAACTTTGATGAGGTCCCGTTGGAACAGAGACCCCATTGAATATCCTACCGCCTGGCTCAGTTATTTCCTTTTAGGTAAAGGTTGATGCATGTATGTAATATTCATAGCTATAAACACATGTACAAAGGTTTTTGAAATGTGAATTGAATCAAAAATAGAAATAATTTTATTCATATTTTTTCTAATTAGTCTCTGGAGAAGTAAGCAAATACCTGAATATACATATGTATACCTTTGCGGACTAACATATTTCGGCGCAATTGCCTTTTATGGAGGTGTTTATGGTAGGGAAATGAACCACCACCGGTATATTTCAAGTGAGCTCTTCGCCATTATCAAAAGCACTCTTTTTTTTCATTTCGTTTACAAACTAATTATGACGAAAAATGCATATTCTTGCAAAGAAATTTAAAAACATAATATTGACAAATAAAGCGTCCTGAGATGCAGTATATAACTACAGGTACCTACATGCAGTATAAAAAAGGATCAATTTGTGTCGCTCGTGTTGTTGTGTGTGTTCGTTTTTGTTGTTTCTACTTTAATGCTAATTTCTTGTATTGCACTTGAAGCAACGGATACGGATGCGAACGTCCAAATGGCGATGGCGAACGGAGAAAATGTCTTCCTATAATTTTAATTGAGCTTCTTGAACAAACATAGAACAGGGGAGGAAATAAAGAAAATAGAATAAACCTTCAGTGGAAAGTCTCCTTGTGTAAAACAAGAAAAAAGGTATTTAATTAATTTCACTAGAATATCCTGCAAGAAGAAAAATGATTGTGTTCGTTCATTGTGAAGGTGGAAAATTTGTTAAGTGTCACTAGTGTCCTGGTTTGTCATTTTATTTCATTTATATAGTTTGTGGTAAAGTTAGTTTTTTTCTAATTAGTTTATCATAAAAAGTTTTAAAAGCACAATAATTATTGTTGAAAATAATAAATTTGGATAGTTGCGTACAATACATATGTATTTGCCAGTTTTATAAAGATACTTAAGCAATGTGTTTTATTCATTTTTCAATCTAACGCTTATGTATTTAAAAATATTAAAATATTTACAAGATAATTTCACAACATTGAACCAATTCCTTAAGTCCATAAAACAAATGTTTTATTTTACTTTGTTGACCGAATAGTTGTTCGTATTATATTAGTGAACATTTTATATATGTATTTTACAAGTGTAAATATTGTGTATTGTAAAACACCACAATATGTCATAGTTAATCAAATTTGTGCATTAGACAATTTGTTTTGTTGAGCAATGAACTTATTTAATTAAACTTGACTCAGAGCCAACAGCTTTTTTTTATTTTAGGCGTGATTGATAGAAAAATTTTACTATTTTAACAATTATAATAATAATATTTTTTAATAATACGATGTCCATCGATGTCATACGATGTGTAAAATCCAAGCTCGCGGTAGTGGGTAGTTTATAAAAAAAATAGCGACTTCCGTAAGTTACTGTGTCTGGTTGAATTTTCTTACGGACTCCGTCCGGTTGAGCATACAAAATGGTTAAAATTTGAAAATTATAAAAATTTTTATGATTAGGGCTGGATACGAGACGAGAAAAGTCTCGGTCTCGATCTCGGTCTCGGTCTCGCATGACGAGACCGAGACGAGACGAGACTGGCTTTTAAGCAACCGAGACGAGACTGTATATTTGGACCGAAATTTACAGAGAGTCGAATAAATTCAAAAATCCAATTTCAGTTAAATATTTGTTTTGATAATTGATTTCGTTAGTTTTTATCGTTTTAGCTGCCGGGGTTATAGCTTGAAATTTACAGGGATACCTCCTACTTCGGTATTTATATACATTTTCATCATATATACCTTTTTTTGTCTAAGTATTTTTTTAATTTAAAATAAATAAAATAGACAAGAACTCTTCTTAGGATTATTGTATCGCCTTAATTTTGTTGTATTAGTTTCAAAATTGAAAAAATACCCTAAGGTCATGTATCATTATGTTCAAATTGTATCAATATAAATTTATAATTTCGATAAGTCCATTCCTAACCCCCTCTCCCCCTCCAAAAAAACACCCGAGGAATACAGATATTTGTATGGACTCTTTTGATTCTTTATTCTTATATTAAGTCCAACGTTCCCACCAAGTTTCAAAAATGTAAGAAATTTTTGCGCATGTATGTCGTATTTTACATGAACTGGTTGATGTTCTGATAATTTAGCCTAATAATTTTATCACACCAAAAACATTAATGTTAAAAAACGAGCCAAGTTCTTCTATAACACAAAAACCTTTGCGTAACAAGTCAGCCGTAAAAAATAGTGAGATCTAAAAGTACGCCAAGTTCTAAGTTTATTAATGTTAAATATCAAATATGCAACAATCCGAAGTGATCCATATAATTAATAACAATTATGAGAAAATGGGCGGATGCCACACCCCCTGAATGTAAAATCTCAAATTTTAAAATGTTCCCTTTGCCTGCACCTTAAGCCCTACCGCTGTACAATATTTCATCATTCCACGACAGTCAGAACTGCTCCAAATAATTTATATCAATTCTATGAAAATGGGCGGATACCACGCATCTGAATGAAAAATTTAAAATTTTTCCTTTACCTGCACTTTAAGCCCTACCGCTGTACTAAATTTAATCAATCTGCGACAATCAGTATTGCTCCAAGTAATTTATATCAATTCTATGATAATTGGCGGGTACCACGCCCCCTGAATGAAAAATCTTTAATTTTTTTCCTTTGTAACGACTAAAAGGCCTACCGTTGTGCGAAATTACAAGTTTCTACGATGTCGGGAACTGCTCCATTGAGGATCTGTCAGTGAGTGAGTGAGTCAGTCAGTTACGGTTTTTGCAATTTTTGCAGTCTTATATTTTGGGAACCACTGATGCTAAGGAATTGAAATTTGAGCTGTCTAAACCTGGTGAGTTTAGCAAATGCTGCAAGTTTGAAGTTTCTGACTTTATTGGTACTGAAGTTAGATGGGGGTCAAAAATCGCCTGAGTTTGATCCTTTAAAGAGGGTGCAGTGCAAGAACTTGGCTAGGCACTACCGTGCCCTTTGATGTCATTGATCTTTTAATATCTTGAAAAATAAAAATCCTAGAACCATCCGGTTTTCAGTGTTTCACTACAAATTGGTAAGAGCATTAAATTTTTGAAAAAATAGTACTCACGTGAAATTTACACGCAAAAACTTTCGTGTGTAAATACAACTAATAACTGCGTGCATTCTACAAATTTTATTCGTGGTTTTCAGCCACGAATATCATTGGTCGAATGGACATATATTAGTACATGTTACGAATATTTCATTCGTATTAAAAGACAATTTATTAATATTGGAATTTAATAATGGAAATACAATCAATCCTGGTTCGTTATAATTAATTTATTTCTTAACCGATCAATTTCACGCAGTAGTTAGGATGCGCGACACTTCGTCGCGCTCTCTTGTGTTCCATCAGAAAAAATATTTTTTCCTGGCAGCAACCCATCAGCTATTTATATGACATTTAATTGAGCGCTGAATGTTTCACAAGGTGTGTTTGTTTAGTTCATCCTGCAAGTCCAACATGTTTTGGACAGGTTTTATTTAAAACTTGTGTGTTATCAAAACTTGTGGTTTAGCATAAATGTATGGGAAAACTTGTGATTTCGATCTAGGTTTTCAGCCAAAACCGATATTTTTGCGAAAACCGGGTTTTGGGTTTGGTGTGAAAAGGCTATTATATTTACCAATGCTCTTGTTATTTATTGGTACATTAGACAGTGCTATTTGTACATTGTACTAATCTAATTGTAGTATTTACCAATGCTGTCGTTATTCATTCGTACATTCTTCAGTGCTATTAGTATAGTGTACTAATTTGATTGCTGGTATCCTTCCGTGCCGAGAGCGAGAATGCATCCACTGAGCTAATTTGCAACATTAAATTTTCCGGCAAAATGTTAATCAGTTGAAAAGTTCAGTTCAGTTTCTTTTTATTTAGTTTTGCAGACAGAAATGAACTGAGTCTATAGCAAGTGTGCCCAGTAAACGTACGTAAGTTAGCCAGATAGATGTGTATTGAGTATATACGGCTTGTATTCAATAAACGCGTACGTTTTTTTTTACTAATGATAAGTAACTTTCACTAATGGAGAATGAAGTTATTCTTAGGTGATATTAAAACAATCATAAAAACAACTTTCGATAAAAAAACGTCTGTTAATATTTTTTTTTCTATAACTTGACTCAGTTAATAATAATTAATAATTTCTAACTAATATTACTTAGGTACTTATTTTTATTTTTCACAAAAGACGAATTTGTTCACTTATGTAACTCGGTCACTTAACACAAATGATAAATTTGTTTTTGCGGCCGACGCGCGAGGCGACGCACTAAACTGGAATGGATTACGTTTACCAGAAGAAATAACGTATATTTCGGATAAGACTTTTTAAACTTTTACTAATACTTCGTACATTCTACGAATAATGCGTACGGTCAGTCTACGAGTGAATTTTGTCTACTAATATTATTAGTTTTATTTCGTAAATAGTACGAATCCATTAGTAAATATAACAAATGCAATAGTACAAATTACGAATGTATTCGTACGAGAAATTAACGAATGTTATTAGATATATGTACACAAAAATTCATTAAATGTACACATACAAATTGTATAATTTTAGTTTACAAATGTTATAAGTATATTCAACGAATGAATTCGTGCATACTACTACAGGTATTAGTAACACTTCACGAATGTATTCGTAAGAAAATCACGGTACGAATACTTCGTACATTTCACGAATATTCGTACAATGCACGAATATTTTTGCTACGAAATGATTTAACAATCACTGTAGTTTTATTATTCCAAGCTTCGCAATAAAAACAGAACTTGGCTTTTACGTCTTCAATCTTAATTGTTTTATGATCCAACTTATGAGACTATTCAACAACAATTTATTAAGAAATAATATAAAATAATAAAATATTAATATTTAAAAGTGATATCAATTATAGTAGATGTGAATATATCGAGTGTTTATAGCACAGTGACTAGACGAGGTGAGGCAAAAGTAGTCATGATGTTTTGGACTTATATATTCGTTGTAAGGGAATTTTTTGTGATTTTTCGGCATTTTACAAATTTGGTTATACCTATGAAAAAAAGTGGTGTTCTTCACCACTTTGAGGCCATCTGGAGGGGGAAAGCTGAGTGTAAAATGTCTGGGACCTGTATATTCGTTGTTAGGGTATTTTTCGTGATTTTTCGGCGTTTCACAAATTTGGTTATACCTATGCGTTAAAAAAGGGGTGTTCTTCACCTGTTTGGGCTGTCTGGCGGGGGGAAAGCTGAGTGTAAAATTTGTGGAACTTATATATTCGTTGTTAGGGGATTTTTCGTGGGTTTTTCGGCATTTCACAAAATTGGTGATACCTACGAATTAAAAAAAGAGGGTTCTCCATTACTTCGGGGCGTCTGGCAGGTGGAAATCTGAGAGTAAAATGTCTGGGACCTACATAATTGTAGTCAGACATTTTTTTCTGATTTTTTGGTAAACCACACATAAGGTCATACCCCTGACATCAAAAACTGGTTTTTCGACTAATTTTAGGGGCGTCTGGCGGGGGTAAAGCTGAAAGACCCTGTTTAGATTGGTAAGTTTGTGTACGGACTCACGCCAGTTTGTAGGAAAGAGAAGTGCGGGGTAAGAGGTCTCGTGACGCTTGTAGAAAATATAAACACTGGACTCATGAGTCTGCTTTGTTGTTCTTTCAATGTGGAAGTTGTTGTTGTTTCAATGCATTTTGAGGCGCCTCACAGTTTTTAATGTAAACACGGTGGTACTCACCAGTCCGTACCCAATCTTTCCTATCTAAACAGGGTCAAAAGAAAACGTCTTGGACCTAATTATATGAGATCAGAACGTCATTACCTATATTGACTATATAAAATGAAACGGTTATACACCTGACACAAAAATCGGAAAAAATGCGATTTTTAAACCGTCATACACGCCAAAGGCTGAAAAAAAACTCTGCCAGACTTTGACCCCTGATATCACGATTTGCTGTTTGACTACATAGGACAGGTCAAAGATAAACTCTCTAAAAAACTCTTCGGTTCCAGTTATTTTAATGGACTATTTTGATTCTCGGAAACCATGACATATTTAATATTTTTAGCAAATTTAGTCAGCGTCAAAACTTATTCATAGATGTCATGGTAATAATGACGCACTAATATCTCACCCTCAAAAAAACATATTTTTGTGGACTCTTTTTATTCTTGGTAAACATGACAAATGGAACATTTATACCAAGCTAGCCACCCCCAGAAAAAGTCGCTTCGCAGACTTACACACAATATCTTAATAGTACATGTAGTATAAAATAGTCACCCGTGGCTAGGGCTGGCCACGAGACGAGAAAAATCTCGGTCTCGATCTCGGTCTCGCATGAAGAGACCGAGAAGAGACGAGACGAAACTGGCTTTTTAGCGACCTAGATGAGACCGAGACGAGACTGTATATTTGGACCGAAATTTACAGAGTGTCTAATAAATTCAAAAATCCAATTTCATATTTATTTTCTTTTGCACGTATTCAAACTATAATCGGAAATATTCGTTCCAATAATCAACAGGTTGTCAGGAAATCGTATTTTTCGGAGACGAGACCGAGACGAGACTTGATTATACGAGACCGACACGAGAACGAGACGAGACTGAAAATTTTCAATTTTAACGAGACCGAGACAAGACTTGCAAAAGTCTCGCAGAGTCTCGTCTCGTGGCAGCCCTACCCGTGGCAAACAGTCACTTCGGAGTATTACACTCTGTATCTGAATAGTACTTATTTATATAGTAAAAGTATATAGTATTTCTGTCGAATGCGTTCTTACTTGTTGTTTGTAGGTTTTTCACGTAAACGTTCAACTTATTGTGATCTTTGTTTAACCCAATAATGTGATATGTACCTTAGGGGTTCTTTTGACTCTCTAGGGATGCTAATAATAAAATAGCACAAGTAACTGCCCCTTAAAATTTCAAAATATGCCTTTTTTACTCGATAAACGGCTGAAAACCCCCCGAAAACCTGTTGATTTTTAAGCTTTTTTCGATTTCAAAGACCTCCATGGGTTCAGGAACGAGCAAATAAGGCTCGTATCATATGTAATTTCACGTGCTGAACTCAAATCTATCATCCGTTTTTCGCCATCAGCTCTATTTTTTGAGATATTACAGTCTGAAAATGGAATATAACCATTTTTTCACCTATTTTTGAGATTCTGTAAAAAATTCTAAATACTTTTTTTCAAAAAAATCCACCGATTCATACATGAACATGAGTCATAGTGCAGTACTTTGATGAATTGGTGCATTTGTTTTGAAAAAAACATTTCGAATTTTTATAAAATCTCAAAAATATGTGAAAAAATGGTTATATTCCATTTTCAGACTGGAATATCTCAAAAAAGAGCTGATGGCGAAAAACGGATGATGGATTTGAAATCAGCATGCGAAATTACCTATGATATGAGTCTTACTTGCTCGTTCATAAACCCATGGAGTCCTTTAAAATCGAAAAAAGCTTAAAAATCATTTTTGGGGGGTTTTCAGCTGTTTATCGAGTAAATAAGGCAAATTTTGAAATTTTAAGGGGCAGTTACTTATGCTATTTTATTATTAGCATCCCTAGAGAGTCAAAAGAAATCTTGTAAAGTCGATGAAACCACGTTTGATACGCGAAATTCTTGATCATTTGTTGACTTCGAAGAAAAACGTGTTCTTTACATAAAAAACGGCCGCGGGGTCTGGAAGTACCATTTTAAAACATTTCCGGAACGTAGAAATACTTGTGTGGGTATCCTCTACAACCCATTTTGAATATCTGACAAAAAAAAATTATTAGACACCCCTAATGTACCTGTGTATATTGTATACTGTATATTGTATATTGTATATTGTATATTGTATATTGTATATTGTATATTGTATATTGTATATTGTATATTGTATATTGTATATTGTATATTGTATATTGTATATTGTATATTGTATATTGTATATTGTATATTGTATATTGTACATTGTATATTGTATATTGTATATTGTATATTGTATATTGTATATTGTATATTGTATATTGTATATTGTATATTGTATATTGTATATTGTATATTGTATATTGTATATTGTATATTGTATATTGTATATTGTATATTGTATATTGTATATTGTATATTGTATATTGTATATTGTATATTGTATATTGTATATTGTATATTGTATATTGTATATTGTATATTGTATATTGTATATTGTATATTGTATATTGTATATTGTATATTGTATATTGTATATTGTATATTGTATATTGTATATTGTATATTGTATATTGTATATTGTATATTGTATATTGTATATTGTATATTGTATATTGTATATTGTATATTGTATATTGTATATTGTATATTGTATATTGTATATTGTATATTGTATATTGTATGTGCATATGTATTTATGTAAAAATTAAATTTGTTTGCAAGATTTTGAGAGTAGGTAGGTATTTTAGTTGACTTGATATTTACAATTTTGGGGCTTAACTAAGCGTCCTAGCGAATTAAAAATGGCATATTCAATAGTGCGCCACTCACTTTCCATCGATCTATCGCATGGTATTATCTTCTAACTATAAACACGATTTGCGGCTAAGCTTAGTCCTAGAGGCCTCAAAATTGACAGTTTTTCTAATTTCAAACTCGATTTGTGCTAAAGCTACTTGTCCTAATGACTTAAAAGTGGCATATTCTTGATCTAGGGAGTACCACCTTACAATTAATTTTTTTTAACATTCTGCAATAATTTTTACACAAAAATTGACGTTATAAATTTCTACCTAAATTTTGTATATCATTTGTTATGAAGAATTAAGTATTACTCGAGTTTGAAGCCTATAAATTTGGCTAAATGGAGCTTTTTTGTGATTTATTTTATTAATTTGCCACTACTTTTTGCCCGTAAGATTTCAAAGAAAAAGTTACTCAAGTATTTGTAGAACAAGGTGACACCTATAAATATGCATCATTAGGTTTTCAAAATTTATAAATTTTTCATTAACTTTAAGCAATTTTCTAAGTAAATACACTCAAAAGGTATGCATTTTTCGCTTAATGGAAAATTCTTTCTATTTTAACAATTTATTTTGTCATGCGAATTAAATAATTTTTATTTTTGTAATCATGTCTTATAACCTTTCATTTGATATCTCACTTATAAATATGAAAAAAATTATTGCCCAAGTTAGGCTATTTAAAAGTAGTTTACGTATATTTGTCCAAAAAGAAACAATTTTATCGACCTAGACTGGATTTTTGCAAAATTTGTCTTTCAATTATGTTTAAAAATCCATATTAAAGCTTACGTTTATCGTAGAAATATATATTATATACAAAATATTCGTTGATTGGTATAAATTATTACAAAATTTAAATTTCGAAAATCGGTTACATAAAAAGTTATAATATTCACTATTTAATCAAAATAATGCTATTTTATCTTTTTAACCGTATAAGTCTTTAAAATTATACAGTCGGCTCTTAATATTTTGTATGTGTTTAAATAGTGAGACAATAACCTTTCCATTGACATTGAAATTTTGAAATTCGAATAAGTACTTTTCGATTTATAGCCAATTTTATGCAGACAAATTGACAATTTTTAAATTTTGTCTGGATTTTATATGTAAAAAATATTTCTGATGTAAAATTTTAATATTTGAAATTATTTTATTAAGCTTGTGAGCAACGCACAGGTATGTTTTATATATCAAAATTTTTATCAGATTTTCAAGATTTATAATTTGAAAATATTTTATGGGCGTGTTGAAATTATAAAAATAAAATTCGTTGGAAAAGCATGATTTTTTGGTAAATAAATCAATAATACTAATTTTAGAGTTGGTTTTATTGGAATAATCACTTAACATTTATAAGCAATATTTTAGCAGAGGATTAGAGCAATTAGTATGTTGGTTTTGTTTTTCAAAATTTATCAATTTTTTATTAACTTTTGCATTTTTTAAAGTACCAAAAATTGAATTGATTTTTCACTAAATCACATTTAGTATGAATTTTTTTTAAGATTTTGCAAACATTTTAGCACAGAGATTTAGATTGTAACAGCCTTATGCATAAACGAATTATAGCCAGTGCATAGTGCTATGCACTCTTTATAATGCCTCTGAACGCAAAAACCTTATTCATAAACTTATGCAACGTTGAATAGAGGCAACATAAGCTAAACGCGTTTGGAGGTTGTATAGAGCCAACATAAGGGTTGTTTAGTATCGGAATGTCACTTTAACTCACTATTTTTGTAATCTTTGAGGTGTTGAAATCTGACTATCAAAATATTTTATAAAATTAAATACAACAATAAATAATGTTGGTTTTGTTAATTTATTGTACATTTTTGTTGTGATATTGTTTAAATAAAATTAAGAATATTTTTTTGTTCACTTTATTTTATAGAATCTACTTAATAAATGTAAAAGATTTAAAGATTTTCCATCAAGTCTTACAACTTTTGCAAATGTTCGACGGCATGCGCGTGATTTAAATAAAATTATACAAAGATTTACCTTCATCACTTTCACGGGAAAATACATATGCATGTTAAGCATTACAAAATAAGCACCACCCTTTTATTTTTCTCCTCAACAAAAACATCACTATGTGAAATGTGAATGAATGAAACAATTCATGGAAAAAAACAAAAAGGAATCCAATCGCCAGCAGAATTACTTCTATTGATTTTTCACACAGCACACACACAGCTGGGTCTCCTTTGTTAGTTTTGAAAGTGAAACGTAATAGATTTCTCCTTTATGGTACTAATTTTGTTACAAGCTCATTATAACTATAATCGGATGAAAAATATTTTATGCATAACAATTTATGCAACGTTGTATAGTGGCTACATAAATCCTTATGCAGTGCATAACTATTCATCTGTTCAGCGGATTCTAATGAATACGGCTGTAAATGTTTACCTCAAATTAATGTACCACTTGTTATGAAGTATTAAGTATTACTCGAGTTTGAAGCCTATAAAGTTGGCTAGATGGAGCTATTTTGTGATTTATTTTATTTAATTGTGCCACTTTTTTTCCCATTAGATTTACAAATACAAAATTACTCACATATTTGTAGAAGAAGGTTACGTCTATAAATGTGCATCATAAGTTTTTCAAAATTTATAAATTTTTCATTAACTTTTGGCAATTTTCTAAGTAAATACACTCAAAAGGTATGAATTTTTCGCTTTATGTCAAATTCTTTCTATGTTAACAATTTACTTTGTCATGCAAATTAAATAATTTTTCCTTTTATAATTTTCTAAGCTTCATAACCTTTTATTTTATACCTCATTTATAAATATCAAAAAATAACCTTATTGCTCAAGTTATGGCCATTTACAAGTATTTAATCCATATTGTGGTAAATATGCCCAGTTATGTAAACAACGACACAATAGTACAACTTGGCGCGCAATCTATGAATGAAATAAATAACTAAATCCATCACGGTTGGTGTCCAGCCTCGTTCGTACTAGAATAATTGACGAAACCTTTTTGGAAAGCACCATCTAGCAGACCCTAGAAAATTCTAGAACCCTTTATTTCAGATATAAATACAGGGCCACCAGTCCGAAAGCGGCAGTTTGATTTTGAAAGTGAATGAATAAATATCAGTGTGAATAAAGAGTTGCATACTTGTGCTTGGTTATAATTAAAGTATTAGAAATAAAAGTATTTGAAATAAAAGCGTTTTATTTTGTGAAGTAATTGTTGTTTCAGTTTGATTAAAGGAAATAAGTTTTATTTGCGAACCCTTAGTAAAATATTACATAGGTGTCAGAAAAAGTGGAATAAAACTTACTTAATCTATGAATTCAGATAATTATTGATGGTGAAAAATTGATAAAGTGTGTGGATTAGTGAACAAATAAGAAAGGTGTTTGTGAAAAGTGATAACAAAAATATTAGAACAAAATAAAAATAAAAAAAAAAATGGGTGAGATTGTGAATGCATTGAATTGTGTTGATCTTAAAGCAGAACTAAATAGACGAGGTTTTCCTACTGCTGGAATGAAAAATGACCTCATTTTCCGTCCGCAGGAAGATTTAAGGCAACACAATGAAAATCCAGACACGTTTCTATTTGAGATTGAGATGCAAGAAGAGCAAGTAAGTACAAGCTTAGACATTACCAATATGATGGCTCAGCTGCTCGCCCAGTTTGAAGACCAACGAAAGGAGCAAAAGAATCTTCTAGAAGAACAGCGAAATTACCAAAAGAATCTGCTTGTTCGATTGGAAGAACAACGCAACGAACAAAAGAACCTTCTAGACGACCAGAAAAACCTAATCGAAAGTAAGCTAAATTCATTTGAAAATAAATTCATGGCTATTGATGAACGCGTTGAAAACGTCGAAAAACAGTTCGAGAAATTTGAAGACAAAATGCAGAACTTTGCCAATGAATTAGAAAAGGTTAGGAAAATGAAGGTAAGAGAGGGAACTTGTGATTTTCCTAAGAAGAAAGAAATGCATCCACCAACCTTTGATGGACAAACTTCTTGGTCAATCTACAAGAAGCAGTTTGGGGCAGCCGCAACAACAAATGGTTGGGATGACGAAGACAAGTTTATTGCCCTGACGCTTGCCCTTAGAGGTTCTGCTGCTGAACTTTTGCAAACCATACCAGCAGACCAGAACGGCAACTTCAGTGCTCTTGTTCAGGTCATTGACAAACGCCTCGGCGATAGCCATATGCAAGAAGTCTTCCGCGTCCAGCTCAATACCAGAGTCCAGAAAAGAGGTGAAAGCCTGCAACAACTCCAAGCAGACATTGAACGGTTCGCACACCTAGCATACCCGACTGCAGGAGATGAAATTACAAACCAGCTAGCAACGGAGGCTTTTGTTCGTGCAGTTTCTGACATCAACCTCCAGCGAGCAATTCGAACTGCTGGAAACGCACACTTTCTGAAGCATTAGCGTTCGCTCTGACTATGGAAGCATCAGAACAGGCTTCCTTAGGAGTTCATCGGGTAAGAGAACTTGAAGTTGAGGAATGTTCTTGCCAGAAAGCTGAATTCCGTAGAAGTCAGCGAGAAGGACCTGCTCGATGCTGGAATTGCAACAAAACCGGACATCTCCAGCGCCAGTGCAGATTGACACCAAGAAGAGTCGCCTGTCAACATTGTGGAAACAGGAATAATACCCGAGAACAGGTAAGTAATAACATCATCGCTACTGCTCGCCCTGGTATCGATAGGCCCAGAACCACAATCCAAGTCACGCAGACTAAACGAAACAATAAGAGTCTGACAGTGGACGCAACATTTAAGGGCAAGAAACACGTGGCTACAATTGACACCGGTGCCACAGCCTCCATTGTGCGGAGAGACTTGGTCAAGATGACGTGGCTACATAACAACACCAATAGCTACCGTCTTAAAACTGCGACAGGTGAGGCAGCAAAAGTATATGGAGAAGTTCGTCTTAAAATTCGTTTGGCAGAATTATAGTTTTCGCATCTATTTTTGGTAGCAGATATATGTGATGAGTGCATAATTGGAATCGACTTTATGAAAGAGCACGGAGTGATTCTGGATATCGGTAAGCAAGTGTTGAAGTACCAAAATATAGAGATTCCTATGGTTTATGGCAACGAAAACTCATCAACTCTAAGAACTGTCATCAAAGAAGACATATGCTTACCTACCTCTACAGAAGTGTTTGTTTGGACGAAAATAGAGGGTGATCTTGGTAGCCATCGATACCTCATGGTGGAACCAGAGTCTGAGCAATCTTCCCAAAACATCATCTTAGGAAAGACTCTTGTGGAACCAAAGAACAATATGGTACCCGTACGGATTCTGAACATCAAACCGTATGGAGAGGTCAAGCTCAAGAAAGGAGAAGTAATTGGAAAATGCGAATCTGTAACCGCAATAACTAAAATCACAGAAATGAACGCAGAAGAACCAATGGACCCCGGAAAATTCAGCTCCATGAAAGCCAAAATTCTCAAGCTATCCAATCTAAATCAACATTAGCTTAGTGTTGCTTGAAGCCTTCGTTATGAGTACGCTGATATATTTTCTTCACCGAGTGGGCAGTATGGTTGTACACAACTCGTACAGCATCGAATCGACACAGGAGATGCGAGACCAATTCGACAACCAGCAAGACGTCTCCCATTAGCCAAACAATCCGAAGTTGAAGAAATGATATCGACAATGAAGAAAGATGGGCTAACCGAAAATTCCAAAAGGCTTTGGGCGTCACCAGTGGTTCTTGCCAAAAAGAAAGATGGAAGCACCCGATTTTGTGTGGACTACCGTAGGCTTAACGATGTAACAAAGATTGACAGCTACCCTCTGCCCAGAATCAGCGATACATTGGATGCAATGGAAGCAGCTCAATGGTTCTCGACGTTAGACTTCAAGAGTGGCTACTGGCAGGGAGAAATCCATCAAGAAGATCAAGAGAAGACAGCTTTCTCAACTGGAAATGGTCTGTGCCAGTTTAAAGTGATGCCATTCGGACTGTGCAACGCTCCGGCAACATTTGAGCGTCTGATGGAGTGTCTTCTTCAAGGACTTACTTGGAAATCATGCCTTGTATATTTGGACGATGTCATCGTTTATGGAAAAACTTTTGACGAACATTGTGAAAACCTTAAGGCTGTATTCCAAAGGCTTCGAGAAGCACACTTAAAATTAAATTCAGATAAATGTGCGCTTTTCAAGACCGAAGTTAAATACCTGGGACATATCATCTCATCCCAAGGACTAAAGACTGATCCGGAAAAAGTTGACACTGTGAAGAATTGGCCAACATCACAGGATAAACATCAGCTCCGTAGCTTTCTTGGTCTAGCCACATATTATCGGCGCTTTTTGAAGGACTTTGCTGGAATCGCTAAGAGCTTGCATCAAGTTACTGAAAAGGGGAAGCCGTTCAAATGGTACTACAGTAAGGTACTCTCGAGGCCAGATCCCAATTATTGCGTGACCAGAAGGCACTTCTAGCTTTGATTTTGGCAACAGAGCACTTCCATAAGTACATCTATGGACAGAAGTTCCTCCTTCGAACAGATCATGGTGCACTTAATTGGTTTCTGAACTTCAAAAATCCAGAAGGTCAAGTAGCAAGATGGATCGAGACACTGCAGACATACGACTACGAAATTCAACATCGAAGAGGAAAGCTGCACTCAAATGCAGATCATTGTCTCGACGACCGTGTAAACAGGACTGTAAGCATTGCATGCGTCAAGAAGAAGAGGAAGCGGTTGCCATCCAACGAATAAGAGCCGATCCCATTTACGGTTGGAGCAATGAAGAACTGAGGACTGCCCAACAAGAAGACTCGGAGACAGAACCCATTCTTGCATGGAAGGAATACGAAGAAAAAACAGAATGGGATGACATCTGCGATAGAAGTCCAGTTCTCAAAGCATATTGGGCACAGTGGGACTCACTTCATGTACAATAAAGAGTACTAAGGCGCAAACGGGAATCTGCAGATGGCAAGTCTTATATGATGCAGTTGATAGTGCCTAAGTCAAAGGTTAATGACGTTCTTCGAGAGATGCATGATGGAAACATCTGGAGGTCATTTGGGAGTCAATAAAACGCTGGAGAAGATACGACAACGGTTCTACTGGCTACATGCAAGAGATGATGTCTAAAAGTGGTGCCGAAAATGTGACTTGTGCTGCTACCAAGGGACCAGGTAGAAAGCTTTAAAGTAAAATTCAACAGTACAATGTGGGCACACATTTTCGAAAGAATAGCAGTAGATGTCGCAAGTCCGTTTCCGGAGACCAACCGTGGAAACCGATACATCCTTGTAGTCATGGATTACTTCAGCAAGTGGCCTGAGGCATTTGCCATCCCAATTCAAGAAGCTAAAACAGTTGCTGATCAGATTATCTTCAATTGGGTGAGCAGGTTCGGCGTACCTTTGGAACTGCATTCTGACCAAGGAAGGAACTTCGAATCTAAAATCTTTCAGGAGGTTTGCTCTTTCCTTGGCATCAAGAAGACGAGGACAACACCGCTTCATCCACAATCTGATGGGATGGTAGAACGATTCAACAGGACTCTTAAAGAACATCTGTCCAATGTTGTAGGTGACTACTAACGAGACTGGGATCGCCATATTCCATTGTTCTTGATGACCTATCGAAGTGCGGTTTATAGTTCACCAGGACATACACCATCGGAAATCCTGTTTGGCACAATAACACGGCTGCCCAGTGAAGTCAAATTTGGATGCCATACCATGGAACCGGAAAGGTCAGATGAATATGTGGATAACCTCAAAGAAGTACTCGTTGACATTCATCAACGGACAAGGAAAAACATAAAAACCGCTAGTGATAGGATAAAAACACGGTACGACGCCCGTGCAACAACGATGCGGTTCCAAGAAGGAGACCTGGTGTGGTTTAACAATCCTCATCGACAAAAGGGACTGCCACCAAAACTTCAACAAAACTGGGAAGGCCCATATACCGTTGTGAAGCGAATCAATTATGTGGTTTACCGCATTCAGAGAGGTGTAAGGGGTAAGCTTAAAGTAGTACACTGCGACCGTATACATCGTTATAACGGTGGGAAAAATAGATTAAATCGGGACGACCAAATGTTTTGAATATGCCCAGTTATGTAAACGCGCGCCATCTATTAATGAAATAGATAATTAAATCCATCACGGTTGGTGTCCAGCCTCGTTCGTACTGGAATAATTGACGAAACTTTTTTGGAAAGCACTATCTAGCAGACCCTAGAAAATTCTAGAACCCTTTATTTCGGATATAAATACAGGACCACCAGTCCGAAAGCGGCAGTTTGATTTTGAAAGTGTATGAATAAATATCAGTGTGAATAAAGAGTTGCATACTTGTGCTTGGTTATAATAAAAGTATTAGAAACAAAAGTATTTGAAATAAAAGCGTTTTATTTTGTGAAGTAATTGTAGTTTCAGTTTGAATGAAGGAAATAAGTTTTATTTGCGAACCCTTAGTAAAATAATACAATATTTTAGCAAAAAGAAACAATTTGATCGACCAATAGACTGGATTTTTGCAAAATGTTACTTTCAATTATGTTTAAAAATCCATATTAAAACATGTAGAAACATGTTTTTTGGTATATAACCAAAATAGTTGTTGATTGGTATAAATTATTACAAAATTAAAATTTTGATAATCGTTTGCATAAAAAGTAATAATTTTCACTATTTAGTCAAAATAATGCTATTTTATCTGTTTAAGCGTATTATTCTTTAAAATTGAAATGACATCTATTACCCCCAGTTTCACAGTGCAAGTTTTAACTCTACTTTTGGTTTAAGCTTCAGATCAAGAATTTATACGGTTTCACAGTTTTTTAGTTTAAGTTAACCTAGATCATTCTGCGGTTTAAACCTAAGTTCAACGTTTGGGACCACTATACACAATACATTTTGGAATTTATTTACTTATTTTTAATAACCAATTCCATTAGCAAATCCATGTCTGCTGGTAAAGTTGGTATTTTTTTATTTTTTGCACAATTATTGGTTTAGTTTCCAATTTTTTTTTTCATTTTGTTCGTGTCACTTGAAAAAAAAAATGTCGACAAATTATCAACAACGCAAAATAATTGTTGCTGTTTCGAGCGTTCCTTGCTTCAGAAAGAGAAAGAATAGACAAGGAAAGCTACGTACTGTTTGCAATACGTCACTTGGCGAAGCAAAAACGTAAAATGCTGCCAACTCTTTTTCATAAAATCTAGTTAAACGAAGTTCAACTGTTCTGAAGATCAGATTTCACTGTGAAACCGGAAGAGTTAAACCAAAAATTTAAACTCAGTTTAAGGTTCAGCTGATCTTAGGTTTAAACTCCCACTGTGAAACTGGGGGCTTATGTTTTGTATGTATTTAAATAGTGAGACAATTGATGATTTTAATTTTTTTTTCTGGTTTTTATCTGCAAAAAATATTTCACAGTTATGTTTTGTATATGATTTTTTTTATTAGATTTTCAAAATTTATAATTTTTAAATTTGAAAATATTTTATGGGCGTGGTGAAAATATAAAAATAAAATTTGTTGTGAAAAGCATTGTACATTTTGCATTTTTTTTTGGTAAATAAATCAATAAAACTAATTTTAGAGTGGCTTTTGTTGAAATAAGCAATAAACATTTATTAGTAATATTTTAGATGAGAATTAGGGCAATTAGTGTGTTGGGCTTGTTTTTCAAAATTTATCAATTTTTACTAACTTTTGCATTTAAAATACCAAAAATCGAATTGATTTTTCACTAAATCACATTTAGTATGATTTTTTTTAAAGATTTTTCAAACATTTTAAAGCGGAAATTCAGACTATAAATTTCTCCTTAGAATTCATGTATCAATTGTTATGAATTATTTAGTAAAGTAAAGTTTGAAGCCTCTTTAAATTGGCTAAATGGAGCTTTTTTGTGATTTATTTTATTAAATTGCCCCAACATTTTTTCCCGTTATATTTACAAATACAAAATAGCACACATATTTGTAGAAGAAGGTTACATCTATTATTATGCATCATTAGTTTTTTGAATTTCGAAAAAATTTCATTAAGTTTTGAATCTAATATATATGTAACATAAATTTGACGAGTGTAAATCGCACCCTTTTAGTATGAAATTCCCCCCCCCCTTCAATAATTCTTATACACAAATTTAGCCACATCGCATAGCTAAATTTTGAGATCTTAACTTTAAATATCGGCCTATTAGAAATGAAGTTATGATTTTTCTTATTAAAATAATCGAATAAAAAATAATTTGAGAAAACGGGTAGTGGTTGACGATTTTTGACAATTAACAAAGCGGAGCATTTCTATGGATTCTGTTCGATTTTTTTTAGGGAATGTTAAAAAATCCATTGTGACGCTAATATAGGAGGTAGATTAAAAAATAATGTACCAAATTAATGGTTATTCCATTGAGATTAAATATAAGAAAAAACTCAATCAACACTCAAATGTTATTAAATAATAAGTATAAACAATATTATATTGTTAATTTCTCAGCTCAGCGGTACAATAGGAATATAATTTTTACTCATTCAAATTCCTAGAACACATAGCTATATTTCATTAGTACATTGCAAACCTGTACGACAGTTAATTAAAAAGATATTAATAAAAAAATAAAAAAACATATTTCAAAAGCTTAACTCCTTCTTAAATAAATCTGTCAAATGATAAGTTAGAAAGATAAAATTTATACCATTGCTATCAAATATATCTATAACATAGTACAATTTAAGATTTTTCCAACAACCAATTAAAAAGATAAAAATCAAATACTTTGAAAAATTGTCCAAAAAAAATTAACTTTTTTCAAAAATCATTTTGGGTATTCTATCGAAAATTCCTTAAACATGGATAATTTTTTTTTCATCGCCTTTAAAAATGTGTAAACATATTTTTAAAAAAATGTTCATTTATAGAAGTTCTGAGCACTTTGCGTAACGTCTATTTGTCGATTTTCAGTCTTAAAATGGGTATATCTGGGTGATTTAAGGCCCAACTATAATAGGCATAAGCTAGCATATGCGCGCATAAGTAAACGTGCGAATACAAAGAATCTCTATGCGAGTGAACATAATGGAGTCTAGCTGCGTTTCGTTCAATTTTTCTCAGTTTCGTTCACTTAAGAGTGCATAAGCAAGCGCGATCCCAGTCGCTCAGCGCATAAGTAAATTTTACAAATGCAGCAAAAAACACAAAGCCACAGCTGTTTTGTGAATCAATTCACAAGTTGTGCACGAGTATGTGTGAAGTTTTTGTTGTATCGTTGCCGCATTTTCATTTGTATTTAAAAATGCGGAACAAAACACAAAGCTAAAAATCGAATGTGGGGCGTAAGCGGAGAGGTATTTTTTTAATTTTTGCTTATGCGCGCATAAGTACATTATGGCTATACGGGGTAATTTTGCAAACATAAGCTAATTTTCGTTAGCTTTTTGACATTAGCTTATGTTTGCTTATGCCTATTATAGTTGGGCCTTTAGATTTTGAATAAAAAAAAAGATGTACGTGTTTTTTTTCTAATTTTTAAAGATCTTTAAAATAATAAAAAATCAAGTTCCTACGATGGTGACTTCGCGTTTAGAAGTTAGTTATCTGATTTCCCCTACTCTTACCCCTATTTACCCTATTAAATGTGCGAATTTCAAAAAATACGTTCTTAGTGTTCACCTACATACAATTTCCAATCGTGTAAATTTTAGTATATATTTTAAGCATTTACAGTTTAATCTGTAGCGTGATTTGTAAAAATGGTATTAATTAGGACAATTTTAATTCTTCCATTTATAAAGTATAAAAAAATAATAAATAATAAAATAATAATTTCATTAATATCCCATTATCTTAAAATGGTTTTGGGTAATATTTTACTTGTTGTACTTAAAAAAAGTAATCATTCTATAAAAAGGACTTTAACTTTCTACAGGTTACATTTTTCTTTTCAGTTTTGGTCTCTTAGAAACAGCATTTTAAAGCATCCTAAAAACATGTGTCAAATGATTAGATTGTACTATAACAACATTTTCAGCTTGATAAACTCCCACCTCCTTTCCCTCTCCACCTCTTTAGATGCGCCTATACAAAAAGCCAATGCGGGGATTTTGGGGGACTTTGGATAAGTTGTTTAGGATACAATTCTGCGTCGATACCAGCAATAATATTTCATGAATTAATTTATTCCCGGTCAAATCCTATCTTTCTTAGGCTATATGAGACGAAGACATACTTAAGCACTTTTTTAAAATTATTTTTATAATTTTTACACATATTTCTTTTCGAAATTCAAGAAGCAATCATTTTCTCCGATTAGTTCTGAAGTTTTTTGTTTTCTATCCTCAATTCTTTCATTCTCCTTTGACACACGAAAATCCTCAATTTCAGACAGTAAAGGAGCCCCTATTTTTTGTATCCAAAACCATAAGAGATGCACATGAAAGTTTTATTAAGATTCTTGAACAAAAATAAAATAAAACTATTTTAACATTATTCGGCTTCAATACGACCGACATTCAAGTTTCAATGGGATAAACTGTATCTTAAGAACTTTCTTCATCCATTCCTCAGGATTTTTTTTAATCATATTTTTGCTATTTTACATGGGTTCATTGAAATTTTGTAACTTTTTTCTTTTTTTTTTTACAGACATGAAAAATCATGAGGAGCTGCTGGAAGATATCCGAGAAGATACATCGGTGAATACAATACCTGAAAAGGGTAAGTTATCATCCCGCACGACGAGCAAGCATATTCTTTTGCATTTATTGATACCTACAAACTTTGCCTCTTATTCTCGCAATTTATTTTCCTATTTTGTTGAATTTTTTTTTAGCTGGTCCAGGTTTTGTACCGAGTTTTTGTGCAACGTAGAGCGGTACTTCAACGCAAAATTAATGGCATCTCATAAATGTCCATGCGGCATGGTAGAAAAAAATGCATACACACGATAAAGTGTATAATATTCTCGACGTTTTTTTGTGAATACTTTTAAATGTCTTCCGAAAGCAAAAACATTTTTATCCATTTTGCTATAGGAATGCTGACGTGCTCCTTTTTTTTGGTGGGAGGAAGGCGGGAAAAAAATTTTCATTTTTTTCTGCCTGATTATGGTAATATCCTGAGTGATTGGTACGGTTACCGTTGCATGGATGCATTCATAAAGTATAGAGCAAAGACTCGGTTGGTATAATCGAAATACCCGGTGCACTATGCTTATAAATATTTAGCTTTGACTGGGATATAAACGTCCATTTAGCCAACAATGTGCATTCTTCTTTGGGGATTAAATGCAAAATGTTGAGCAGAATTTAGTGATGCGAAAATCGATGTTAAATTGTCCGTGTGATGTGGATGTGGTGGTTGTTGGTTGGTGTTGACTATGTTCATGTTGATGTCCGGAATTTTAGGAAAAGGTTTTTGGGTTTTCCGTATTTATTTTCGTTGTGAATTTTTGTAAGCCCTGAGTGATTTTTCTTAACTTGGTTTGTTTGTTCTGTTTGACCAAGAGTGGATGTTATTTGTTAAATAAACAGCTGCTGCAATACCTACTGCTTTGATAGATTTAAAGAAAATTAAGGAAATATAGAAATATTAAAAAAGTTTGTCCAATTCATTGTCAAAAGTTTTGGAAAAAGCGCCAAAATTAATAGAGTCCGCTGGAATTACATCACATATATGTTTCTACTAAAAGGTACCTATCTACTGTACACAAATAGCTATAATGTACATTTCAATATTTTGTTTAAAATAAATCCCTAACTAAGAAAGTTTTTTCTTAGAAATTCGCAGGATATGTATGTAGCTCAGGCGCGAACGCAGGAACAAATTTCGGGGGGGGGGGGGGTTCAAAAAATTTCGGGGGGCGTTTTAAACTGAAAACTCAAAAATTAAGAGTGAAATTGTATGGCGAGGAAGTTAAATTCATACATTTTTTTGAACCCCCCCTGCGTTCACGCCTGATGTACCTACCTAAACTGCCCGTCACTTGTTCGAGGTCACTCTTTTAACAATCTATTCTTTCGCCAATAAAAATTTCGCTAAATAAAATGACATTGAATTGAAAGGGTACAGGTACTCAGGAAAACCCATAGAAATCATCCAGGCCCTGTAAAAAAAAACTGCAAAAATAGAGCATAAATTGTTCAGTCACTTGATTGTTGCCACTTAAATAATATAATTAAAAAAAAGAACCAAACAAATATTCACTGAATTAAAAATGATAATTTGACCAATATTATTTGAACTATTATTTGAATGTTTTTCTTTTTTTCACTTCCTTCCTTTTTTGGTCACTTCCTTTTATATGCAAATAAAAATTTTTTATTCCATACTTTTTCCCTACGTTTCGTCGAAATTTCTCGACTTCATCAGGGGTAGTTTATTAAATCTGTATAAACTTAAGATTAATCATTTACACTTTTAAAATTTTTTTGACGTTAAACTTACATGAAAAAAACTTTGGTTACATTTAATGATAATTCTTGATAAGGGATGACAATTTTAAAAACTTTTAAAATTTTCTAAAACAAAAATAAAAATGAACTATTTAATATTATTTGAAAATAAATAAACGAAAATTTAATAAAAACCTACAGCACTTTAGAAAAAACTAAATGAAAATAAAAACAATTTAAATTTAATAAGAAAATACACCGCTCTTAATGCAAGAGAATAACTAGTTATTGTGTTGTCTCTATCTTCTTGTGCATTCATTCATGGAAATTTGTTCATGTATAATATTGTTTTAATTGTTTTTATGTTTTCTTCTTTAAATTCTGTATCGCTAATATTTATTATTTTGTTAATAAAATTGTTTGCAGTGTTATGTTGTAAGGGTTGAGTAGAGAGGAAATTAATCATTCTGCCAGATGCTGTAGTTTTAGAATACCAGTTAAATTTAATTTTGTTTCTTGTTCTGTAAATTTTAATATCAAGGTAGGTTAAGCTTTGATTTTGTTCTATTTCAACAGTGAATTTAAGTTTTGTGTGGTAATGGTTCAAGTAATTCAAGATCTCGTCCTTATCTTTTTCTTTAATGATAGCAAACACGTCGTCTACGTATTTGGTGACAAATTTGATGGTAATTTGTTTTTCGTTTTTAAGTTCTTCTATTGTTTTTTCGTTTAAATCGTCCAAAATGATGTCAGCTATTTTACATTCAAATATTCACTGTTTTTCTTTTTTGTTTCTAAACATCGATTTAATACGGTTTTTTTTTTATTTTTCTTATTAATGGTAAAGGCTACATATTGTGACAAAAGGTCTTTTAGAAGGCCAATAATTAAATGTTTTAGCTTTTTTTTTTTTAATAATCACTAAAAGCTTAACTATTAAGACGTCTTCATTCAAACAGTTATTTTTTTAATATTCAGGCTGAAATGTCTCGATTATGTTTATGGTAAAAATGGTGGTTATGGCAAAAGATCAGTTTTTCTATATAAATCCAACTTTTAGCTGTCTTGAAATTGTGAATAGGGGCGCAGTCCTGTTGATAATTCAAAGCAAGTATAATTATAGTAAGCCTTGGAAATACCATACCCATTTTCATAGTGCCATACTAGATATGATACTTTCCCAATTCCCAGGCTTGAATTACGGTTTCTGTGCCTTAACAAAACAAGTTTTTCTGTTCTTGCAAGTTAGAAAGGAAACTAGAAATTTGAAAATCAAAAAATCGGTTTTAAGATAGGTATAAAAATCGGTTTTGTTAAGAGATGCAAATGGAAACAAATTGCCAATTGCTGTTATAAATATCTTAAGCATGTCACTGAAAATGGGAGCTTAGCGGTTGTGTGAGCGCAGTATTATAAAAATCATTGTTAAAACTACTATAAACTTTGCGGAAATTGAAAAACAGTATTAAGGGAACCAGAACTTCGAAATAGAGAAATTTTAAAAGACGGATTTTGAGAAAGAATGCCTACCTATAGTCAAAATTAGCCACAAATCTTGTATTGAGGGTACTGTGGCATTTTTGTGATATTCTGTACTTATGACCCTACGCTAAGGTAAAAGCGTCTTTGTTTATATTTAGTACACAGGGTGCTCCATAAAGAATAAATAACCTTGGAATGCCTCATAGTATTGAAAATTGGCTGAGCTTAATTTTTACTAAATAATAACAAATAAACTTGTAGTCGTGGTATTCATTAACGTAAGGCCAAATTCACACGAGATTACACCGCACGTTTTTAGTTGTATCTGTAAGCCTCGAACAAATTAGTAGTGGCACATATGTACATTAACATAGAACTGTTCACACGATGTTTTTTTTTCAGAAAAACGTATCTACCTGATGTAAAGTTCGGACGATTACAGCTTAAAAAACGTGTGGTGTAATCTCGAATGAACTAGGCCTTAATCGAGGCAAAAACAAATACACTGAAGATTGAACAAAAATATGCACATATCTTTTATTGTGGTTGGGATACAACTTTTTTTATTTGTTTTCAAAACTGTCATAAAGTCTACTACGAAGGGATCCAGGGTTATATATTACTTACAGGGTACCCTGTATACATCAGCCGTTGACGTCTTATTATTAGGCGTTAAATGACCTAGTTCACACTCTTAAAATCTTCAGTTAAATTCTCAAAATCAATCTTCTACAATAATCTCAAATAAAACACAATTATCTTGGGTGGTAAAAATCCAGTACTTATATTTATTTGCCCTTTAAATATCCTTGGTATTATTGACATTTGCTAAGTATAAATGGTATACAATTGGTATGTGTTTGAATACGTCACAGTGGCGAAATTCAGCGTGGCTGTTGTGACGTAGGTGGTAGAGCAGCATCCAACACTTCTTTTGTAATTCGTGCATTGTGTTCCTGAGAACATTTGGTTCGTTATATTTAGCTTGCGAAATTCAGTATCTATAACACCCAGTATTACAGTGGGACTTTAAACTTAAGATCAGCTGAACCTTAAACTGAGTTTAAATTGTTAGTTTAACTAGTCCGGTTTCACAGTGAAATTTGATCTTCAGATCAGTTAAACTCCTACTCTCACCACATAGTGGTGAACATCGGGTGTCTAGTACCTCAGCTGGAGACGGGGTTTAAATCCGAGAGAGAGAGGGGGGGGGAGGAGTGTTCCCACTAAGGCACTTCTCCTTTCATCGAGGCGGCAGCAGACGAATTCTCTAGATGGAATCAACGGTGGCGTCTACAGTTCCAGTTAGGTTGAACTACTTAGTGAACACCTTATATGAGCTTATATGAGGGTCGGGGGTTGTGCGTCGGGGTAACTTCCCTACCACGTAAAAAAAAGTTGTTCCGAAACAACAACAAGCCTCGGATATGGATGATTTTAAAGTTGACGACCCCAGCAAACGAAACAAGGACAATGAACTTCGGATCTGCACGTGGAACGTCCTGTCCTTATACAGAACAGGTGGAGCCGAACAATTAGTGGAGAACCTGCACAGGTAAAGGCTGACGTAACAGCCATCCAGGAAGTGCGATGGGATGGAGATGGAGAGGGCATACGGATACTGAAAACGTGTGACATCTACTACGGCGGGTGCTTGAAGGAACAGGGTCAGCGGCTCTTTGGTTGTGGTTTTGTGATAAGGGGAAGACTTAGGCAAGAAGTCTTGGGCTTCCGAAGTGTAAGTGAGCGCCTGGTCACAATCCGCCTCAAAGGCAAATTTAAGAACATTACGCTGATCTGTGTTCACGCCCCATATGAAAGGAGAGAGGACTCAACCAAAGAAGCATTCTACGATCTCCTGGAGACAACGTGTGATATTTGCCCGAAGTACGACGTGAAGATCATTCTTGGTGACTTCAACGCAAGGTTCGGAAAGGAGGGCATCTTTGGTTCGATAGTCGGAGGACACAGCCTACACGACGAAACTTCCGGCAACGGACACAGGGTGGCAGACTTTGCGGCGGGGCGAAATGTCATCATCTCAAGCACCTACTTCCCACACCTCAATATACACAAGGGGACTTGGCGGTCGCGTGATCAAGTAACCGTCAACCAAATCGACCACGAGACATGCTTCCAGTATCTTGGACGTCCAAACTTTCCGAGGGGCCAACATTGACTCGGATCACTACCTGGTGGTAGCTATACTACGTATGCGGATATCCATGACGCGACAACGCAGAGCAGATGCTGTAAAAAGATTCGATGTCGAGAAGCTTAAATCGCAAGAAACTGCCAGAACTTTTGCAGACCACGTAACTCTTAATCTCTCAGGAGGTCCGCCACCAGCATCAAGTACAGAGGACCAGTGGGAACACTGTCAACAAGCCATCAGAAGTGCCGCCTCTGATGTGCTGGGTTTCACTAGGCGAATACAACGAAACCCCTGGTTCGATGAAGAGTGCCGGCTAGCGCATGCAGCTAAGGACGAGGCCTACCAGGCAATGCTGCAGACTCGAACAAGAGCTGCTGAGAGAGTGGCCCGGGAGCTCTACGGGCTGAAACAAAAAGAGGAACGCCGACTTCTCAGGAGGAAAAAGAGAGAGCACGAGAAGCGGGCGGTAGAGTCTATTGAGGGTTGTAGCGGTAGGGGAGATGTTCGAAAATTTTATCAGAGGGTGAAGCGATCCACCCAAGGATTCAAGGCTAGAACGGAAGCCTGCCGAGATGAGAGTGGGAATATGGTAGTAGACACACAGTCAGTGCTGAGGATCTGGAAAGAACACTTCTATAGACTGCATAATGGCGAAGACAGCCAAGATGCCGCTTATAAGCAGAACGCTCCATTCAACTTGGACGATGATGGCCAAGAGTTCCGGCCACCCGACCTAACCGAAGTGCGGCTGGCGATATCCAAACTTAAGTCGTACAAGGCTGCTGGTGCGGATGGCTTAGAAGCCGAACTATTTAAATCAGCGGGAGATGCATTGGCTAGTAGCATACACCAGCTCATCTGCAAAATTTGGTCGGAGGAAAGTATGCCCGATGAATGGAACCTCGGTATAGTGTGCCCCATCCATAAAAAGGGAGAGGTTCTGAAATGTACCAACTACAGAGGAATTACTCTCCTAAACGTCGCTTATAAAATCTTGTCGGCCATCCTGTGTGACCGCTTAAAACCTTTTGTCAACGATCTGATCGGCCCTTATCAGTGCGGTTTTAGGCCAGGCAAGTCAACCGTCGATCAAATGTTCACACTCCGACAGATTTTAGAAAAATCCCGGGAATTCCAGATCGATACACACCACCTTTTTATCGATTTTAAAGTCGCGTATGATAGCGTGAAAAGGGACGAATTATACAGAGCCATGTCGAGTCTCGGCATCCCTGCCAAACTCGTCCGCTTGTGCAGGATGACGATGGAGAAATCTCGCTGCTCCGTCAAAATTGGTAAGAACACCACCGATTCCTTTGATGTTGAGAAAGGATTGAGGCAAGGCGACGCGTTATCATGCAAGCTATTTAACATCGTTCTTGAAGCCATTGTACGCAACGCACATGTCAACACCAGCGGTACAATCTATCAAAAGTCCGTTCAATTGCTTGCATATGCGGATGACATAGACATTGTCGGCAGAACGAAGCGAGCTGTGGCAGGGGCATTTGCGAGCATTGAATCGGAGGCGGCTAGAATGGGATTGGCGGTTAATGAGGACAAGACGAAGTATATGCTGTCATCGAGAGAGGAATCTCAACATCGTCGACTCGGGCAAAATATCACGATGGACAGATATAACTTCGAAGTTGTCAAGGACTTTGTCTACTTGGGCTCCACTATTACATCGCAGAATGACATCAGTACAGAGATCCAGCGAAGAATTACTCTTGCCAACCGCTGTTTCTTCGGTCTAAGAAGGCATTTAAGTAGTAAGGCCCTCTCTCAGAGAACCAAGGAGACTTTATACAAGACCCTAATCATCCCGGTCCTGCTTTATGGGTCAGAAGCATGAACACTGAAAGATTCGGATAAAAATCTGCTAGGGTGCTTTGAGAGGAAGATTCTTCGTGTGATTTTCGGTCCGGTGTGTATCGAAGGAGTATGGAGGAGAAGATTCAACGACGAGCTATACGGGCTATACAGCGACGTTGACCTGGTCAAAAAGATGAAAATACAGCGGCTGAGATGGCTGGGGCACGTTGGAGCGTATGGACAGCAACGCACCTGCCCGACGAGTCTTCGAATCCAACCCCGATGGGGTACGCAGCAGAGGAAGAACCCGTAACAGGTGGCGCAATCAAGTGAATGACGACATCAAAGCACTCGGTGTGCGCAACTGGAAGCGGCTAGCTAGGGACAGAGCTGGCTGGAGGGGCTTGTTAGTTGAGGCCGAAGCCCATCCTGGGCTGTGAGAACCATCAAAAGTAAGTAAAGTAAGTAAGTAAGATCAGTTAAACTTCGTTTAACTAGATTTTATGAAAAAGAGTTAGCAGCATTGTACGTTTTTGCTTCGCCAAGTGACGTATTGCAAACAATACCATTGAATAATAACATAACAATACATAGCTTTTCTGGTCTATTATTTTTCTTTCTGAAGCAAAGAACACGCGAAACAGCAACTAATATTTTGGGTTGTTGATAATTGACATGACCAAAATTAAAAAAAAAATTGAAAAATAAACCAAAATTGTGCTAAAAAAGATAAATAACAAATTTAACAGCAGACGTGGATTTGATAATGGAATTGATTACGAAAAATAAGTAAATAAATTCCATAATGTATATGTATAGTGGTTCCAAACGTTGAACTTAGGTTTAAACGGCAGAATGATCTAGGTTAACTTAAACTAAAAATTGAACTCAGTTCAAGGTTTAAACTAGGGCTGGCCTCGAGACGAGACTCTGCGAGACTTTTGTAAGTCTCGTCTCGGTCTCGTTAAAATCGAAAATTTTCAGTCTCGTCTCGGTTTCGTATAATTAAGTCTCGTCTCGGTCTCGTCTCAGAAAAATACGATTTTCGGACAAAATGTTGATTATTTGAACGAAATATTTTCGATTATCGTTTGAATGTGTGCAGTAGAAAATAAATACTTAACAGAAATTGGATCTTTTAATTTATTAGACTCTCAGTTAATTTCAGTCCAAATATACAGTCTCGTCTCGGTTGCTTAAAAGGCAGAGACTTTTCTCTTCTCACGGCCAGCCCTAGTTTAAACGAAACTGTGAAACCGAATAAATTCTTGATCTGAAGTTTAAACCAAAAGTGGAGTTTAAACTTGAACTGTGAAACTGGAGGTAAGTCGTACAAACGCATGTTTTAAGAATATAATATGCATATACATTTATAGGCATGTCTCAATCTGCCTTAATACTAACATTTTTACTTGCGATATACGTAGTTTACGGCAAGTTTAGGTTTCGTGCAAAAAAAAAATTCGAGATAATAATTTTCCCTAACATTACGATTATAGAGAACGCGAAAAAAGGGGGTCTCGCAATTCTGTCTGTCTGTCTATCTGTACATCGACCTGCAGCCTAAACGGCTAAAGCAATTTTCTTCAAACTTCGGACTTTAGCTTCTTATGTGATTCCTTAGAGGGGAAATTGAAATTTTGTTTTAGCTCAAAAATTACGGTACCTGTCATACAACCAATATACAAAAATTGATTTATTTCAAAAACGGCTTTAACGATTTTCAAAAAAAAAATTACGAGCTACTAGAATTACTAAAGCAAATATTTTAGTGGAAAAAAAAATTGTTATAACAGTTATTAACGGTTCCTGTCATAGAACCGATTTTTTGTTTTTCAAATTTATCGTTAACTGTTAAACTGATTTCAACCAAAATGTTCAAAATGCCCAACTGTAGATGTCTGGCAGTGGCGATTCCTGGTCCTTAGTATTGGTTTAGCTACGTGGTCTGGGGAAGGTTAAAATAAAAAAAAAAATTATACTTTTTTTTTTAATTTTATTGATAACGACAATAAATAAAAAAACGTTAATAAATTATAGGTATAAAATAAAAGTTTAAAATTTTATCGATACATAAATTCGCATCGTCACGTCGTTCGACGAAAAAAAAAATGTTCGCGGACTTTGTTGTGGTCAAAGTAGGACACTTAAGTTGCAACTGGTTTTTGTACACGTACTTTGAACCCTTAACTATCATAAAATATAATGTTTATAATTTAGGTCTATATTTGTATCTAAGTATCTAAATCAGACGACGTTTCAAACGTGGTTACGTTTTTCTTCAGGTCTCAAAAACATAGTTATTAATATTTTATAGCTTCAATTTGAAAAATTATAAAATATGTACTTCCAATTTTTTTCTTATAAAAATAATATCAAGGTTTAATCCTCTTTTGGTTGTATTTTGGTTTTTGAATGCAACTATTATTCTTTTTAATATTAAGAAATGTCTTGAAATAGACGATTTCTTTAAATCAAAAGTTTGAATAATAATAAATATTTCAAACTAAATTTATTATATTTTGAATAATAATTCAAAATTTTTTTTTAGTAATTCTTACCTACAAAAACAAGTTAAATATAAATTCTTAGTTTAAGACCATATATGCTGCTAAGTCACGAAGAAGGAATAATTAATATCATAAAATATAGTGAATTTAAAAGTTCCGAAAACTGTTCACTTGGCTTAAAAAAAGATGAAAATATTATAACTATATTTTATGGATCTAAGTACGTGTACAAAAATCAGTGCCAACTTAAGTGTCCTACTTGGACCACCGCAATGTTTGCATCATAATCGTGTTGCACTTAGTTAACATCATATTTCTTGTCAAAACTATTTCACCGATTTGGATCGAATTTCGTCTTGTAATACTCTTGAGTCTAGACTATTTGATTCCAATTTTTTAGAAGAATTGCACAATTTTTGACCTATTTTTTGAGTGCTTCAAATTTACTTAGTTTTTCAGATTTTTTTTTTAAATTCATGGTTAGATAGCAACACAAATATAACATGCATTTAAAATTGATGTTGTTTTGTAGAAAATTTTATAACAAACAAGTTTGTAGTGGATGGTTTTTTCCTAAATTGCATATTTCCAAAGTTATAAAGGAAAATGTCGGAAAAAAGGGGTGATTTTAGCGTTTTTTTTCACTGTTGCATTTTTCCTGTAGCGAGCACAGGTTTTTCGAAGTTGCAAACTTGAATATATACTACTCTAACATGCCCCAACAACATATCAAAAATGCAGAACTACATCGCGCTTTGCGAATTCAGCACTTCGTGTAATTATTGACTTAGCTAAAAGAACTCAATCTCAATGTTTACTCATGTCAATCAAAGGATACTAATAACAAAACAATACATTCATCCTTCCTACCGCATTTTCCTAGAAACATATACGAAAGCAAAAAAGAGAATGACAAAAAAACGTACCCGAAATGTAGGTACCTGGAGCTGCTTGCATACCTAATGTATCGTGCTTCGTGCTTTATCGCATCATACTTACGCTTACGCTTTCATTTATTTAGCTGGGCTTTGCTTAGGACATTGTGTAGTAAAACGTTCTTGTATTCTTGATTGTATTGTATTTGTGTTTGTATTTGTAATTTTTATAGATATTATTAAACATTGTATGAAATTGTGCAGCGCAGATGTTGCAAGCTTAAATGTTTCAGGGGAGACTTGTTGTATGAGAGTTTTATATTGTGTGTCTGCAGGAAAATATAATTGAGAACAATATGGGATGGGGGTAAATGAGGTAGGTATCTATTTTTTTTTTTAAATTATATCAATGCTCTTTGTAGAGAATTTGGTTTTGGTATCGCATATTGTAACGTTGAGGCAGATAGGAAGATGGGAGTCTTGTGTTAAGTGAAGGAAAATATGATTTGAAAATAGGTAGGTAGGTAGGTAGGTAGGTAGGAAGGTAGATAGGTGGGTAGTTTTTTGTATTTATCGTATTGATTATTGTAAGAAATCATTATCATTATTTCAAGATTGCCATTTGTTACTTTTTGAAAATAAAATGTACATCATATAATTTATTCATTTAAATTCTTGGTTTAGCGGCGATATACCTGCTAACTGAGAGGAATCGCCACTGATGTCTGGAAAATGTCCAATAAAGTTAAAGACACCATCCCCTAAAAAAAATTCAGCTTTGATAAAATAACGCAATGTTGCAACATTTGTATGCAACTTTAACACTCGCTATCCATTTATTCTTAGCTACCATAGTACCTGTTCGCAGAAAAAATTTTAGCTTTGATAAAATGGCGTATGTCTGGCGGCCCTGGGCTCTTAGTCTATAACAATCGCAGTAACCAGTTTTTGCAATTTTACTGCATATTTTATTCCATTTTTCTCCAATTATCCATTGCAGTCCATATATCTCCCTCAGTGCTATAATTTTCTATGTCTAACATAGAACAAAAAACTAACAAAAAACTCAAAAAAGTTAGTAAAATGTTCTATGTTAAAATTGAAAAGTGTTAATTAAATCGATGTTGAATACAGAAAAATGAAAGTTGGTCCTTAATTTAATGAAGTAACTTAGTCGTTTTAATATTTTACTGTTTTTTTTTTTAATAAATCATGATATTTTGACCCGAAATCAGCTACGTAAAACTTTACAAGCGATTATCTCAGAATAATGAAAACCTAACATAGAACATTAAAGTAGATATTGAGCCAGCTATATGTTAAATTATATAAATAAAGTTGTCCATATTATTAAAAATGATGACTACTAAAATTGAAAAATGGTCGTGAATTCTTTTATAATAACACTATAGGAACATTCCACACTATAATGAGAATCCAATTTTGTTATAGAAACCTGTCACATACATTCAATTTCACTCAATAAAACCCCGATATAAGAATTATAGGGTCTCATATGTCCGAGTAAAATACTTACCTTAAGGATTGTATAAATATTTCCTTGGACGACTATTGGATGACTAAAGAAAAATCAGTTTATTGCTTGTGTTACGCTGATGTCTTTGGTAATGTAAAATCTAATGGAGCAAAAGAGGCCAACATTAGATTTATTATTCAAAAAAAATTGACTTAGCCGTTTTTTCCTTGGACACTTACTCCCTTATTTATAAAGAAAAAATAGTTATTTCAGCTCCCGCGTTTAGGAAAACTACATCATGGAATAAAATTGTTCAACACTCAAATGGAGCACTAAACAAATGCCTTTGGTTTGGGTCCAGAAAATTCTCATTCCATGGTGTAGTTTTCCTAAACACGGGAGCTGAAGTAACTATTTTTTTCTTTATAAATAAAGGACTATTTTATATTTTATATTTTTGATAGGTGGAAATGTCGTTTGTGTAAAAAAATTAACTAAAACACAAAACATATGTAGGTACATTCCCTTAGATGCCTAATGATAGCCCACCTTCGGTTCATATAGATTGCCCTCTGATAATAGTTAAACAGCCAAACAATAATCACTATCATCATAATCTGAAAAAAAATTGTATCAAACAAATCACAAATCAGGAATAATGTTCATTCATCAGTAGTTCAATTGTTGAAAACGATTTATTCTTACCGAATCCATTCACTACTTTCCTAGAACTTCAAAAAAGAAATACAAAAAGTTCATCAATCCCCTTGAGACACATTGTCATGATATACTAATCATTGACAAACATATTGGTCTTTGTCGTCGTATTGTTATATTACACAAACGATACGGTATAGAATAGCTTTGTTTAACAATACCTTATTTTATCACAAGTTTCCTCCTCCACAAAACTATACAAACCTACCTGTCAATTTCAAACAATATACATAATAAGGATATCAAATGTTCTTCATCTTTTTTCAGATCTACCAAAATTCGGTGAGCCTTTACAAAATGTTACAATCCCTGTGGGACGAGAAGCTATTCTTCAATGTGTCGTTGACAATCTACAGACTTACAAGGTATAAACTGCTATTCAGTTAATATTTCCTTCAACTCCTCCACAATAATGTCCTCCCAAAAGATTTTCCCTTATTACCTACGTCCTTTGAATAAATTCTTGTCTTACCCAAAAAGTCCTTACACAATCCTCTATACTCTATGACGATAAGTCACCGACCAAAATGAATTGGACGCAAAAATAATTTACACCCAATCAAAGTTCCCCTTTCAATCCTTGTTTATTTTCTATGTATAACCTCTTGTTTCGTGAAGATCCGGTTATTTACGTAAATTGATTGACTCCTCAACACACAACCAACAAGAAGATGAAGACGAACCCACAAGAAGGACAAACGCCAAATTGATTTACTGCCATCATTTCCCTCATCATCCCTTCTAACTATAATTAGGAGAATACATTCTTTCCTCTCCTCTCTTCTCCGCATCCTTTTCATAGCACAGTCAACCCCCCCCCCCCCCCCCCCCAACGAGCACAAAGTAGGAACACAATAACAAAATAATGATATCTTGTGCCATTATTGCCGAACAAAAAGGAAAATAAAAATGTAGGCAAAAAGAACCACACACAAAAGTCCAAGAGGAAAGACGCTACAAATACACAACACGATACAACAACGGTAACGGTAACTCTCCTAACCTAAGCTTCCTTCCTGTCTGTTTATTCCGGATCTAACACTAACTAACATGTGTTTGGGGGTAGTTTTGTCTAATTCACCATCACCGGCATTTCATTCTATTTTCTAACTGTTTCTACTTTTTCTCTCTTCCTCAGATCGCGTGGTTACGTGTGGATACACAAACCATTCTAACGATACAAAATCACGTAATCACCAAAAATCATCGAATGAGCATAACTCACGCTGAGAAACGTGCTTGGGTATTGAAAATTCGTGACGTTAAGGAATCGGACAAGGGATGGTATATGTGTCAGATAAACACGGATCCAATGAAGAGTCAAGTTGGTTATTTAGATGTTGTTGGTGAGTAAGATATTCTATTTGTTTTCTTGTTATTGTTGTTGTTGTATGAAAAAGTTTAATGGACCAGGCTGATGAATATGTTGTGTGCTGGGATGTTGTGGATGAGTGGAAATTATTCCTAGATAAGTAATGAGATCGAATTTGATTGAACATATAAGTTTGGGTGATTTTCAGAGAGGAGGTTATTCAAGCTATAGAGAAAGTTTCATGTTTATATTGGCGGTAACTAATTGTCTATAGATGCAGAGGTATTTAGGTTCTTGATTACCTATGTGGAATGTTTTCAAAATACTTTAAATACTTAAATATCTACCTATCATTTATCTGCCTACCTTTGTTGAACCAATCTTATCACTCAATTTGTTGAGAACTAAATTATAGTAAAAATTTATTCAATATTTTAAGTTATTTCAGATATACTCTCTGTAGTCGTTGAAATTGATATCGGCATTAAAATATCAATCATTAGTATTCACATGTTACCAGATCAAATCTTTTCTTACATGGAACTAGTTAATATTATCGAACAAGTGAATGCCCCCTTTATTCTAACAGGTGATGTAAACTCGTGGAGTTCGCTTTGGGGTTCGCCCATAACTAACAAACTAGGTTCAATCATAGAAGAATTTATCACTAAATCTGATCTTTCAATATTAAATGATGGATCCCCTACACATTTCTCAACGCACAACACGCTTACACACGTCGATATTACATGTTGTACTCCAGAACTTTTATTAAAAACATCTTGGTACGCTCTTAAATACCTTTATAACAGTGATTACTTTCCAATCTTCACATCAGTTGAACTTAGATCAAAAACAACAATCACACATTCCAAGGTATAAAATCGAATGCGCAGACTGGGAAAAATTTAAAAACAATATGGTTCTAGGGCTATCTGAAGAAAAATCTCTATGTGTTAACAAAGAAGCAGCAAAGATGCTTAGATGCATTCGTAATGGTGCCAATAATTCTATTCCTGAAACTTCACCAACATCTCTTAAAAGAGCTGTGCCATGGTGGAATAAAGAGCTAGCTAGGTTAAAAGCCGAAAAGGTAACTACTTGGCGGTCTTTTAAAAAAAGACCCAACCAGATTAACTTAATAGCTTATAAAAAAGCTTTTTCGTCTAAAAAGAGTAGAGTTTATAGCGTTCATATTAATTCTCTTTGCTATGTAACAAAAATGCTTATTTTAAGTAGAATAGATTATGGCCTAGCCAAAATCAACAAAAAATATATTTAAGCCGACTTATCATCAAGCGGCAAGAAGGAGTATCTTCGCCTTCCCTACAAGCCCGACTAAAAACATCCTAGCTGAAGCTGGACTACCCACCGTAGAAGAACGCTACCTGAGAGTCAGTGCCTCGCTTCTATCTATAAGCTAACATTCCGAACCCGATCTGTAATTGACAAAGACACCATTCAAACTCTTTCCCATAAACGGCCCAGACGTATGCGTTCCACAATCCGCTCCATTTTGGATGCAGGGAAAAAACTGGAAATACCTTTTAAACGTCATTCGAAATATACGCTTTCACAGCCACCTTGGCTCTTAGACAACAGCTCGATACAAATTAACTTATTCAACCTTAAAAAACAAAATACCGACACAGAAACCTATAAACAAATGTATTTTGACACTGCATCAAAACTTTCAAATAAAGGCTGGAATTTTGTATTTACAGACGCTTCTAAAAATCAACACTCAGCCTCATTTGCAGTCGTATCAAGTGAAGGCAACATACTGACACAAGGAATTTTACCAAATATGAGTTCTATTTTTACCGCTGAAGCTGTAGGAATATTCAAAGTCATACAAAAATGTTCCAACACATCAGGCAAATGGACGATCTGTTCCGATAGCCTTTCAGTACTTAAAGCCATCACTAATCCAAACTATAATTCTATTCTTATATCCAAAATTAGAGACATCATAATTACAAAATCTGCAAAACTAAAACTGATGTGGATCCCTGGACATATTGGAATACAGGGTAACGAGCTGGCTGATATGGTAGCCAACGACACTTGTCTTGCCCTGGTCTATGGCTTTGATCAATACTCCCAACGTGACTTTTTAAGGTCAATTCATTACAACATACATGAATCAGAAATCCTAGAATGGAAAGAATACCACCACCATTATAGAACAATCAACCCAAATAAAATACATGCTATATACCCGACACAAAACTCTAAGGAAATGATATCGAACTTTGTCCGGCTCCGACTGGGTCACACTTGTCCTACACACCAACATATACTCAAAAAAGAATCTCCACCGACTTGCTCCACCCGCCAAAGCGACATCACCATCAGCCACCTTCTTGGCCCATGCTTCCTTTCTTCATGCGCAATAATTACAAAAATCAATTCAAAACTAAAAGTTATAGACCTATTAAAAGAACCTACTCAATCTAATATTTTTACTATAAATAAAATTTTAAATCTACTTTAAATTAAATTCTAATCTTAAATCTTTTACCAAAGAGCAGATAGTCACGCTGCTATAGTGCTCTTCATAACTAGTTATTATTAGTATATGTTTAATATGTTATTGATAAAAAAATAAAATAAATAAAATAAGAATATGATTTAGATTTTTTTGTTAATATTTGTTAATTTCTGACCTGGGTTAGATCCAACAAGATTTATCTTTAAATATCTAAGATGAACCATGACACATAGCAAATGACGGCTTGTATATACCACTAAGTTGTGTATCGTATAAGACATAATAGTCCAATAAAAATATAAAAAAGAAAAAAATATCTACAAAAATTCGGTAGGAGAATTTTATTGTTTTATTTTAAAGAGTACCTCTGGGGGATTCTATTCTAACCCTGCGGCCACACGAGCCAGTACTGGCTACATAGATTGACTCTCAAGTTCGTATACGTGAATAATATGCTGTGACGTAGGCAGCACGCAACTTGTAAGCAAGTTGCTTTCAAGTATCTGCGGTCAGGTTCAGCTTTTACTATGAAAGCCTATCTTGGATTCTGAATACACATTTTTATATTGAATTTGCTTTGGCATCGGACTTCGATTTTCTCTTACTTAAGGTAATAAACTAAATTCCGTCGTAAGAGGAATATTTCTTTCCAAAATGTCACCCAAAGACGCTATAATCGCCATTTCCCGCGCAATTCATTAATTAATCTCAAAAAATTCAGATATCTTTAAGTTTTTTAATGCATCATCTTCGTAGCAATCTTTCAATTTAATTTGACAGTCTACGACAAATCGGAATCAGAATGTTCCAAATGTCACCCGAAATCCCCAAAATTCTCATTTTTTTCCAAAAAAAAATGTACTCTAAAAAATTTAGGATGTTTAAGAGATTTCGTATCATCATAATCATAGCCATCCTTCAATCATATTTGACAGTCGCCTATTTTTCATTGAAAGTTGTAGTAGAAATAATATTTAATTTTTCATTAAATTTTCAACTAAAAGCTATCATATCGCTTTATAAACAAGTCTGAACGAGGCCACTGTCTTTCTACTGGCTTATTTTATTAGATCGTTAAATGCTAACGTAACAAAAGTTTGTAAGTGTTAGTTAGTTTTAAATGTATTGTAACAGTCAAATTTTTAATATTAATATCTCAAAATTTAGCTTACAAATGTGGCTTATTTTTTAAATAAAATTAATTGGGGAGGGGCAAAAGTTCGTACTAAAAGGGTATGTAAATGGCCCGTCAACTTTATATTTACTATTATAAATCCAAAATATGATCAAAAATTTTAAATCTTCAAGAAACATATTATTCACGATTATAGGTATAACCCTTTTCTACAAATATGTTAGTAATTTTATGTTTGTTAACCTAATGGGCACCAAGTAGGGGCAGTTTAATAAATACAATCGACACTTTATTATATAGTATTAGAATTTTTGTCCTGCTATATCTTGAAAGCTTTTTGACCTATATGAAATATAAATTTACAGAAATGTAGGAAATTTGATTTTCTATAAGAAGCATATTTAGTGATTTTTGGTTCAGATTGACATTGGATGAGATAAACTTGAAAAACCATATCTAAAATCGATAATTAGCTGTTTTTGCAACAGTAACTTTTTATAGGAAGGAGCTACCAAAAAAAATTTTTAAGATAAAAATTGTAGAGAACATTTTAACCTACAAAAGTAAATTAAAATAACTTAACGCTTTTAAACTCCTTTTTAAAAATGGCGGACGATGCAGATGGTTTTTTTTGTTGGAATTTTGTGGTTTTAGAATCCCCAAGAGGTACTCTTTAAAATAAAACAGTGGAATTCTCCTCCCGAATTTTTGTAGATATTTTTGCTAATTTGATTGGACTAATAATGGTGCTTGGGGAAACCAATTATAAATAATAATTTTAAGTTTCAGAACTAACGGTTTTATTAACAATAAAAAGGAATAACAAAACAAAAATATCAATTGGAACGTTTGGATTTATGGGCTCCAAAAGTACCGGTTAGAAGTACCTTTTGGTTTTCTATACAAATTGCATTGGAATAACATAAAGTAAAAACATTTTAGAAGCGCATAAATAGTTATAATTAAATAATGACAATTTTTTACCTGTGTTCTGAGTGATTCAAAATAACTTAGTTTTTCAGAATATGTTTTTTTTAATTCATGGGTAGAGAGTGACACAAATATAACATGTATGAATTTAAAACAAATGTGGTCTTGTAGAAAATTTTATAACAAACATATTTATAGTGAAAGTTGCATATTTCCAAACTTATAAAGGAAAATGTCGGCAAAAATTGTGTGACCAGCGTTTTTTCACTGTTGCATTTTTCCTGCAGCAAGCACAGGTTTTTCGAAGCTGCAAACTTAGCTTCCTCAAACTCTGCCCCAACAATAGATCAAAAATGCAGAGCTACATCGCGCCATGCGATTTTAGCCCTTTTCTCTACAAATATATTAGTTGTTCTATGTTTGTAAATCTAATGGGGAAAAAAGTTGCACTTCAATTAAAGAAAGCTCAACAAAATCGATTTTTATTTAAACAAAATTATTTAGATATCGAAAAAAGCCCACCTTAGCCGACTTTTGAGGCTTGAAACTTGAGTAATACTTAATAGACATTTATGAATGAGATTAATTATTAATTGGGATTTGATGACCTAAAAATCATACTAAAATGGCGCAAAATTTTAAACAACCTATTCTCAAGGCCTTAACATTTTACTAGCTAACAATGTCCTAAGTATTAAGCAATTTACAATCTATTCACAAATGTTAAACCTTTTGCTAACTAATAAATTGGTTTGAATTTGATGAACACAATTATTGTTTTTATGCGTTGTAAATTAATTATATCTTGATGGAAACCCATCATGTGCTTGCGAAATAAGTATTCGATATTTATATTTGTATCATTTTAACTTCATTATTTACAAAAAAAAAAAGAAAAAAAAGTTAAGTACCAGCAGGAATGGAACCTGGAATCTTCGGGTCCTGGAGTTAAATTCACATATGGATTTAGTACGATACTTAAATGATATTTAGCCAGTTGGTGATTTTAACTTTAGTAAAATGTTTGGAGAAAGCACGATGCTACTCTCGTTTAAAATTAGCAAAACACAATTTTTAATCTAGTATCATACTAAAAATGATTAGACATCGTATTAAATCGTCTAAAATTTTGCGCCTTATTAAGTGAAAAATCAATTCGGTTATCGACCCTTTAAATTCAAAAGTTGATGAAATTTTCTTCCATATTTTTTTATGCACGCAAATTTTTACCTGGATGAATTTTATAAAATATAAAGGTTCAAAATTAACACAGAGTATTTCATTTCGAATTATTTCTTTCTTTAATTTTTTTAATAGCATTTCAACATATTAGAAGATTTGCTAAAAGAGAGTGCCCAAAAAAAAAACCACCGTCAATAGGAAAAAAACATATATGGTTTAAAAGGGCATTGACTGTAAATATCAAATATGAATTTATTTTCTTTAAAAGTTATCCCCGGGACTGGCTATGACAACTTATTTAATTTTCATAGCAAGGTGTTTTCTCATGTATACAACATTGGTGAGGGCAGCACAGAAAAGAACAGGCACTGATTAAAAAACGTAAAACAAAGTTTCTATTAAGAAAAGGCTTCAAAACTATTTTTCGAAAAATACTGATTTTTATAAAGCAATGCTCAAAAATACAAGGTTTCAATAAATAAATTTGTAATTTGCGTGGCGGACGTTATATTTTTTTAGAATTCGAGATAGCAACAGTATAGGAAGGTAGGAGGAAATAAATGTGCCTTGAATGTTGCATTCTTTTAATGCGAAAATATGTTAACTGTTATAAATTGGTATACATTACTAGTCTCGTTAATACATTAAAAGTACTCTTATCCAAGAAATCAATTAACAAATTCCGGAATAAATTAAAAAAACAAAACATTTAGAAGTTTTACCACTGCCAGCCGACCGTTGAAAAATTCTTAGTTTTGCTGTTTTAGTCTTCATTTCGGAGTTTTAAAGTTACATGGTAAGGAAAAGGCAGGTCTTAATTATTCATTAATAACAGTATGCGAATGATTTATAAGTTGTTCATAATTCTTACGCACATACTATTTCCTCAAACTGTTGTCAGCCATGCTTAGGTAGGTAACTACTTTTTTCCGAAACTGTTGAGTAACGGTATGGGTGATAATCGCCATTTTACAAATGAAGACAGAATCATCTTGTGGCTGCTGATTTTAGTAATTTGTGGTAAACCTATGATGAATCAACCACAATATGAAGATGCGCCACTTTTTAATTTTTGTATTCATGAAGTGTTTTTAAATATTTAAATTGTCATATCCAGTACCGGGGATAACTTTTTAATAAAATGATTCCATATTTGTTATCTACATATAATGTTCTTTCAAACCATGTATGACTTTTCTTAATCGACTCTGTGTTTTTCGCCCATAAATTTTTGGGCATTCTCCTTTGTCATTTCCATTCGAACAACATAATCCTGGTGGTTCGGGTCGAAATTTCAAAGCATTTCAATATTAAGAAATAGTGCTCATTGTTCCAAAATCGACCGATTTATTGCCGGCCTAATCGACTATTGTAACGGGTGATTTTTTTGAGGTTAGGATTTTCATGCATTAGTATTTGACAGATCACGCGGGATTTCAGACATGGTGTCAAAGAGAAAGATGCTCAGTATGCTTTGACATTTCATCATGAATAGACTTACTAACGAGCAACGCTTGCAAATCATTGAATTTTATTACCAAAATCAGTGTTCGGTTCGAAATGTGTTTCGCGCTTTACGTCCGATTTATGGTCTACATAATCGACCAAGTGAGCAAACAATTAATGCGATTGTGACCAAGTTTCGCACTCAGTTTACTTTATTGGACATTAAACCAACCACACGAATGCGTACAGTGCGTACAGAAGAGAATATTGCGTCTGTTTCTGAGAGTGTTGCTGAAGACCGTGAAATGTCGATTCGTCGCCGTTCGCAGCAATTGGGTTTGTGTTATTCGACCACATGGAAGATTTTACGCAAAGATCTTGGTGTAAAACCGTATAAAATACAGCTCGTGCAAGAACTGAAGCCGAACGATCTGCCACAACGTCGAATTTTCAGTGAATGGGCCCTAGAAAAGTTGGCAGAAAATCCGCTTTTTTATCGACAAATTTTGTTCAGCGATGAGGCTCATTTCTGGTTGAATGGCTACGTAAATAAACAAAATTGCCGCATTTGGAGTGAAGAGCAACCAGAAGCCGTTCAAGAACTGCCCATGCATCCCGAAAAATGCACTGTTTGGTGTGGTTTGTACGCTGGTGGAATCATTGGACCGTATTTTTTCAAAGATGCTGTTGGACGCAACGTTACGGTGAATGGCGATCGCTATCGTTCAATGCTAACAAACTTTTTGTTGCCAAAAATGGAAGAACTGAACTTGGTTGACATGTGGTTTCAACAAGATGGCGCTACATGCCACACAGCTCGCGATTCTATGGCCATTTTGAGGGAAAACTTCGGAGAACAATTCATCTCAAGGAATGGACCGGTAAGTTGGCCACCAAGATCATGCGATTTGACGCCTTTAGATTTTTTTTTGTGGGGCTACGTCAAGTCTAAGGTCTACACAAATAAGCCAGCAACTATTCCAGCTTTGGAAGACAACATTTCCGAAGAAATTCGGGCTATTCCGGCCGAAATGCTCGAAAAAGTTACCCAAAATTGGACTTTCCGAATGGACCACCTAAGACGCAGCCGCGGTCAACATTTAAATGAAATTATCTTCAAAAAGTAAATGTCATGAACCAATCTAACGTTTCAAATAAAGAATCGATGAGATTTTGCAAATTTTATGCGTTTTTTTTTTAAAAAAAGTTCTCAAGCTCTTTAAAAATCACCCTTTATTATATCTAAACGCCAAACGTTCTAGGGAATTGTTAGGTTTGATCTACTGTTTTTTTGCCTCTCGCTTGAAGTCGATGGTATGGGTTCTTCTGGAGTCGAGGTAGATCTCGCTTGAGAAAAACAAATTTTCCTCCTACGATTTTGTTCAGTCTCATTGTCTCGAAGATTGTGAGCTCGACTAGTTTTGCGCGTACGCCGACAGATAATTTGACGCCCCACTGGTGGAATTTTCTTATCAATAACAATAAATACATCAAAATCAAAACACACGGAACACCTTTTACTTTTGGAAAGAACCGTTAGTTGTCAATATTTTGTGCATAGGTTAAGAAAGGGAGATTTCGGAGGGCCTCAGCAATCTCAGTTGCCTGAACAGGATTGCTCAGCAAAACAATTCAATTTGGTTGTAGGAATACCGAGACAAAAATGTTTTGATTCACTTGCTCAGCTTTTGGCGGAGCCAAATCTCGGATATCTTTCTTTTCTGAACGCTCCTAATATATTGAAGATCTATCACAGTCTTCTGTCTCATTGACGCTCACTTTTAATGTTATGAGATTTTGAATTTTTTTTAGAAAATTTTTTGACAGAAAAATATTAATGAATAGATTTTTTAAATATCGATAGTTGATTTTAAGTCTATTCGACTTTTGAATAGGATCTCGCAATAAGCCCCTGCTGTCTTTTATACAAACATTGTCCTGACAATAAAGAACGCAAAAAAAAAAGAATTATCAAATTTAGTGCAGTCGTTCGGAAATTATGCGCGTACAAACATTTCAGCCATTCATTTGTATTTATATAGATTCAAAATTTTTAAACCAAAAATACTGTATTTAGTTTTGCAATTATTCGCAGTCCTCTTAAATTAAATTTTTTCCGCAATCTAAAGTTTATTATAAATCAAATAATGATCGTTATAATGAGAAAATACGCCTTTCCACATTTTTTGTTCCTCAGTAAACACCACACGGAGCTCTTTAAATTTAAGCTTTACTTTTACTTTTAAATTTATTTATCTCAGTTTCCACCAAAACATTTATGTATAAATCATTACTTTCAGGAAAACAGGATAGAAAATACATGAGGAAAAAAAGAGTTCCTTGCATCATCTGTGCCTTCATCTAATTAACATTAACTGAAGAATCCTTTAATTAAAAGCGCGGCAGTGTACACAATTTTAATTAAATAAATTGGAACCAGTGCATTGCTTGCTTGACGAGCTTAAAATGTGCTTTTTTTTTTTTTGTTGTTTTGTGTTTTTCATTATATACGTAAATATGTTTTTTTATTTTTCACGCAACAGCCCCTTGATTGGCATGCATTTAAATCCGAAACTGCTAATTGCCAGTGAATTTGTTGTACAAATTGTGGGAAAAAGTCCTGAATGCCAACTCTCAGTAAAAAAAAAACAAAAACTACTTGGCTTTTTTCTCTGAAAAAAAAAGCTTTAAAACTGCACCTACACCTACACTTGAATGTCGCTTTTGCGTAGATATAAGGTAAATAAAATTAATAGCTAGGTCGCGTGTACACGCTTAAAAGTTGTTTTTGTGGACTGAAGTTTTAAAAATCGATTTATAAATTAAATGAGTTTGATCTTGTGAATCAAAGCTACTTATAACAAGGTTTAGTAAAATCATGCAATGTCATTGTTCAGAGAAAAAGTGAAAAATGTGTTAAGAAAATACATTTTTTTGTGAAAGGTCGATTTGTGTACAATTTTCGAAAACAATATTATTTGTGCTCTTAAAAAGTATGGTACACTTATGTGTAGTTTTTTAACCGTTACCAACTTCGTCTTATAGAAGAAACCAAAATAAATGCCAAATTCGAAGACACTAAGCAAAATAATAGTAGGCAGCTAACATTGACTCTACACCCGCTTTTACATCCGCACATTAGTACTCTTATACAAAAGATTAAATTTCAGAATGTGACCGTCGTTTTCAAATTTTGTACAAATCTAATACTAGTCCTTATGCACCCTTAAAGTAATTTCGTATACGAGTGTCACAAATAAAAAGGGCATATAAAACGGTGTTGCAATTAACTTGCAGTTAGTTTCAACAGTGCTGCTGATAAAACGTACACTAACTATATTTTTCACTTTCCATGGCCACAAGTTTTTTTTAATTTTAAGGTTAATTTAATTGCTTTCTATACCATTGTTAAATCTCCCCTGGCAGGAAACATTAAATATTTAATGCCCTTTAGAATTAAAACAAAACATACAAAATAAAATAGGGATAGTAGATAAAACCCCACACAACTATAAAGTTCATGTTGTATAGCTTCACCTATATTTTATCCTTGGTAAAAGAGGACTATCCTACTATTATGGTCTGCACAATTGGCTGCAAAGAAAAGCTGTTACTTAAATTATATTATACATGTGGTTTTGCTGGACGGTTTTAATTCTAAAGCAAAGGAACTAAGATGCTATACTAGATCTTGTTTTAAATTTGAACAATTTTCTAAATAGTTTAATTGTTTCGCTGTTTTTTTTCTAACCATCTTTAAATAAATAATGGGTTTAAATAGGGGGATGAAAGAATTTTAATATTTCCATAATACCCACTTAACTTTACACCCTATACGCAACTGGTTTTATTTTTATTTAGTATGTATTTAAACTATGATAGTTTATCAAGTTGCTTAAAGTAAGAGATGGAGAGGAATGCTAGAACAATACAGAAAAGAATTGATAAAATCCCTTTAGTTATAAAACAGAAATTTAAAAAAATAAGCGTTCATCAATAAGTACACTCGGGCGTATACGTACTTTTTTAGTTTTAGTACATTTTATTAACATTTTGATTTGTGAAGTAAAATTTTATTATTTTCAATAACTTTATGGTTGGTTAATCAAAAATCAGCTTAATTTGTCTACCATATTTACTAGGGCTGCCTCATTTGTGGTTAAACGTACCAAAAGCTGTGGCCAAAATTGCAAATCCGATGTTTATGCATCATTATGTTTGTTATATCACATAGGATTAATTAAAGTTTTAAAAATAGATAGCTACAAAAATAAAAATAGTTATTTTACTATTTTGAATTGTTGTATAAAAAAAAATATTTAATGATGCTCTGAAATTTTTCCTAAGACAAAACACTTTTTTGACGACTCAATTAAAAAGAAACTAAGCGAAACTAAGATATAAAAAAAAGCAAATAAAAAGTACAAAGTGACGTCAACATCAGAAATAAATGCATTTTACCCAGATTTACGACAAAGGGCTCTTCAGTTATTCTGTCATATCCTTTAAAAACACACATTTTGGACAATGTTTACCACTTATTATAAAAATCACGCATACTCCGCATTTTATTATTCTAGGAGAATTTGTTTTATAGTCGTGTTTTTCGAAAGAGTGTATAGTAACTATGAAGAATTATGACACGGAAAACACAACAAAAATTCCTTATTATAGCTGCTAAACACGGCTAATAATGAAGATGAAGAAATTTGAATATTAAAATTGCTCCTGTTTTAAGTGGAGTGAATGAATATAATCTATATATACATAAATAGCCTTAAAAAAAGTTTGTGGTACCATTTGCTCAAAAAGTATCGAACCGATTTTCATAATTTGTATATGGTTGGAAGGCCATAGGCGCGGAGATGTGCAGAATAAACCTGAGTTATGAATTAACACACTGGGGGCCATTTTTGGGTTTGCACTGCCGATCACTTTGCCTATTAAAAAAAATTAAAACTAAAAAATATATTTTGTTATTTAATTTTCAAACAAATAGATTGACTCTATAGTCTGTGAGTGTGAGTTTTAGGTGGACGAATTTCGGCCAGTGGGCGACACTAGTTCAATTAAAAAGTTCAAGTGACCTCAACTCCAGAAATGTATGTGTTTTGTCCAGATTTGATAGTGGGCTCTTCGTTCATAGTATATTCATAATTTAATAGTTACATTTTTTCATCTTCACTATTATAAGAGTCCGACCACGGGTAATAACATATATTCTAGGTCCACGAATTTAAACCTATTTCTCTAGAATAATATATTTATTTCACAATATCCTTCTTGGTTTGATTTTTGTAAGAGTCGGTGAACTATATGACCAAAAAGTGTGCCCTAGAAGGATATGCCATACTAACTGAAGAGCCAACTGTCATATGTGTGCGAAACACATTAATTTCTGAAGTTGAGGTTCTTGTACTTTTTAATTGAATTATATTCAATCACTACACTTAAAGCAGAATTAATTTTAATATTTATATTTCTTCATCTTCATTATTAAAAAAAAGAAGGTGGAGTGCTATTAATCGAATTAATTCCTATTTATCTCAATACTATATGATTGTTGGCCTTATGGAAAAGAGCAGAGCATTTAAGGATATTTAAAAAATAAAATGTACGACTAGATCGCATGAACTTGCTCGCGCAGCTAACAACTTAAACTTAGCCATTTTAAAACTTGTGCACGACTGGATCGCTCAAACTTGCTCTCGTAGCTAACTACTTTAACGTTGCTAGAAATGAAAGATGCTATTGGTTCCAAAATATTACGATAGCGTTAAAAAAAAAAATTAAGTAAATTATTACTATAAATTACTATAAATTTATTATTTTAATGGCTTTGAGAGTAAGAGCTCAAAATCGAGTATGCTATCTGATTTGTTTGATAAATATGAATTTATTTATTTATTAAAAATAAATTTTGTATGCATAAAATTTTTCGCTCAATTTCAAAAATAAAATTTAGTAGGTATGCCAACATTTAGCATTAATAAAATACAATTTTATATAAAATAAAAAAAATCATTAGCCCGTTTTCAAGATACTGAACTTTCAAAAAAAAAACAAATTTCAATATTTTTTTAAAAATCCAAAAATTATTTTTTTTTGAAAATGTGTATATGCAAAATTATTACAGTATACAAATTTTGGTTGAAATCGGAGCAGCCGTCAACAAGAAATTTGAAAACAAAAAAAATTGGTTCTGTGACAGGTACCATTATTAACCGTTATATATTGACCATACCTTAAATCGTAAACGCACATCTTTTATCAAAATTCTTGGAGCTGTTTTCGAGAAAAAGAATTTTTTTCTTAACGGGTTTTCAAGATTTGTATGGGAGGTACCTACTGTTATTTTTAAATTTAGAAAGATGATTTTTTCAAGTATTTTACAAAAGTGGGAAAATTATTCACCCCTATTACGATTGTCGTCTCACTAAAATGACATAAAAACCATAAGGCGCTAGAGGTGACAGTTGGCGTTTAAATAAACCCAAATCTTGGACATTCTCTCCAATCTCCACGCATCTGATCATTATGAGGAAATTCGTTTGAATTAAACATCAATTGACGCCTCCAGCGACGTGTCATTTTACTGTCGATTTAGTGAAACGACATCCGTAATAAGGGTGATTATCTCGTGTTCGATTTTTTTTTACGAATCTATAACTTACCATATAGTTACTACATTTAGCGCAAGCAAAAACTCTGATAAAATAGTTAAAGTAGAATTACTTAATGTCAATAATACGTCAATTATATAAGCTTACAGTTTCTTATATGTGTTCAAAAGAAAACGAAAAACTATTTTGAGTATAGTTCAGTGTAATTGTTGGAGTATATGCTTAAGATTATTGTGTTTTTATTTTTAAAATTATCTTTAACCAAAGTATGTTTAAGTATGTAATACTAAGGACCATTTTGTTCACAGTGGGTTGAATTTAGTATGTGACTTTCATAAGCTTTAATTAACTAACGCTACTCAACCAAAATTGGCTGATTAGTGATATCTATGATTAGCAACTCACACTTTGAGTTTTTTTTAATTTGATCAGCAAACACATTTGAGGATTTCTCAGCTCCACTAATCATGAATTAAAGATGATTAGCTGTAAACAATCTGGCCCTAATAGTAGATAATACTGATTACCAATACAAATTTGGAATATCTTTGTGCATCAAATTAGTAAAAAGTGAAAAGTAAAAAGTTAAATACGGGGCACATAATGGTTCGCATTTATAAAAAGAAAAGCAATACAACCAGCTTTGGACGATGGTAAATATCGTCGGCTTACAAGCAAAACTAACTATCTGAAAAAATGCAGTTTGAGAGAAATCGCAAAACAAGTTTTTTGTTTTCTTTAAATTCTTGTTAATTTATGAAGAAAACTACAACTCTATTAGATTTTTTTATACTATTATCAAAAGTATACACAATATGATGGATTAGCTGAAATATAAAAAAAAAAATATTTAAACCTATTGTTTTGTTAAAAACAGCAGATAGTCAATTTTTGTCTGAAATTAAGCATAACATTGACAGTTACTGTCTACGTCAAGTCTATTATGCCCTTAATTAAGCAATTAATCAGAAAATATTCGGAATATTTGTTTGAGAAAAAAGTTGATAATGCTTAAAAAAGAAGATCGTTAAAGAAAAAAGTGTTACTCATCGAAGTCGGATTCTCTGTCAGAACCTTCTGCTCTTCCTTGGTGGTGATCTGGCCTTGCAGAGGAAGGTAAGCTGTTGTACCAAGAATGGTAAATTTCTTTAAAAATTGAAACGATACTTATATACCTATGTAGTTAAGTGCCGAAGTCAACTGTCTACCATAGTACGTCATGGTGTGCATCGGTGCAAAAATATAAGGAACATAATACGGATTCGAGGCACTAAAAAAGCTGATTTTTGTTCTGGAAAAATTGATTATATCTGAAGTTGGTCAGTTCTTTCTGAAAAAAGCTGATTGCATATTTGTAGGCGAGATACAGATAGGCAGTTTCAACAGAATTTTCTCCTCGATTTTTTATTAAACGAAATTATTAATACAAAATAAAATTTTTTGCAGTTGGTCAGTTTTGCTTGTAAGCCGACGATATACAAATTAATATGTCTTTTTTATTTTATAAAACATTCTTATTATAAAAAATAGAAAAGTAAAGAAGTATTTTATGTAAATGGCTGGTAATTGTGTTAACTCATTTTGTTATAACTTGGACTTCGATTTTTTTCCAGATAAAATATGAATTTTCATTGAATTGATGCTCTGACCTAATTGTATTGGCCAATTTCGTATGTGCCCCAGTCGCTGTCAGAGGTGCCCCGTGTTTGGGCACATTCGACACTTTTCTGTTTCTTAAACAAAAATACAATATTATTGTTATTATTGCACTACTCGTACTAGAATGTCAGCTTATTAGGCTTGACCATTCTTTATTCCGTCAATTTCATTGAAACAATAACAACAACTTAAAGGCGCTACCACCAATTGTTTGGCTGGAGATATAGCTCTTTCGTGCTTTGCCACTTTTGCACTCTTCAGTCTCCTTTTTGTGGTGCTGAGCTTTAATCCAATTTTATTTAAAAAACTTTTTATGCACACCATAGGATTCGAACCCACGCATATCAGATTTGCTCAGTCTTAGCAGTTGTGTGCACTACGCACTACACCGCTTTAGACCACTGACGTCACAGGTCGAGATGTGTTATTTGTTTATCAAATGCATTTGGAGCATCAGCATTTTTATAAGTGCCTTTAAGTATGCTGTCTTGTTCCGCCTCCATTTTTCTCCATACCTTATTTCGATAGACTAGAATTCGCAGTACATATCAAATGACGTATCAGACGTTAAATGATATTACCATAATTTAAAAAAAAAAAATACTTAACTTTTGAAAAAAAAAAAATCAAAAAAGAAAGACCGTAAACTTTTGCATATTTTCTGTTAAGGTGTCAGAGGGTGCCACCTTTGCCCTTGTAGAATTATTAAATTATTGTCAGATTCGATTGTACTATAATGATATACAACTTATTTCAAATATGCAATGCAATGTTTTCTTTAAATGACAGCTAATCAGCCAAATCTAAATATTTTGAGTTAAGATTATTATTATTCTATGAAAAAATAAGAAAACAAATTAACGATACGTAATGAAGCTTTTTTTTGAACGATCACATTTTCCCGCCATCCTCCCGAAGCCACTGTGTGGAATGATACTAAAATAATTATGCAAATACTAAGCAAATCAAAAAATCTGTGCTATGATGTGATGAGTGTAGTTTTTGTAGGTGCCAAAAAATTGTGAGCTTCTTTTTGTGTGTATAAATAGAAGATCCTATATTGTTTCTCTATTATGATAATATAATTTTCAGTTGCTTTAAAATCTCTCTGAGCGCTTCATGCTTTTCAAACTGCCATTTTCATCTTGAATTTATAATCATGTACAGCTACGTAATGTTTCTATAGTCCTCATATTCATTATATTATACTTGGACTTGGTTTTATGTCAGGTACATATATATGACTTTGTTTTCTTATTTGAGTTCATATCACAGGTTACACAAATTTTGTAGCCACTCTTCACTCTTTGTTCCCACATGGGAGACGATTTATATAAACATCATTTTATATAACATCATACGTACACTATACTATACATTTGACGTTGATTGGTTTTATAAGGTCGAATTGGTCATACGTGATGGGTAAGTAATCTTTTGAGCAGATCACCAGGGGCAAAGTAAAGCAAGTAGGTAGACGTGTACGTTACCAAGGCAGAGTTGAAATGGCTCAACCTCTTGTAGCATAGAATTCATCGATAAACCAAGAACTCACAAATCTAGAAATTGATTTAAGAACTATTTTCATTTTGGTACAAATTTTGTGTGTTGAGCTTTTGCAAACAGATGAAACAAAATGACTTCCTGTGAATAAAATATTAGCAGAACATAAAATTTTACTTTAAGAGTGATTTCATGGGATATTCTTCCCCAGAGGAATCAAATGCTCAGACAATCAATATCTCAACTTTCAACTACTATTCTTTTTACAAAGATGAACATAGACCAATATGATTAATTTTTCCTTAGATGGAAATTGTTAATTAAAGGATCTGGGGGTTAGTAAAGATTGAAACCTCAAATTATGCAAGTAGATATTTATGCAATGCAAGAAAATAAGAGTCCATTGGGATTCCTTTACAGTTGCTATCTAACCTAAATTATCAGAATTAGAAAAATTGTATCCAACAACCGTAATATTTTCGCTCGCAAAAATATTATGTATTTATATTTATATTTTCTGTTTTTTGAATTCCATATTTTGCAAGGTATTATGAAAACAAATTGCATATGGTTAAATCCAACTAACTTGTTTTTGTGGTTTCGGAATCTGGACTATAAATTGGATAAACATTGAAGTCAGTATATTGAATGCATATACATAAATAGAAATAAAAATAAAAAGCTGTCGTTATAACTATGAACACTGGGGTATTATTTTTTAAATATTCACTATATTCCTTATAAGGTTTTTGTCAAAAGAAAATGGGGAAAGCCATGGTGTGGTTTTTTCCAAAAAAAAAAAAAAATAAATCGGAAACGGCTGTTACGATTTTAAATAAAAATTCGTGTTATTAATGCCTTAAGAGATTGCATATCTCTTGAATAAACAGACATTAGCTTTTGACGATTTTTGGAGAAATTTCCCATATTTATCAACGTTTATTCTCAGATATCTTCTTAATGGCTTGAAACATATACAAAATAAAAAACCTATAAACTTCATTTAAATAAATTAATTAATTAATTTAAAAACAAAATAATATACAAATATACACATACATATGTATATATACATATAAAAAAATAAAAAGGAACTTCAGTTAATTTTTTTTAGAAAAAAAAAAGTAAAACCATAAACTAAAACACAGCGAAGAAATGAGCAGAGGGCGAACGTTTAAACTTACTTTTCTGGACTAACATTTTGCAAATTCAGAAATGAGATTATCAAAGTCTAAAGAATTTTTTTGTAAAAAGTTAATTTTTTTTTTATAAAAAAGTTAATATTTTTTTTGTAAAAAAGATATTTTTTTTTTTTTTGTAAACAAGTTTACCTAATTTTTTTTTTGGTAAAAAAGTTTAATTTTTTTTTTTTGTAAGAAAGTTATTTTTTTTTGTAAAAAAGATAATTTTTTTTTTGTAAAAAAGTTATTTTTTTGTTTAAAAGTTAATTTTTTTGTAAAAACGTTTTTATTTTATTGTAAAAAGCTTAATTATTTTTTGTAAAAAAGTTAAGTTTTTTTTTGGAAAACAGTACTTTTGTTTTTGTAAAAAAGATATTTTTTTTTAAAAAAGTTTAATTTTTAGTTGTAAAAAAGTTAATTTTTTTGTAAAAAAATTATTTTTTTTTTTGTAAAAAAGTTAATTTTTTTTTGTAAAAAAAAAGTTTTTTTGTAAAAAAAAAGCAGCGTTATCAGTGAGTCAATATTTATATATTATTTATTTATTTTAGTACTTCCTTTTTTCCCATCTGCTTGTTCCTCGCTGCGTTTTAAAAATTTTGCGAAATGTTTGCTCTTTTCTTTATTTTCGGCCTCAACAAACCTTCGCCTTTTTCAAAATTCTGCCGCGCGCCTTTTTTTTTTATCCATATTGGAAAAGCGAATAATAAACACTTTCACAAAATAAGTCACTTCTATTAAAAACTGATAGCTATATATTTAATCTTAACCAACAAAGCGAAAAAACAAATAAAACAATCTGCACCAGACCAGATACACCGCGACTCTATTCTCCTTTTCCATTCTATTAAAATTTCCATGTTCCATCTCCTGTGTAAGCAGGCACTTAACCCTTACACAATTACAGTGTGCAATAAGAAAACCTGCACGCTCTGACCCATATGATTCCGTATAAGTAAGTTTTTTTTTAAATATTTTCCCATGTTAGTTTCGATACTCAGTGCAGCGTAACCTTTATGCGACTTTAGTCGCTTTTTTGCGACCTATTCCTCGATGTGCGACTTTTTAAAATTGCGACCTTTTTAAATATGCGACTTTTTTTTTTGAAGATGAATTATTGACCAATTCGTAGTATACTTAAAGAGTGGATAAGATAAAAATCTTTATCTTTAAATCTTTATCTTATCCAGTCTTTAAGTAGACTTTTTTTTTGTTCTAAAAAATTTAACAAAAAGTTTCCTGAACGTGACTATCGTACAATCGATCATGTATAGGGCGATTTTTTTCGAAGCTAAACCTTATGAAAAATAAATCAACAAACCGCTTGCAAAGAGAAACTTTTGAAAATAGGTTGGCTTCCACAAATCGCATTGAATGTGACTGCGTATTAGCGAATGGGTTCCTGAAAATAATTTGATTAAAAAGTATAGAGAAACCATTTCAAAACAATGAAACAATTATTGTGATTTATCAAAAAGGTAAGTATCACCCAAGATACATATATTACAGGTAATATCAGTAACGTGTTCATTTTTGTTCAGTTTTGCGCATGTTGTCAAAATCAATAGTAAAAAAATTCAATTTCAAACAATCACCAAAAATTTGTTTTTTTACTGTGTACTTACACAAAGGGCAGCCATCTTGAAATTTGAAAAGCTGCACCTGATAATACCTTAGATATGTGATAGTGAGTATCGCCCACTGCCCGAAATTCGACCACCAAAACCTTCACAGACTCTAGAGTCAAAACAATTAGTTTGAAAATTAAATCACAAACAATTTTTTTTTATTTTTGATTTTTTTTTTTTTAATATGCACAGTGATCGGCAATGCAAAATCAAAAATGACCCACAGTGTGTATATGCATGTGTCAGATATATTCTGCACATCTCCAGACTTATGGCTCTCCAACCATATACAATTTATCGAAATGGGTTGGATACTTTTTGAGCAAATGGTACCACAACCAATTCTTAAGGCTTCTTAAATGAAGTCTGATTTTTGTTTGTTATTGTTAATATTTATAGCTATTGTTTAAATTAAAAAAGTTCAAATAATATTTTAAGTGTTTTTATATGGTAAAAAAAATTAATATAGGTATGCGACTTTTTTTTATTCAATTGCGACTTTTTGCTCCAAAATGCGACTTTTTTTTTTAAATAATTTGAATTTTGCGAATGTTTTTTGTAAATACGACCTTTTTTGCGACTTTTTAAAAAATCTCAGAGGTAACGCTGACTCAGTGTGCAAAAAAAAACTTGCACATCCATTGACTATTGTAGTAGTTGTAGTAGGTAGCACAGCAACCTACCACTAATCTTGTGATTTGATAATTGAATTTTCATTACCATTTTCATCGAAAACATTGAACTGATGAATTAACCACATACATTTATGTAGTGAATTCACAAACTATGCAACCATCGTGTTTTTCATCATCTGGGTCGGTGAATAAACAACTTCCAACGAAGTAGTGATTTCGTTGGCGAATTTTCATCGGATTTTCAGCATGTGCTTCCCGCCTAGGACATGCCCATGTTAATTTCATCAAAGGAATCAGCTGAAAAGTGGACGGTGCAGCTGCCATTCCTCAAGGAAAAAGCTGATCTTTCCTCAATGAATTTTTCAATTTTTCCCGCTGGGCTGTTCCCTTTTTCGGAGACCTTTTTTTGTTGTTTTTCGTAGATGAGAAGTCACATACAGAGGTACGGTGCATTCTACAAAACCTGCACGTTCTAGCCCATATGATTCAGTATGAATAAGTATTTTTCGTTGTCATATTCTCTATGTTAATTTTGGGACTCAGTGTGCATGAAATAAATATTGCACATATGAGCTGGCATGTAACTTTTTTTGTGTTGAGATTTTTTCTTTTTTTTTTCTTTTGTACGAACAGGGTGAAATATTTGGAAATTAGGTAGGTAGGATTGAACTTGCATGGGTCTAGTGGGATTTTTAATTCTACGATATCTTGACTCTTGAGTTAAATTTTCCTTGAATGCAACAATGAAAGTGATAATAGTAAGTGTGCAAGAAATAACTTAGCACGGTTGTGATGGATGTTATTTTGGTATTATTTGAAGAATGTTTGTGGTTATAATGCAAAATGCAGTACATATTTGTTTGCGCAATATCAGATTACATTTTCTTGCTCCTGGTAATGCGCCCCCAGAATGTTGCGCCCTGTCCATTTGCACATCTTGCATATATGGTTGATCCGGCCCTGCTAATGAGAAATATTCATTTACGGACAGATGTTTTTCTATTTGGCTATCGACCTCCTGTAGTGTATTTTAATGTGATAGGTACTCTCAACGTATAGAATATGCATGAGTTTTTATGAAATGTTGTATATCAAGGGCCATTATTCCAAGGAATACTACATTCTAATGATTTAGAGTAAAAAGGTTCTGTCTACAATGTTAAATACAACAGGGTTCTATCTACGAAATATTTTTTTTTTTCTTAAGGGCAAAAGGTTGTATTTGGCTAGTAGAACTTTGTGAACTTAAATTCATATTGAGTGCTTGTAGATAGAACCTTGTTTTTTTTAGAGAAAACGAAGATGGAATATTTCATTCCGTGTAACTTTTCTACCATAATTTGATTCCAAATATGTTCTAAAATTTGTACATTGCATTGTTTCATAGATTTCGTTGCTTTTAAAAAATAACAACTTTATGGCATAGTTATTCGGTAATTTATATTTAAAAAAATCAATAGAACTTTGTTGCTCAACGATAAGGTACATAAACGTAGGACAAGAAGGTTCTTATTACCTGATAGAACTTTGTGTCATGGTGAGGTATTTATTTTTTCCGATAGAACCTTGTTTATTTTTTGTCAAGGTAAATTATTGTATCGATTAAGATACAAAAAAAAAATTATTCAGTCAGAAAAATGTTTTTTGTTTTCGTTATAGAATCTTTAATAATTATAAAAGAAAAATGTAACAAAATAGCCCAGTCAATAATTACGAAAAAGGGCTAAAATCGCAAAGCGCGATGTAGTTCTGTATTTTTGGTATGTTGTTGCGGCATGTTAGAGTAGTCTGTAGCCAAGTTTGCAAATTCGAAAAAACCCGTGCTCGCTGCAAGAAAAATGCAACAGTGAAAAAACGTTAAAATCACCCTATTTTTTCCGATATTTTTTTACTTTATAACTTCGCAACTTAGGAAAAAACAAGCCACTATAAACTTGTTTGTTATAAAATTTTCTACAAGATCACTTTTTTAAATTCATGCATATTATATTTGTGTTTCTATCTAATCATGAGTTATAAAAAAATTGAAATTGAATGAATTATCAAAAATTGTCCAATTCTGCTAAAAATTTAGAATCAAATAGTCTAGAGTATTACTAGACGAAATTTGAAAATTCGATCCAAATCGGTCAAATAGTTTTGGCAAGAAACATGATGGGTCAACTAAGTGCAACGAGCAATGTTTGCATCATTGCTGTGGTCAAAGTAGGACACTTAACTTGGCACTGATCTTTGTACACTTAACGATTTTAAAAACGAACATGTTGCACTGTATAAATAAAAAATGTTTTCTTGAAGCATTTTTGCGAACATTTTTCAAACATTTAAAATCGCTACCAAAGTAACTACAAAATTAAATAAATATTTTAACAATATCTTATGACTGTTAAGAGTTCCCATTCGTGTCAAAAAATCAGTGCCAACTTAAGTGTCCTAATAATGTATGCAAACATTGCTGTGTTATTGTGTTTAAACTTAGAATAGTCTTCGAATCAAAGTTCGTGGGTATATTCGTATCCTTTACGAAATTTCATCATCTTATGGAAAATAAAGAAAAATGAATTAAGTTCGTATGTGTTTAAACGTATTTTTTAAATAACTAACTGAGTTTAAGTATTTGTATTATGTACTTTGTAGTAAGATTTATCAGCAGAATTTATGTACTAAAACATACTTAAAAGGGGATTCTCTCTTTCCGTAGATATTCCGGGTCTAGATGGAACGGTTTCGATGTCTTCCTGCAGAATTGGAACTTCTAGATCCGAGATCTTGCTTTTACGTGGTCTTATTGCTACTACAACACTAGTCATGTTTTCAGCATCGTAGTCTAATGAAAACTCGATTTCAAACTCAGCTTTTGTAAACTTCAAGATTTTTAATTATAGTCAAAGCAAATTTTTGAATATTTGGCGAAATCTTTGAAGTCACAAGATTGCATTTGAATTATTACGACTGGCTTACGGATGTTGACAATTTTAAGCAGCCTAATGAGCAGGGCCGGCCCCAGCCAAACTTGCGCCCTGTGCAAGATTTGTTGAAAGCGCCCCTTTCTTATATTTTCACACACACACTGATACACATGCATAAGCCTTTGCCACATTACCTAGGAGGTATACTTTCATTGCGTTTTTCCTATTGAGGTATCCCCGGTAGGCCTAATCCTCAGTAACAAACAAATATGTTTACATATATGATTGTATGTATCAAATGTAATAAAAGTACATATTTACAAAAAAAAAAAAGTAGTAAATAAATTAAAAACAAAATAAAATAAACGAAAATATATATCTATACATTTATATGTACATATCGCTTGATATACAAAAGGCTATTGAATATTGTTTTTGGTAAGGAACAATTGCGTTGATTGGTTTTTATTATTGAATAATTTTGTCTGGAACTTAAACTTGCTTAAATAAAATAAATCGAGTGGCACAACGGCTCATGAAGAACCAGGGCCTAGTGACTTACAACTCGCAACCATTCCTGTGTGCGCCCGTGGACAGGAATGGAAGGGACCTACAATTTTATGCCGAATCCGAACGGCTAGACGAGAAGCACTTATTCGTGACAAGTGATACTCTTGGAGGATTTGTCAATTCCTCGCAAGAGGCAGTAGCCCTGAAAAAAACTTTTTAGTTTTTGGGTGGACGAGGCTGGGAAGCGAACCCAACCCTTCAGCGTGACAGTCAAACGCACTAACCATTACGCTACGGGCTACTACCTTAAACTTGCTTAAAACACTTAATTTGCCCAAATTCATCCATGCATTTCTGAGAGCATGGTCTCACTGGTAATTTTTCAATATTTTTGGTATAACTCGAAAACTAAGCCGAATTCGAGAATTTTACTCAAATGATTTTTTTTTTGTATGAAATTTAAATTCATACAAATGCAGTCAAGCTGCGAAGAAAACAATAATTACCATTGAACATTTTGAATCAAACAACAAGAATTTGAGTTTCTTCCGCTATGATTCACGGCCTCCAGGCCGATAATCATATCCTCCTCTTTAGTAGTGGATATAGTCTATTCGGTTCATTTATTTGAAAAATTGTTTTTGTTATCACCGATTATTGAGCATAGACATTCAGAATCTTCAAAAGCATTTGAAGCGTCCAGGAGAAAAACGGATTAAATCCATTTATTTGAAACTAATGATGACATCTTGTATGTTTCTGTAAGTACTATTTGATGGAATAATTAAATTTCCATACAAATTTTGGACTACGGACGACCTGCATCATTCTCAATGACCAAAACTTTTAGCAGTTGGCTGGTTTAATATCGAATTTCAGTGTTTATCAACTATCAATCCATGATTTACAATCACAATAGGGGTGAATAAGTACCTACATTAAGTTGGAAAAACTTATTTTCACCCTTTATTTAATTTTCCTTAGGATTTAGCATTTCGCCGGCCGAATACCACAGACCACTTTTTCGGGAAACTGAGTTAAAGATGCAATTATACTAATACTATCTCAATTATTAAAGAAATTACAGAAATGTTTGGGTTCTTTTGATGCTTATTTGCCGTATATCCAAAATTTGTACTAGGTGGGACAATTTTTGTAAAAAATAAATCGGCTATGGAAGGGACCTACAATCTTATGCCGAATCCGAACGGCTTGGAGGATTTGTCAATTCCTCGCAAGAGGCAGTAGCCCTGAAAAAAAACTTTTTAGTTTTTTAGGTGGACGAGGCTGGGAAGCGATCCCAGACCTCCAGCGTGATAGTCGAACGCACTAACCATTACGCTACGGGCTACTACGACAATTTTTGTAGGAACGTTTAAAAACAAACTCTTGATTGCCCCATAACCGCAGGAGATGGAATATAGAGCATTTAAGTACTTACAATATATTAAAAAAAGGGAGATTTTTAGTGCTTATGTGCTCTTTATCCATGGACAAAAGTACAATCGCTGGAAAAGTATAAATAGAAGTAGCATTTTCGCCAAGTAAATAAATAATATAAAATCCTTAATTTAAAACCCAAAAATACTGTCTTTATTTTAATTCAATATTTTTTGATTATTTGCCGACGTTTCTATTCTGGTTTGGATCTTTTTCAGAGCTGTATAAGTAAAAGCTATCGACTTTTTTTTTTAATATTGCGAACAAAATAAAAACGAGGTAGAAATGAGAAAACAAAATTATTTTAGGTAAGAATATTTATATATCTTCAGGTTGATAAACTAAATAACTGCGTTTAATGTATTCTAAATAAGTCGTATGGAAGAGGGTTCTATATCCATTTCTGACATTTTTCAAACTTTATTTTTTTTTAAATTAACCGTTACCTTTTTTTGACATCAAGACTTCAAAATACAAAATCGCAATCGTCAAGTAAAAAAAAACGGTATTATTTTCCAAACCTTTAAGAGCCATTTTCTTCACTATTTCACAACTTGAGGCAAACTCTCAAGTTGATCAACGTAAGAGTTGGATCGCAAGTTGAAATTTATTTTTATTCACAAATTGTTTTCTCCACTCCCCAGTTAAAAATCTAAAGTTGATCAACTTCCAGTTTGAAAAATATCCCTGGGATATTTGTGAAAAATAAATCAGAAACTGTCATTTTCAAAACTAAATTAGAATTTATTGTCAATCAAATCGAAATTTTGTGATTTGTGTTAAATTTTAAATATTATTTAATATTAATGGTTCGCAAAATGATAAACCTGTATTAATATGTATATGTGTATTAACTATAAAAACGCAACAAAATTTAAAAAATCGTGTTCTTAATTATTATACCCATGACGGTGGGAGCAATACCAAGAAAGAATTTTCTCCAAAGGACGCATGGGCTTTCTTAATAATTTAACTGCAAATAAGACCTAAGCGAGTTGAATTAGAATGGGAGATGTTTGAGGAAAGTGCATTTAGTTTAGAGGTACTTAAGTTGTAGTTGTAAATTTCTATTTAATAAATCGTATTACCCCCAATTTCACAGTTTCGTTTAAACCTTGAACTGAGTTCATTTATACTGGTGATTTGGAGTTTAAAACAAAAGTGGAGTTTAAATTTTCACTGTGAAATTGGGGGTTGAAAAAAGCATTAGAAACTTTTTTTTTTATTTTCACTCTTGGTCAAATGCTTACTGATTTCCTTCTTCACTTTCGCCGTTTGATGATATGTGATGGTCAGTTAAAAAAATTTGTCTTACAATTGGGTTTTTTGCGTGATAACACACTCGCAGTTAGGCTGCATAGCTTTCGATCCGTCATTTATATTATTTATGAATATCTGAATGTTCAACAACCACTTGAGTGGGCTACCACCATTGTATTTGGCTGGAATTATTGCAATTTCATGTCTGCCACACCAATTCCTTATTAGTGGTGCTAAGTTTTTATGTTCAATTTTAATTTATAAATTATTAGTGCCATCAATTGGAATCGAACCTAGACCAGCTACCTCTGAAGCCTATATGCACTACGCATTGCGCCACCGAGGTCACCTGATCATGCACATCCAATGTAGGGTTTTTGTCTTTATAAATTGCATATTGAGACAACTAGCATTTTTTCTAGCCGCACACAAGTTGGTTGTTGATCATTCGGGTTCTTTCTCCTTTCTCCGTACACGATTTACAAGTCAACAATTCGTTGGACAATTGTAAGGTGGGAAAAAATCTAAAGTTGATCAACTCTAGAGTTGAAAATCGAAAGTTAAAAACGTCAACTTTGAGTGAATAAAAACAAATTCACAGAATGAAAATAAAAATCCTCAAGTTATGTTCAACTTTGACTGAAAAAAAAAACAGCCTAAATTCGTTTTCTGAACAATATTTTGTTCGTAGTTGGGGCACTTAAGTATTCAGCCGGCGATTTGTTAGAAAGTAAACACACTTATGAACTTTGCTAAAAATATTAAATTTATATTTGCACCCAAGAATCAAAAGAGCCCGAACAAATATCTTATGTCCAAGTGAGTTTTTTGGGGGTGTAATGTTTGACCTGCTTAACGGAAAAAACAGTAATTTTTGCTTCAAAATTAATCTAACTTTTTTTAGGGTGCTTGTATCATATTGGTTTTTCTTTTATTAAATTCGGCGCTAAAAATACCTTTAAATCATATATCATATGTACTATCTCGATTACACGAAAATACAATTTTTCGTAAGACCTAACATTTGTGTCATATAATTAAATTGTATTACAACAAATTTTTCAGCTTGACAAACTCACGCCTCCCTCCTCTCTCCAACTCTTAAAATGCGTCTACACAAAAAGTCAATTTAGGGATTTTGGAGGACTTTGGATATGTTGTTGAGGATAAAATTCTGCGTCGTATTTTACGTATTTTAGCCATGTTTGAGGAATTTTTGATATATGCAAGTCTTGGATTTTTTTTCGTTTTTTGGAGTTTAATTTTATATTTTTAATGGATGGGTTTAAAAATCTAAAGTTCTTAACAATGATGAAGATTATTAACTTCAATTTTTGATGAAAAACTTCAGTTCAACCGTTTTGTGTTGAAATAGCATATGGCAGAAAATTCACAGTTTAGTCTTCTTAGAACTCAACTTATAAGAATTAAGTGCTTGCATCCAATAAAAAAGATTTACACCCGTATTCATAAAGAATAAAATAGTTAATTTAGCTCCCGTGTTTAGGAAAACTACACCATGGAATAAGAATGTTCCGGGCTCAAATGGAGCAATAAGCAATTGCCTTAAGTTTGAGTCCCGAAAATTCTTATTCCATGGTGTAGTTTTTCTAAACACGGGCGCTGATATAACTTCTTTTTTCTTTATAAGCACGGGGGAAATTGTTAAGTTGCTTCAATCGGTGACTGAATAGTTTTTGCATATGTGCGCGCACTCTCATATAAGAACATTGGATTAATTTTAGCAACCAAACTGTACTGGTTAAAACATTAAAATAAAAACTGAACAAAAAAAAATGTACCTTGTCTTATCGAATATTTTGAAATTTTTGTTATTTTTATGGACAAATTAGTTAAACCAAACTTTTGCAGAATTTTGAAAAGAAATTTAAATTACTGAGCACTGAAATCAACCATTTTTCTTCCATTATGACACATGCACAGAACAGAACAAAATTGAAAACACTAATGATATATCCTTTTATATATGTATCTTGCATGATACCCACTCACACTTTTGTAACTGAACAAATGATTGTGATTCTGCGTTTGAAGATGCGATTATGAAGCTCTCAATCGCTAGTTAATAAACACCTGCTCTGAAAAAAAATTGTTTGGGTAAAAATTATGGGTGATAGTGCTTTAAGCTACTTTTAGAAAAAAATGTTTGCACACCAAAACTAAAAGAAAAAAAATATTTGACTTTAAAAAAATGTGAACTTAATTTTTGTTTTAACTTGTTATAACTCAAAAAAATATGTATGTATGTAAAAATGTATTTTCAGTTTTTGGATAAACTCAAAAATACGGACTTAATTCATGAAAAACAAATTCACTTTTTAAATCAAGATAGTGGCAACCCAACACATATGCAACGAATTGTTGCGATGATAAGGGAGAGAAGAAAAAGAAAGAACCCGAATGAACAACATCTAACTTGTGTGTGTAAAAATGCTAGTTGTCCAAATGCAATTATTGTAAATGAAAAAACCTTCAGTTGGATGGGCCTCGGTGGTACAATGCGTAGTGCAACGGCTTCTGGTAGGTAGGCAGAAATGGCGGCCACGGGCAGCCTAGCCCATAGCCCAAAAAGCGCTAAGTGCGCCGTTTTGATACCATAACTCGTTAGAACCTGTGGATTGTATTGAAAGGGAGATTGTGGCATATCCTCAGGATATCGTCCATTTTTATTTGAATTTAGAATAAGGTTGGAAGAATTTTGTGGCTTGTGGAAAGACTGAGTAGCTTTTAGCAGAATCACTTGAAAGTGGATCACTCACACAACCAGACCAGCACCTGCACTCGCACCATCCAAAGTTTGCCCACTAGGCAGTTTGTTGGCTGTCACTGGAGCGTGAACTGATCTGGTCGAATGATCAAACGGCTACTGTGCACCACGAACCCCCCCCCCCCCCAAAACCACAGTCCACTATCTTGCGATCATAGCGGATCGACGGAAGGTGTGATGCAGAAGCAGCCGAAATTTGTCCTAGAGCCATTTCGTCACGTTGAGGAAAGAAATCAAGTCTTTGATCTTCATTTCCGAAAGTTCGTTAAAGTCGTCGTAAAAAGCCCTTCCGAATGATTTTGCTCTAGCTTTGGCCAGAGGGGGGCATTTGCAGAGGAAATGAAATACTGTTTCCTTTTCTTGCTGGTCCCCACACCTCCGACAGTGAGTATTGTGAGGTATGCCAAGCTTCGCTGCATGCGCCCCTATTGGCCAGTGTCCGCTATACGTTGCAACGACACTGGCTATGTCTTGCCTGGGTCTGCGTATTAGATCAATTGTTCGGGGTTTATTATAGGTGGGCCAGATCTTTCTAGATATATTACAGTTTGATAAACTATTCCACCTGTGGTTTGATTCAGTGAGAAAAATTGAGAGAATATTGCCCTTCATAACTCCAAGTGGAATGTTTACTTTTTCCGCAAGTGAGCCATGAAGGGCTGATCCTTGCCTGGCCAGCTCGTCAGCCCGTTCATTGCCCCCAATGCCACTGTGACCCGGACCTCAGATAAGAGTGGCACCGAGGTCAGCGTTCAGACTCGAAAACTCATCCTGGCATTGCTGGACCAATTTAGAGGATGATGTATCTGAATTAATAGCCTTAACAGCCGCCCGACTGTCTATAATAATAGCTGCATTTCGGTTCTGGTTTGGATCTTCTTTTAGTAACTTGCATACTTCCCTGATTGCCAGTAATTCAGCTTGAAAGACACCGGAAAATTCAGGTAGTTGGAAGGACCTTGAGACATTTAGAGACTCAGAAAAGACTCCTGCACCAACACCACACTCCATCTTTGAGCCATCAGTAAAGATAGTTGTGTCGAAATCGTTCGTCACGACGTCGTCTTTCCATTCCTTCCTGGATGGAAATTTAACTTTAAAACCCTTACTGATACTCATTGTAGGGGTGCAGTAGTCAGTGGGAGTCGAAAACATGTCCTTTGGAATCAAGTCTGTGATATTGCTGAGACCATAGGGCTTGGCAAACCAAGATTTTGATTCCTTAAGTCTTAATGCGCTGCAAGATACTGGATATTTGATATGTTAATCAAGTTGTAGAAGGTGCAGAAAAACGCTTAAGGCGTCAGTTGGGCAGAATCTTATTGCCCCTGCCGTGCCAATGCTAGCAGTTCCTTGAACCTTCCTAAGTTTATTGATGTTTTATGATTTCTTGAGTGCAGGCCACCACACCATCGAACCGTATGCGAGGATCGGTCGTACCACGGCTGTGTACGTCCACAGGATCATCTTCGACTGGAGCCCCCACTTTTTATATCACCTAAATATTTTGCACTGGAGGAAAGTGAGAGTGTTTGGCCGTTAAGTCGGGGTAGAGTGAAGGGGTGTATCTTAGTTTTGGTAGTAAAAAGCATCAGTTCAGTTTTGCTTTGATTAACTCCTAGTCCACAACTTGTGGCCCAGTTGCTAACCTTTCTTAAAGCCATTTCCGTGATCTCATTTAACACAGGAGTGAACTTCCCTGACAACAATATCAAATCATCAGCATATGCCACCGCCTTCACACCACATATTTCCAACTTAACGAGAATTTTATTCATAATTAAAAGCCATAGAAGAGGGGATAAAACCCCATCCTTGCGGGTGTTCCTCTACTAACGTGTTTGGTCGAGTTTGTATTGCCTAACGAGGATTGAATCCTTCTGTCGCTGAGCATAGATATTATCCACTCCCTAATGAAGTCTTATATGTACAGCAAAATCAACTAAAGATTATAGAATGGATTCAGTAATCACGTTATTAAAAGCCCCTTCAACATCTAGGACAGTGGCGAGAGTGTATTCTTTATGGTTTATAGATTTCTCAATAGTAGGCACCACCTCGTGCAGGGCGGTTTCCGTGGATTTGCTTTTAAGGTATGCGTGTTGATAGTTTTCAAGGGGACATTCTTCTAGAATGTCTCTAATATGGGTGTCGAGGATTCGCTCTAAAGTTTTAAGCACGAAAGATGTCAGACTTATTGGCCGGAAATCTTTCGCAGATTCATGCCCCTGCCTACCGACCTTCGGGATAAAAACCACTCTAACATGTCTCCAGGACTCGGAAACATAGTTTAGATAGAGGCATCCTTTAACAATTATTTACAGCCAGGGAACTGCTATCCCTTGCAGTTCTTGGAGCATAATTGGCAGTATGCCGTCCAGGCCTGTAGACTTATATGGAGAGAAAGTTTTAATTGCACAGGCAATTTTTCCTTTGTTATTACGGTATTGACGTGATCTACACGAGCTGAAGACGAGCCCCAAGTTTCCAGCGTAGATAAACCACTGTTCTCGCAGCCCGGGAAATGTGTCGTCATCAATAGTTCCGAGGACTCAGCTGGAGAGACTGTCCAGGAAAAAAAATAAATAAATCGGGTGGCACAACGGCTCATGTAGAACCAGGGCCTAGTGACTAACAACTCGCAACCATTCCTGTGTGCGCCTTTCGACAGACTGTCCAGGAACCATCAGGCTTTTTCAAGAATGATGGATTACAATGTTCCTTAGATAGAACTTTTCCAAGCCTAGCGGAATCTTTCATATTTTCAATTGACTGACAGAATTCTCTCCAGCCTTGTTGCTTGGCTGATGCGAGAGCTCGCTTGTAAACCTTGAGACAGTCTTTATAGGGTTGATCAAACTTATTTTTGCGGCAGACATTAAAGATTGTTCTAGTCATTTTCCTTAGATTAGATAGGTCTTCATTCCACCAAGGGGGTAGTGTTTTACGGCTATATTTAATTGGACAAGAGACCTTAAAAGCAGTACTCATTGATGCTTCAAATGATTTCACCTTTGACTCAAGATCTATAACCGAGTCTAGACTCTGGTTCGTTAATTGCCCAGTTTAGATCTAATAACTTGACTGAATTTCTTCCAGTCGATTCTTTTGGGATTTCTGTAAGTGGGTTTATTTTCGGTCTTGAAATTAATGTTGAAGAGTATCCATCTGTGATCCGAAAGAGATTTCAAAAGGGATACCGTCCAATTCTCTACTCTTAGACTAAGGTTGTTATTTACGATCGTAACATCCAGTACGTCCTCCCAGCCTTAATAATTTTCTGAGCTCGGAAAGACAAAAGTGGGAGTGTTACCTCTGTTGCAGACTGTCAGGTTATTTTCAATAATAAAATCAAAAAGAGACTCACCTCGTTCTTTGATCTTTGAACTACGCCAGATGGTATGTCGCGCATTTGCATCGTTACCAACCAAGAAGTTAGTCCCTTTGGCTTTAGCTTCGGTCGTTAGGGTTCGCAACTCTTCTGGCGGTGACTGCCGGTCATGAGCCGAGTACGCCGAGGCCAAAAATAAACCATCTGCATTTTTGTCTTCCAACCTTACTGTCAGGTCAGGAGTGCTAAGATCTGGACACAAAAAAGCTTTTTTAAGTGCTTTTTAGCTAAAATACAAGTTCTAGGCTTACATTCGCCTGGGCTTGCGATTATGTAAAACAGGTCGTTTTGGTGGTCTTGGAGGCCTCTTACTCTGAGGTCATTCACCCATGGTTCTTGAAAAACCGCTACGTCGATATTTTCCTCCCTTAGGAAAACCCGCAGATTATCCGAGGCACATTTAGAGTGCTTCAGATTAATCTGTATGACTCGCAGCGCGTTTTTAATTTTGGGGGGACCCTGCACAGTCAGGGCCCAGCGGCTCGCTAGGAACAAGGACATCGCCAACAACTTCGTCAATCTCGACAATGTCTTCAGCTTTGTCGGGGTCTTCTCCCTGACTATGCAAGATTTTTATTCGGATGTTGCGTATCCCGAACTTGAGTTTGAAATTGGCGTTCTCGAGGGCTGCCCGGCTTTCTTCTCTGATCCTCAGAAGATAAGATCCGCTGTTCTTCTGCAGTTCCTCTACCTTAATGACAGCCCAGTCATGCATAGGAACCAGCGGTTTTAGCCTCTGAAGTCCGCGGATTCTAGTACTATTCGTACTAGAATGTCAGCTTATTAGGCTTGACCATTCTTTATTCCGTCAATTTCATTGAATTTTTGAACAACAACTTAAATGCGCTACCACCAATTGTTTGGCTGGAGATATAGCTATAGCTATTTAATGAAATTAACGGAATAAAGAATGGTCAAGCCTAATAAAGCTGACATTCTAGTACGAATAGTACAATTATAACAATAATAACTTAAATGTCTGGTTCGTTACCGATCTTCCAACCTCTACCCCTTTGATACGTACTGCGAATTGTAGTCTATCGAAATAAGGTATGGAGAAAAATGGAGGCGGAACAAGACAGCATAATTAAAGGCACTTATAAAAATGCTGATGCTCCAAATGCATTTGATAAACAAATAACACATCTCGACCTGTGACGTCAGTGGTCTAAAGCGGTGTAGTGCGTAGTGCACACGACTGCTAAGACTGAGCAAATCTGATATGCGTGGGTTCGAATCCTATGGTGTGCATTAAAAGTTTTTCAAATAAAATTGGATTAAAGCTCAGCACCACAAAAAGGAGACTGATGAGTGCAAAAGTGGCAAAGCATGAAATAGCTATATCTCCAGCCAAACAATTGGTGGTAGCGCCTTTAAGTTGTTGTTGTTGTTCAAAAATTCAATGAAATTGACGGAATAAAGAATGGTCAAGCCTAATAAGCTTACATTTTAGTACGAATAGTACAATAATAACAATTTGTAAAATATTGTTTTTCCAAATTGTGAAATGTTCATCAACCTTTGAATTTTAAAAAGTGAAAACAAAATAAATTAAAATGATGTACGACGTTGCCCTTTCGTATTAGATTTGTCCCTCAAATGTTTATATATGTAATGTGGGTCGACTTTCTATTCAAACCATATCGGTCAATTTTAAATGGAAGTGATTAAATTCAAAAAAAAAAAAAACAAATTAATTTGTATGGCAGCATCCTTTTTTTGTTAAGTGAAAAGAAAAGAAATATGTGGACAAAAGAAACTATAGGTACCGAGTTTGAAGAAAATGTATTCAGCAGTTAAGGCTGAAGCTACACGACAGGCAGAATTGAGATAGATCATTTTTTTCGTCTTCCCAATCATCGTTATAGGAAGTTTGATCAAAAGCCTGAGTTACAAATCTATAACTTGCCATATAAGTGGAACCTATATCGCAATTAAAAATGACAGTAATCTCCACACGATACTGTTTCATGATTTGTTATCTACCATTAATATTGAAACACCTTGTTTTAGTACGAAATTAAATTTTGAAGCCATATAATTCAGTCCTGTCCTTCAGAGAGCAAGAAAAGTTTGTTTTGGGATACAGAAAAAAAAATAATCTACGATTTGGCTTTGGATGGGGAGCTCCAGTTTGGATGGGCCACTTCGCGGGTGCAAGGATTTTATCTCCCTATTTAGGTATGTTGTTATTTGGGTATGTAGTATGTTGTCTCGCCTATGTCATCAGCTTGCTTGAAATCTCATACATTTTGTATGAAAAATATTAATTAAAATTATAAATAAAAGTTTCTCTACATTGAAATTATGATACTTACTACTCTGAACTATAAATCTGTGTGTGAAAATTCGTGCTACCTTAATGGAAAGTGGAGCCTATAATGTCCAGGAAAATTAACACCGAAATAATATTTTTTTATGAAATATTATTTATGTTTATCCACTAATCTACGCTACTATTCAATATAAAAAATTGTTATTAGGTACAAGCCTTGGTTTTTGTCTAAAATTGAATTAATTTTTTCTTTCTTACTTGTTGCATTTGGCTTCCACTTGTCATAAAATGACAAAAGTAGATTCACAATACAGAGTGGGTGATTCATATAGCTCATAATTTTATCATTTTATTAGCTTTTTCTGATTGTTTTAGTCACCCTGCCTTGTTAAAATTTGCTGATTTGGGTCTTTCAAGGGAAAGCCTAGCCATTGAGTCTTGATTTTTTTTTTTTTTTTTTTTTTTTTTTTTGTGAAATACACTGATAAAAAGTTTCCGAATTAAGTCCCGACAATTTGTTGGATTTAGGCCTTATTTATTCGCTTTCCATTAAATTAAAATTAACTATTAAAAATTAGAAATTGATCGATTTTATATATTTGTATTTATTCATCCTCCTTTAACGACTTAAAATGAAGTTTCCCCTATTAACTAATTGACTAATTAATTTAAAATTGGTTTTAGCTATATCGACAAAATCCACTTTTTAAGAGGGATATTAAGCCATGATAGAGAGTTAACGAACTGTTTCCTTTTATTCACTCTCAATTAGAGTTGACAGTCGATATTTTGTTTGGTTTTTTTTTTTTGTAATCATAAAGTGCGACGTGGGAAACAAAAGTAAACAAGATTTGAAAAACCTTCTGGTGCAAAAACATTCTAAAACTATTTAAAGAAATTATTTGGGTGCTGGATTTTTATTTAGAGTGTACCAAAAATATTCCGAAAATTAGGTATAGTTTGTATTTCCACCAGAAGGGTTTTTTTTTCAACTTTCCCGGTTTGGTTATTCAAATCACACTTTCAGATTACAAATAAAATAAGCAAACACAAAACTGACTGTCAACGCTAATTGAGAGTGAACAAACAGATGCCTTTTAAAAGTTGATTTAGTGCTAAATTGATAGTTTATCAGTAAAAAAAAAATGAAAATCCCAAGGATATTTTTAAAAAGCATATAAATTTAAAGCAGCAATTTAAAGCGAGCCAGTTAACTAAAGGCGAGTGAATGAATCAAACTAAACTAAGTGTTTTAGTAAATTATTTATTGTTGCATTTATTTGTAGCATTGTTGCATAAAATTCTATCAAGTTCATATAAAAAACGACATTGACAGAACTTAAGACTAAAATGCACATACAATCACATAATTCCAGAGTTAAGAAATAGACCTAATGTTTGCTATCGTTCAACTCTTTTTAGTTTAATTTTTGTCAAACCATCATCACCCGTTAAGCCTAGTACGCAGCTGAAGTGAAACGAATATTTTATATGGTCTCAAAATCGACGAAAAGTACACGAAAAGGCTACAGAAATTATTTATGGAGAGCTCTATCAGATGTACTTGTACATAGGTACATAATGTCAAGAATTAAAAAAAAATCAAAATCGAAAGAAGTTTTAAATTTTTCATACAGAAAATAATTTAAATTTTTCACTTTAGTCCTTTAATTTGTGGCTATAAATTGAGTTAATTGTTATTAAGGGTCTTAAAGAATGGTGTGGCTCATTTCTTTACTTATATCTTCTTTACAAAATTGAATTGCAAATTAATTATAATTTTTGTACATTTTGGTTCTTCAAGGGCAACCAAAAAAACCAAAGAAAGTCAAATTTTCACCAGCAATGCTATGGACAATAAATTGTGTGCGAAAAAAGGTGGAGACTTGACTCTAGTAATCTACAACGATTTTCCATTTTGCGCTATTGAACTGCGTATTACGGTTAAATTGATAAATAAATAAAATGCAATTTATAAAGAAAAAACCTTACATTGGATGGGCATGATCAGGTGACCTCGGTGGCGTAATGCGTAGTGCATAGGCTTCAGAGGTAGCTGGTCTAGGTTATCGATTCCAATTGACGGCACTTATTTATAAATTAAAGTTGGACATAAAGACTAAGCACCCCTGAAAGGAATCTGATGATTGGTGTGGCAGCCATGAAATTGCAATAATTCCAGCCAAATAAAATGGTGGTAGCCCACTCAGGTGGTTGTTGAAAATTCAAACATTCATAAATAATATAAATGACGGAGCGAAAGCTATGCAGCCTAGCTGCAAGTGTGTTATCATACAAAAAACCCAATTTAATAAAATTATTGTTTCGCTTCGGCTGCGTATTATGCTTAATGGTAGGTTTCCACTTGTCATTTACCAACAGACGAAAGACCTATTCTTGCATCTTTTAACAAAATGACAAGTGGAAATACCCTAAAATTGCTTATCTTTGAACTGGCAAACTCTATACTTGTCAATGAAAGACAACGAATTTCAAAGACAAGTGGAAATAACTGAATGGACCAACAAAATGTCACTTTGTCTTTGAAAGACAAAGAAAATGTTGTCCTTACTTCTTTCATCCTTTGTCAATGAAAGACACTTTTTGAGATATATAACGTTTAATTAGAAGTGAATGTTTTTTTTCAAATTGAAGTTATTTTTTTGTAATTTGACGGGTATAAGAAATTTTTTTTCTATAAAATGAGTGACCGGAGAATAAGTTATCCTAATTTAGAGGATGGTAAAATTTTGTAGACGCTTAAAAAGAATTAGAGCATTTACTCTTAGAGTGGACAACGGAGATGACCCGATCTTTAATGTAAAAAGATCTGCAGTTCAATTAGTCAGAGAGTGCACTAGAAATGTTAATTGGAAATGGTTGGAAAATAGACGAATATAAATTTCAGGTTTCATACACTAATTTTTGATTTGTTATAGATTTTCAGTGCAGAAATTTGTTGAAATAAAACAAAGTTGAAAAGTTTTTTTTAATACATGTTTGTTTTTTTAAATGAAAGCGCAAATAAATGCAAATTCGGAGAGTATACTTGCATTACCATTTCTGATTTTTGAAAACAAAATCAAAAAACCCTTTTTACATAAAATCCTTCTGCATACATCTATACACAAATTTCATCGCAAATCTCATTGACCATGAGTGTCAGTTCGGAATAGACCAAACCAAGTGGAAATACTTGTCAACGAACTAACAAAGGCGTCTGTCAAAAATTCTTTGTATTTGAAAAGATAAACTAATTTGTGTCAATTAAAGACCTAAGTGGAAATGAACTGGCAATCGAGTCTTTCAAAGACCCAATTGACAGCTGTCAAATTGTGCCAATTCAACGACAAGTGGAAACCTAGCATAACTCAAAACCAACAATTAAGTATTTCAGTAATATTGTTTTAATCTAAAATAATGGCGTCTTTTACATTCATTTACATAAAATAAACATAAATGTGCATTTTAACGACACCGGTGTAGTGCAACGCAGTTATGTTTATTGATTAAATGTATTTGACGGGCTTCAGTAAAACATAATTAATAAGCTACTTTCAATGCCAGGGCACAACATTTTACCACTTTTATATATTTATTTTATGAACCCAATCAATATCTCCCTTAACTCACAAAAGTGTATAAGTCCTTTTGACTGAACAAGTAGGTAGGAATTTTACTATTAAAAATCCTATACAAATATCTTATTTATGTACCTATACAGGTAATGCAGATAATTAATTTAACTTAAATATATTTTAATAATATGAATTTCATTTATTTACTATACGTATAGGCATGTGGCATGTATCTTAATATGATGATGTTTATAATGATATCAATACAGCTACAGGGCGCATTCCACAGGTAGACTACAAATTACATTAATGAGAACAAAAATATAAAACTTATCTAGGCGGACAAAATACATCTCTTCCTACTTTAGAATGTATGGCGTACACGCCGGGTTTTTGTTTGTACGACAGGGTGCCATATAATAATTACCATGAAGATAAGCTCCGTAAAACAGAATTAATTATTATCTTTACATATAGGTAGTTATTGTGTACTAAATTTGCTCGTGTGTCTGACGGATAATGTGTGTGTATATGTTCTTTTTGAACACAACAAAACAACAATGATTTATGTGCATTTTAATTATAAATATTTTTTTCCAAAAAATGACAAAATAATAATACAAAATATCTTTCCGTCATATTCTCTCGTTACAATATTCCACGAACTCGAACGATGACGCTTGCTTCTGATGTATATTCACCAACAAACACCCTTCATCCCATGAATATCGCTCCTGCTGCTACTGTTGCTGTCGCTTTTGGTTTCTGCCGTCAATGTCATGCAACGAACATCCTAACAACGTGCACCGTCATATGTTTTATCCCCGACTGTCATGCCGTGTGCGACTCCATTTGAAAATTCACACATGCAACCCCCTGCTCCTGTTCCAATTTTTCCTCATCCACCCGAATCAAAATGTTCGCCTCTGCCCCACCCGGTCATATATATAGTTCCACCTGACATCCTCGATTACCCAACGAGCACGGATATGGTAATTCGGGAGGGAAGCAATGTAACATTGAAATGTGCAGCGACAGGATCTCCAGCTCCGACGATAACATGGCGAAGAGAGAGTGGTGATCCGATTCCAGTTCCCAATGGACAAGATGGTAAGTATACAAATACAAGACCAAAACTGCGAATGGGTAGGGTATAGGGTATAGGGTACTTTATGCATTCATCTTTCCATGCACAGGACAAAAGTCCTTTTTGGATGGATTTTTAAGGGAACACTGTTCGTCCCATATATGTATGTATTTAGTTGTTATAGGTGGAGATGTCTGTGTGTTTTAGCAGTTTTCACACAAATGTTAGAAACAATTGGCTTTATTTAAAAGAACCGTTCGTTTATATAGAGAGAGAGAGCGAAAAACCGACGACGACGAGGACTGAGCTTGCGGGTAAAATAAGTTTACCCGTGCAATAAAATTTGTTATAAAGTTAAAAAGAGGACGACGGGAACAAGGATGTGACTTAAGAGGAGAGAATCGTTTTTTTTTTTTTTATATTTCTAGCTAATTTTTGTGGGAATTTTCAAAATTAGCATATAAAATCCTACCCATACGTGATTATAATGTTCCTATAGATACGGTGGTGGCTGCCCGAAGTATATTTTTTTTTTTTGTTGAAACGATTTCTTGTTTTTACCATGAAATTAGAACAATCTCACAGTTTTAGTTTATATTTAATGTGCATAACAATTTTAGAGCAAAATAAACACAATGAATTCCAATACATTTTCTAGCTATGGTGTTGCAGCAATAGAGCGAGATTATTTCACATCTGAATTTGTAGCCATAGGAAAAGTACCGATATCAGATATGTAAAGTGTTATAATTTTGCATTAATAATGGAAGTACCTTTGTATGTGTTTTAATTAACAATTAAGTGTCAAAAGTTGAATGGTTAGTTTTGAAAACATTGGTCGGTGACAACGGCGTATACAGGAGGGGGGGTCACGGGGTCATGTCCCCCCCGAGAACTCATGATTATTCTGTTGATCTGAAATAATTATTTAGTAACCACATAGAAAAAAAAAATAAAGTTGGTTACTTAGAAAGCTAGAAGGATTTTTGATTGTTAATTTAGAACTCAATAGAGAATTTGAATGTTGGTAGCTTCTATTCAATAAGAAATTTAATTTTCATGGCAATGGAATACCTACGTTATTTTGTAGGTGATGATACTTTGATTTTCTTCCTCGTACATCAAATTTAACATAACAACAAACTTCTCATATTATAATACATTCAAATCTTAAAATATATGCATAGGCTAGTTTCCGTTTTGAGATGACAGCCAAAACCTGTTAAACCAAACAGAAATCAAAGTGCGGAGTTGTTACCAAATTTTCACTCAGTAAAGTAAAAACTAATAGGAACATTTTTTTTTTCGGAAAATTAAATCTTTAAACACATAAAAGAACAAATACAGAAATTGTTTTGTTTGATTTCTGTATGACAGATTATTTTTAAAAGCAAAAAAAGTGATAACTTTCGATTTATAGTTAGTCTAACCAAAAAATATTAATGTTAACGATAAAAGACATAAATATATAAAACTATGATGAAAACCTCTTATGAAAGGATTTTGTTTGCACTTATTCAACATTTACGATCGAACAATATTGTTTTTGATTTGGATGTGGATTACTTTTACAAAGTAACCTATGAATCCCATAATGCAAAAGCCAATAGCTATGGTAAAGGAGATTTTTTTGAACTCCTTGCGGTGAACCGTTTGACCAGTTGGATGGAATTATTGACGAAAAGCGACTAGGCTCGTAGACTTTAACAACTTTGTCCATTTTTTCTATCAGAAAGGCTTACTGGTAAGAAAGATAAAAAGATTAGGTATATTTGATGTACATATTTATTTCGAAAGGTGTCTTTCACTTTTCCATCGGTGGCAGTCTTAGAGACATACATTTTTTTCAAATCAGAGGCATATCAAAATCACTCGTGAACTGTGTTCGCACTTTTCTTGAAACGCAACGAAAACGAATCTTTGTATTCAATTATAATACGAATATGTTATGTATGTACTTTAGTTTTTCCATTATTGTAAAAAGAGCAATTTACGGTCATTTTTGAAAATCAGAGCTATTGTTTTCATGTTCAGTAGTGAATATTTATATCTATTTACTAAAATTAAGAAACAGAAAACAGTGCACAGTACCTATGATATTTTACTAATTTTTCCTGCAACTTCAATTCGCTGAAATAAAACTTTGATAGGATTAAAATAAATTCTGAATTTTTTTCCTCAGTATTTTGACAGCTAGCTAAACTGATTTTTTTTGGTCAGGCAACTGGAGATTGCTGAGGCCCTCCGAAATATAAATGTAACAGTCAGGAATAAAAACGAAGAGCGCGGTCACTGGTCCAGCTAATAAAGGTTCGTTTGACTCAGTTGTTTATTTTTTATTTCTTTGGAACCAAAAATGAGGTAACTTTGCAAATACCAAAAAAGTGCTTTCGTCTTAAATCTGTTAATTTGTTTGTATAGGTAGCTCATTTCATTTTGAATTCGCTTTGGCAGTTCGAAATATATATTTTCAACGAAATTGCCTGACTTGACGTAGTGAAAATGTAGTATTACATTCGTAGTCTGCTATTTCACGCCGACTTTTGATTCTTAACTGTCTTGAAATTAAATGAGTTAAGGTACGATATATTTTTCCAGGATATGAACGATTTTAAATTATTTTAACTTATTTTTAACAAAGGTAATGTATTATAGGGTTTCCCGTTAAGGGCGGGTCGATTTTAAAATTGAATAAAACAAGATATCAATAAGGTTTTATCTTTATTTGAGAGCCCTATTATAGTAATATAACATCGTTCAAATGGCCGCCTTGGCTTCGCTGGGTGGCGTTGATTCGAAAGGTCCAGTTTTCGATGACTTTGGCGCATAAATCAGGCTGAATTTGACTGATGGCATCGATTATGTTGTTTTTGAGGGTCGAGGTGGTTTGCAGCTTATTTGTATAGACCTGCGACTAAAGAAAGCCCCACAAGAAAAAGTCGAAAGGGGTCAAATCACACGATCTTGGTGGCCAATTCACGTCGCCTCGGCGCGAGATAACCATGCAATGAAACCGCTCGTGCAGAATATCGATTGTGTTTTAAGCTGTGTGGCACGTAGCGCCATCCTGTTGAAACTATATATCTTCAGTGTCCATATCATACAATTTAGGCCACAAGAAGTTGGTGATCATCGACCTATAGCGATCGCCGTTGACGGTGATGGCCTGCCCAGCATCATTTTCGAAGAAGTACGGACCGATGACGCCTCCAGGCATCCAGGCCAAAATCCACACAAAGCAGTAACTTTATTTGGATGCATTGGCACCTCGTGAATCTTGCGTGGATTAGTGTCGTCCAAAATCCGGCAATTTGGCTTATTCACGTACTCATTCATCCAAAGATGGGCCTCATCGCTAAAGATGATTTTTCGACCAAAATTGGGATAAACTTCTAACTGCTCTAAAACATCATTTGCACGTGTTGCTCGACGCTGTAACTCACCATGATGATTTGCCTGTAGTAACTGATTAAAAGACTATATTTTGACCCAAAGTAAAAGAAACAATATAGGCGCCACGAGCTGTCAAAATCAACCCGTCCCTATTGGAAAACCCTTTAGTATAGTCAATTAAGATTGTTTCCCTTTTCTTTTATATATCTACGCACAGTAAAATATGAAGAAAAAAAAATAAGGCACTTGACTTTTAACAAATATTAGTTTGTGTTATTTTTTTTTTGGCATGACCCCCCCCCCCCCAAGAACTAAAGCTGTATACGCTCCTGGTCGGTGATATTAATATTTGATCATATAAACAAACATAATATCAAAAAAAAAAAAAGTTAAGTTGCTCCTGCATTCAGTTTGTCTGATTTATCCAGTTAAAGTGCCAGTATAATAGGCGACATAACAATAATGACCAAGCTTGAAAAATGTATAGTCAGGTTCTTAGAAGTTATCTAACATCCATCTTGTCCTTGATTGGAGTGGACATTTTTTTTTATGTTTTTTTGCACTCACTTCATGAAAAATAGTTTTATTGACAAAAAAAAATGGAACTTATAAGTTTGAGATGTCTTCTATTGAAATCCTGCGATGAAAAGAACGTTTGCAGGCACACTAAAAAAAAAGTCCGACAAAAACTATAAACAGAATGGGCATGACTGTATTGCACAAAACTTGCTCTCGTAGCTTACAACTTAAACGTAGCTTAAAATAAACAATGAGCCTGATTATACGTTTCGTTTTTCCGTTTGTTTCGTCTTTCGTGTTTTTGACAGGCACGAACGTTCATGATTACATGGTTCGCGAAAATACGTACGTACTTCCATTCGTTATTTTGACGTTCATGGAATTTGGGGTTGTTTTGTAAGAAAATAATCAGTATTAATAAATAAAAATATTTTTTAATCACTTATTTCGCAAATACAAATGTATATTAGGTGTATCCAATTACGAAAAACAATTTTTCGAGGAGCATTGTGGTTGCCAAATCCGAAACGTCAAAGTTGAACCAGAAAAAGTCTTGAAATTTTCATTCCTGCTTTCGTTACTTCCTTCCCTCTACATTTCTACTCCTCTCACCCAAGCTGTCAAAAAGACGAAAGACGAAACAACCGAAAAAACGAATCGTGTAATCGGGCACAATGTATACATATTTATTGGTTCCATAACATTATGATATCATTAAAAAAAAGTCTTAAAAACAATTTGAAATATAAATGATTACTATGAATTATTATAAATTAGTTATTTTAATAAGCTAAAACAGATAGAGCTCAAAAAAAGTATGCCATCTGATTTGTTTAATAAATATGAGTTTATGAAAAAAAAAAATCAAAAATCGTTAGAGCGGATTTTTTTTTAATTAATTTTTTTGTATACAGTGTCGGACAAAACAAAAGCACTCAATTTCACTCAGTTACATTTTGCTTCAGTACATTTCTGAACCTAAATATATTTAAATGAATAATTATTTGTTTAATGTAGGACTGGATTCATTCCATCGGACTCATAAACTGGACTGTTGCCAAATAGAAAGCAGTGTTATTTTCGGACGAATCTAGAAGTTTAATCTGCAATGTTCTGATGGAATGACGTAAAAGGCTAAGCCAACGTTTCACAAAGGCACAATAAACCACGGAGGAGGAAATGTTTTGGCCTGGGGATGTTTTTCTATATCTATATAATAGATCGTTTTGTGTATGATGAAGCCCTTCAAAACATCATGCTGCCACACGCAGAAGAAGAAATGCCCTTCAAATGGAGATTCCAACATTACATCGATCCAAAACATACCGCTAAATTAGTGCAAAATTAGTTTTTGGAAAATAAAACCAACGTTTGGAAATGGCCGGCATAGTCACCTGACCCCATCCCCATAAAAAAACTCATTGGAGACTGAAGATCGCCAGATTAAACGTGATAGCTGCAAAAACATGGATTTTCTTGTTGTTCCAACAGAAATTGCTTGAAAGTATCCCCCAGGAAATCACAAAGAACTTGATTGAGTCAATGCCACACAAGCGTCCACAGGTTTTTCTCAAAACCCACCTCTGTCTACCAACTCCTACTCTCACCTCCTAGTGGTGAACATCGGGTGTCTAGTACCTCAGCTGGAGACGGGGTTTAAATCCCCGTGGAAAGCTGTTGGGGACAGCCAACGAGAGAGGGGGGGGGAGGAGTGTTCCCACTAAGGCACTTCTCATTTCATCGAGGCGGCAGCGGACGAATTCTCTAGATGGAATCAACGGTGGCGTCTACAGTTCCAGTTAGCTTGAACTACTTAGTGAACACCTTATATGGGCTACTACGACATATTTGTAGCTCAGGCCTATAAGGAGCGGTTTATCCGGCTCCCTACCCTTGGAGTTATACGAAGGGTCTGGTCCTTCGGGTCGGGGGTTGTGCGTCGGGGTAACTTCCCTACCACGTAAAAAAAAGTTGTTCCGAAACAACAACAAGCCTCGGATATGGATGATTTTAAAGTTGACGACCCCAGCAAACGAAACAAGGACAATGAATTTCGGATCTGCACGTGGAACGTCCTGTCCTTATACAGAACACGTGCAGCCGAACAATTAGTGGAGAACCTGGACAGGCTAAAGGCTGACGTAACAGCCATCCAGGAAGTGCGATGGGATGGAGAGGGCATAGGGAGACTGAAAACGTGTGACATCTACTACGGCGGGTGCTTGAAGGAACAGGGTCAGCGGCTCTTTGGTAGTGGTTTTGGATTAAGGGGAAGACTTAGGCAAGAAGTCTTGGGCTTCCGAAGTGTAAGCGAGCGCCTGATCACAATCCGCATCAAGGGCAAATTTAAGAACATTTCGCTGATCTGTGTTCATGCCCCCCATGAAGGGAGAAATGACTCAACCAAAGAAGCATTCTACGATCTCCTGGAGACAACGTATGATATGTGCCCGAAGTACGACGTGAAGATCATTCTTGGTGACTTCAACGCAAGATTCGGAAAGGAGGGCATCTTTGGTTCGATAGTCGGAGGACACAGCCTACACGACGAAACTTCCGGCAACGGACACAGGCTGGCAGACTTTGCGGCGGGGCGAAATGTCATCATCTCAAGCACCTACTTCCCACACCTCAATATACACAAGGGGACTTGGCGGTCGCGTGATCAAGTAACCGTCAACCAAATCGACCACGTTGCGATAGACGCGAGACATGCTTCCAGTATCTTGGACGTCCGAACGTCGCTAGACTACGTGTGCGGATATCCATGACGCGACAACGCAGAGCAGATGCTGTGAAAAGATTCGATGTCAAGAAGCTTAAATCGCAAGAGACTGCCAGAACTTTTGCAGACCACGTAACTCTTAATCTCTCAGGAGGTCGGCCACCAGCATCAAGTGCAGAGGACCAGTGGGAACACTGTCAACAAGCCATCAGAAGTGCCGCCTCTGATGTGCTGGGTTTCACTAGGCGAATACAACGAAACCCCTGGTTCGATGAAGAGTGCCGGCTAGCGCATGCAGCTAAGGACGAGGCCTACCAGGCAATGCTGCAGACTCGAACAAGAGCTGCTGAGAGAGTGGCCCGGGAGCTCTACGGGTTGAAACGAAAAGAGGAACGCCGACTTCTCAGGAGGAAAAAGAGAGAGCACGAGAAGCGGGCGGTAAAGTCTATTGAGGGTTGTAGCGGTAGGGGAGATGTTCGAAAATTTTATCAGAGGGTGAAGCGATCCACCCAAGGATTCAAGGCTAGAACGGAAGCCTGCCGAGATGAGAGTGGGAATATGGTAGTAGACACACAGTCAGTGCTGAGGATCTGAGAGAACACTTCTCTAGACTGCTTAATGGCGAAGACAGCCAAGATGCCGCTAATAGGCAGAACGCTCTATTCAACTTGGACGATGATGGTCAAGAGTTCCGTCCACCCGACCTAACCGAAGTTCGGCTGGCGATATCCAAACTTAAGTCGTACAAGGCTGCAGGTGCGGATGGCTTACAAGCCGAACTATTTAAATCAGCGGGAGATGAATTGGCTAGGAGCATGCACCAGCTCATCTGCAAAATTTGGTCGGAGGAAAGTATGCCCGATGAATGGAACCTCGGTATAGTGTGCCCCATCCATAAAAAGGGAGAGGTTCTGAAATGTACCAACTACAGAGGAATTACTCTCCTAAACGTCGCTTATAAAATCTTGTCGGCCATCCTGTGTGACCGCTTAAAACCTTTTGTCAACGATCTGATCGGCCCTTATCAGTGCGGTTTTAGGCCAGGCAAGTCAACCGTCGATCAAATGTTCACACTCCGACAGATTTTAGAAAAATCCCGGGAATTCCAGATCGATACACACCACCTTTTTATCGATTTTAAAGTCGCGTATGATAGCGTGAAAAGGGACGAATTATACAGAGCCATGTCAAGTCTCGGCATCCCTGCCAAACTCGTCCGCTTGTGCAGGATGACGATGGAGAAATCTCGCTGCTCCGTCAAAATTGGTAAGAACACCACCGATTCCTTTGATGTTGAGAAAGGATTGAGGCAAGGCGACGCGTTATCATGCAACCTATTTAACATCGTTCTTGAAGCCATTTTTCGCAACGCACATGTCAACACCAGCGGTACAATCTATCAAAAGTCCGTTCAATTGCTTGCATATGCGGATGACATAGACATTGTCGGCAGAACGAAGCGAGCTGTGGCAGGGGCATTTGCGAGCATTGAATCGGAGGCGGCTAGAATGGGATTGGCGGTTAATGAGGACAAGACGAAGTATATGCTGTCATCGAGAGAGGAATCTCAACATCGTCGACTCGGGCAAAATATCACGATGGACAGATATAACTTCGAAGTTGTCAAGGACTTTGTCTACTTGGGCTCCACTATTACATCGCAGAATGACATCAGTACAGAGATCAAGCGAAGAATTACTCTTGCCAACCGCTGTTTCTTCGGTCTAAGAAGGCATTTAAGTAGTAAGGCCCTCTCTCAGAGAACCAAGGAGACTTTATACAAGACCCTAATCATCCCGGTCCTGCTTTATGGGTCAGAAGCATGGACACTGAAAGATTCGGATAAAAATCTGCTAGGGTGCTTTGATAGGAAGATTCTTCGTGTGATTTTCGGTCCGGTGTGTATCGAAGGAGTATGGAGGAGAAGATTCAACGACGAGCTGTACGGGCTATACAGCGACGTTGACCTGGTCAAAAAGCTGAAAATACAACGGCTGAGATGGCTGGGGCACGTGGAGCGTATGGACAGCAACGCACCTGCCCGACGAGTCTTCGAATCCAACCCAACCCGTAACAGGTGGCGCAATCAAGTGAATGACGACATCAAAGCACTCGGTGTGCGCAACTGGAAGCGGCTAGCTAGGGACAGAGCTGACTGGAGGGGCTTGTTAGTTGAGGCCGAAGCCCATCCTGGGCTGTGAGCGTCATCAAAAGTAAGTAAGTAAGTGAGTCAATGCCTGGTAGCTGTCAAGCACCAGTTATCAAAAATAGTGGCTTCATAACAAAATATTGGAAAACAACTACCGAATTTAATTTCGTGCTTTAGTTTTGTCGCAATTGCTTTTAATAATTTGTTAATTTTGTTGCTGTATTTCTTTTACTGTGCAACTAATATATATTTTTTCTTTGCGATTAAAGAACTTATGTATACTTACATTAACCAAATAAAATTCATTTAAATATATTCAAGTTTAGAAATGTACTTAAGCAAAATGTAACCAAGTGAAATTGAGAGCTTTTGTTTTGTCCAACACTGTATAAAAAATCTTGAACATTTTTAAAAATAAAATTTGGTATGAAAACTTTTAGTATTTAATAAAATACAATTTTTCACAAAATTAAAAAAAAATCTTTAGCCCATTTTCAAGATATTGAAATTTCAAAAAAAAAAAATTCAATTTTTTTTTTAAATCCAAAAAATTGTTTTTTTTTTTAAATTTTTTAAAATTGTTAAACTTGCAAGCGACCTTTTGCATAAAAATTTTGGTTGAAATCGGTTTAGTAGTTAACGAGAATTTTGAAAACCAAAAAATTGGTTGTATGACAGGTACCGTTAAAACCAGTTATAAAAATTTTTTTTTCTACCAAAATATTTATTTTGGTAATTTTTTGAAAATCATTGGAGCCGTTTTTGAAATAAATCGATTTTTATATATTAGTTGTATGACAGGTACCGTTATTTTTTGAGCTAAAAAAAATTCAATTTTATCTAGGGAATCACATAAGAACCTTAAGTCCAAAGTTTGAAGAAAATCGCTTCAGCCGTTTAGGCTGCAGGTTGAGGTACAAGCAGACGGACAGACAGAGAGACAGAATTGCGAGACCCACTTTTTCTCTATCGTTCTCTATCATCGTAATGTTAGGGAAAATTATAATCTCGAATTTTTTTTTGCACGAATCCTAAACTTGCCCTACACTACAAATATATCGCAAGTAAAAAAAAAAAATAAAATATCAAAAGGTAAAATAGGACATGCAGAACAAAAAAAATCCTACCTTCATGAAAGATGGTATGAAAGATGGTGAAAATTTTACATTTACTATAATATTAAAGAATCAAAAGAGTCTATAAGCCAGGGACTGTTTAAAGAAAAAATCAGAACTACCAACAAATCATTATTAAACAAAATTAAACAAAAAATGTTAGTTTCGATTTAAATTGTATTTTCTTAGACGTAGCCGGTTTATCGGTTGGCTTTTTTATCGACACATTCTAAATTTGGTTGTTCTTACCGAGGGTCATTTTACCGCGCTAGCAGAAACACTTTCCTATAAAATATTTAATTTTCGAGTTTGTTCCCGCAGAAATCATAATTTTGTAGCTAAAAGTTATGCCAAACCTATATTTTTTGTAATTCAAATTACATCTTTTTCTAAAAATTCCTCACTTTTGCTGTCAAAAGGTTTATGCTGAAATTTGTTTGATTTGCTTGCTTAACGATTTTTTTTTGTCGCTGTTGATGAATTGAAAAAAGTTTTTGAAAAAGTGTGGGTTTCTTTTTGACTTTCAATTGAAATTGCATGTGAAGTCGTTTAAGCAACAGTGCCCCAATTCTTTGCGGGTAATAGGTATGTATATACGTTTAAAATTTTGAGATCAGAGAAGAGTTGAACATGTTTTCTGATAGTCCTAATAAATCATTCAAAACTAAAATGGGCAGCAAATATTCCAACCTACACTGTGATTGAAAATTGACATTCGTAGAAGTAATTTTTGTTGAACCGGTCGAAGAAAGGGCGGAGAGTTTAATAAAAAATACCAGCAACGTGATTTAGAGCTAGGGCTGGCTACGAGACGAGACCTGCGAGTCTTTTGTAAGTCTCGTCTCGGTCTCGTTAAAATCGAAAATTTCCAGTCTCGTCTCAGTCTAGTGTCGGTCTCGTATAATTAAGTCTCGTCTCGGTCTCGTCTCCGAAAAATACGATTTCCGGACATGAAAGATGGTGAAAATTGGTTTTCTTAATTTATTAGAATCTCTGTAAATTTCGGTCCAAATATAAAGTCTCGTCTTGGTCTCGTCTCGGTTGCTTAGAAGGCAGTTTCGTCTCGTCTCGTGGCCAGCCCTATTTAGAGCTACCAATTTAAAATATCAACCACCAGAAAACATAAGAACTACCACTTAAAACAGTCCCTGCTATAGACATAACTTGAAGGGAATGGTGTTTTTTGAGGGGGAGAGTTGGAGGGAGATTGTTGTGTATAAAACGCTAAAAATGACATTGATTCATTCTATTCGCATGACACATGATTTCAAGGTTCTTTTTAATGGTGAATTCAATGTCACTTAAACTAAGGCAGTACGACTACCGTAAAAATGTTGTAGTGGTTTTTATGTAAGTACGACTATATTTTTAGTAAGATAGGTAATTCTTGTCGATAACCCTTTAGCTTTATAAAATACAAATTTTTAAAATGATTGGGCACTTACCTATGTTGAAATACATTTTTTAATTGCGATATACGTAGTATAGGGCTAGTTTAGGATTCGTGCTAAAAGAAAATTTGAGATAATAATTTTCCCTAACATTACGATTATAGAGAACGCGAAAAAAGGATCTTGCAATTCTGTCTGTCTGTCTGTCTCTCTGTCTGTAACTCGACCTGTAGCCTAAACAGCTGAAGCGATTTTCTTCAAACTTTGGACTTAAGCTTCTTATGTGATTCCCTAGGGGGGGAAATTGAATTTTTTTTAACTCAAAAAATTACGGTACCTGTCATACAACCAATATACACAAATTTATTTATTTCAAAAACGACTCTTACGATTTAAAAAAATATTACGAGCTATTAAAATTACTAAAGGAAATATTTTGGTAGAAACAAAAAATTATATAACGGTTATTAACGATACCTGTCATACAACCGATTTTTCGGTTTTCAAATTTCTCGCAAACTGCTACACCGATTTGAACCAAAATTTGTATACAAAAGGTCCCATATAATTTTAAAAATTTTGCCAATAAAAATTTTCGAAAAAATAATTGAAAAATTATGATTTTTTTTTTGAAAATTCAATATCTTGAAAAGTTCCGTGAAATATTGTATTTTATTAAATACTAAAAGCAAGCATACCAAATTTTATTTTAGAAAATGTTCAAGATTTTTTAAATAAAAAAATTTATTTAAAAAAAAACCGCTCTAACAATTTTTGAATGTGTTTTTTAATAAATTCAAATTTATTTAGCAAATCAGATGGCATACTTTTTTTTTTTAGCTCTATCTCTTGTTACTATTAAAATAACTTATTTATAATAATTTGATAGTAATCATTTATATTTTAAATTGTTTTAAAAATTTTCGTTTTAATGATATCATAATGTTCTGAAACCAATAAATTAGCTACGAGAGCAAGTTTTGTGCGATCCAGTCATGCCCATTTTTTTATTTTAGAGATGGTCAAACACAAATAGAAAAACTACGATTTTTGTATTAAAAAATAAATTAAAAGAATTATTATACAAAAACTGCAACAGCAAGTATTAAAATTTACATATCATCTATTCAAAAAATATAATAATCATTCAACAGCGGTCATATCGGAGGTATGTCGAGATTTAGTTATTTGAGGAGCGTCGTACTTTTTTATTTTTTTTTTTTTTTGAAAAAAAAAAAAAACATAACCTAAAAACCACAAGGAAATTATTTTTTTATATTATTTTTCTGAAAGATCTTAAGGACAGCTTTAGCCGGTATTATCCGGCTTATCCATTACTAACTGGATTCCCTGTTTATGTATATGCCAAGAACTGAAATTTTCAAGAAGCTGATACTACTGATCATTTCAATTCAAGAATATTGACGTCTTTCAACGAACGTTAGGAATGTGTAATGTGAATTTCCCGGGATATTGGAAGACTTTTTAATTTTTGTTCATATTTATTTTGAACAGACTAAAAATAGACCGTGTATGGTATTGCATTTTTCTTACTTGGCTGGTATAGATGTATAGATATTAAGAAGAGATTATTTTATTTTTTTTTTTTTTTGAAAACTTACTTTTTTACAAAAATTAGTCCTCACACTTTAAAAGACGAATCAAGTGAATTTTCAACCGATTAGTTTATTATCGAGTGGTTTACTTATCTGCATGGCTGATTCAATCTACGTACTAAAATAGCTCTTGCTATTCTATAGTAACTTAATTACTCACGTATTTTCAAACGAAAAAAAGCTAATCAAATTAACCGTTTTTTTTTTTAAGTAGTAGAGGTGATAGTCAAAATATGAACAATTACATAATTATGTCTTCTCCATATTTATCTGAAAGATTTTTTTTACGAACCATCCTAATATTTAATATTATGTAATATACCTATAACTTATCTTTTATAGTATGGGGATATTTTTCTTATTATTAGATTCCTAAATGGTTATTATTTTTCAATATAATTACAGTTATCAGCTATAACGGATCGTATCTAACAATCCCAAAAGTAAATCGACTCAACATGGGCGCTTATCTGTGCATAGCATCCAATGGTATACCACCGACTGTCAGCAAGAGGGTAATGCTAATTGTTCACTGTAAGTTCTTAATTAAAAAATGCCGTTCTTTTATCATTACTTCCTGTGCTATAAAACTAGATTTACATCCCAATTTCCCATTCCAAAAAGCTATATGTAGCGTAGGTGTAGGTTCACACATCCATAGGGATTGTGTGTAACTTTTCTGAATTGGACCAAAAATAATTAACGAACTGAATACAGTGGGATGGGTTCAAATATCCCTTATATCAATGAATAAGGACATGTTGTATGAAGATCGAGATGATGATGGTGGATGGTATCTATGAGAAAGGCACTTTCAACGTCAAGCTGTGTGTGCAGTTTACAATAAAGAGAAAAAGGATTCTCAAAGGAAGCCTCAAGAAACCATTCCAATGCTGTCCACCTCAGATATACGCAAACTTAAAAGGGATTTCATTTTATTGTCGCCTCAAGTGAATTTTGCTTCTACACACTCTCACACTCATTTATGTATATGTATTGTATCTGCTCTTGCATCTCTCGTATGCAATTCAATTCATATCCCTATATGTGACTTTTAGATTACTTCCTATCTATAAACCCAAAATCCCCAAGACCTAATCCTAGTGTATATTTAATTCCAAGTGACTTAATATTCATTTTCTTTTTTTCTTTGACTTCTACTAACAACAAAAACAACAACAACGACGACATTCATATTCGTATTTTTAGTTCCACCAATGATCTGGATTCAGAATCAATTAGTTGGAGCTGCCATTGGTCAGAATATCACATTGGAATGTCAATCGGAAGCATACCCGAAGTCCATTAACTACTGGATGAAGAATGACACTATAATTGTGCCAGGTTAGTATTTACCTATATAGTATAAAGTCGTTGTTCTTCTTCTCTTCACGTATTTCTATGTTTGTGTTCAAACCGAACAAATGCTTTTTGCCAGTCGTCGTCGTGTAATTAGATGTAGAATTGTAGAGGTAGAATTTAGATAAAAGTCTGAGGGTAGGAATGATGATAATGCCAGGAGAATATCATCAGCATTGTATAAATAATTTCAGATAAAGATATAAAAACGATTTAATTTTTTTTTTTTTTTTTTTTTTTTTTCAAAATCAAGATTTAGGTAGAGTTCAGTGCCTATAGTTATTGCTGTTGATAAAAAGTCTGACTTCTTTCACAAGTTTCAAAATTGCATAACATTTATAGTATATAACAACTCTGTTGGCAACACTGCTGTGTATGTGATTGGATCAATTTTTATATCGCTCCGATAATATTTTTATTTATTTTTTAATTAAAAAGTAAATCACACTTAAAACACACTATTTTTCGTATTCCTTGTGACTGGTGTAATTAACATAAATTGGTGTCTGCTCAGGTAACATTAGTAAATAAGCAACAAATCAAATCTCTTTGCTGTTACCGGTTTCACATGACCGACTGCAAAAGAAAAGTTGACCAAACTTCGCCAGAAGATATTTCTATACCAAAATTTAAATGTACTTACAGATTGATCAAAATAAACAACTTTCTCTCGATCATGCCAATTTCCGAATCAGATCTCAAAAAAATTTAAAAAAAAATATCGACGCATCACTGAAATTGATGCTTTGCACTTTCAAAATGAAGATCTGTTCAGGAAAGTGTAACAATTTGAAAAAAGGTGCGGAGTACTTGAGGAGGAGCTGGAGTTGCAAAGTCAGATTATACGAGGAAAGAACATCATTCAAACTATTTCGTATATCCATGCTGACCCCCAAGAGAAGATACAAAACATCAGTGAACTTCTACTTGCTGAATCTCATCAAATTAAAAAGGGAATAAAGCTTAGTGAAAATAACACTGTTATTAAATTAAAACTTGACAAAACTTGACACGAACTCAAAGCTTATGGAATTCAAACGCCGAATTCGTCTTGGTTACAGAAAAATAATCAAAACAAGAAAACCAAATGAACGAGTACAAATTAAAAACAATTCTTTGTAAAAGAAGAAGTAGAACCAACCTTGCTATCATCCCTCATACACCAACACATCCACTAAATCAACATCTTTTACTGGCCTAATTTGGCAGCTTTAAACACCTAAAGGCAAGTCGGTTTCATATATATTCGCGATGGATCCAAAGAGTTCATAGAAATGAGACGCACGCACTTTGGCTGTTATACTACGACTAGCTTTATTGATATATTTATGTTCTTAACAATAGGGTAATAACTTATATGCTAGCTTAGTTTACACTGGGTGAAAAAGAATTCATACATTACATCCCACCAAACTTAAATAGAAATATACTTAAAATAATAAAGTAAACTTTACAAAAACAAAAAATTTTTTTTTTTTTGTTAACAATTTGTAGTAAAAATAAAATATATAGTTCATAAACAATTAAACATAAATATAGTAATTTCAGTTAACATTATCTTTCAAAATTTATATTTTGGTTTCTATACTTGAAGTTGCAATCTTTTAGATTGTCGTTTTAATGAACTCTGGTCTTTTTCATCTTCTTAACTATTTCGAAATGTTCGAACTGGCGCAAATTTTAAAGTTTTTACATTTGATTTTCTAAGCTGATTTTGATGTGCTTTTCGATGTATACCGTTTAAGCTAATTACATAAACAACATTTCCTAACTTTTTTATAATTGTTGCGGGTAACCAAACAATACTTGTTTTGCTTTCAGCTCGCTACAAAACATTTTCGCCGATTTCAAAATTAATAGAATTTAAAATGATATTACTTTTTTCATGTACAGAAACTTTAGTACTTTCATCCCTGTTTTCCATGTTCTTTTCATTTTCAGTTTTTAAAAGATCCCTTAATGTCTTAGGTCTATTTTTGAATATCATGTTAAAAGGGGTTTCGTTAGTTGCTGTAGACGGCGTTGATCGATATTTCAAAAGAAAATTTTCAATTTTATGTTTAATAGGCACTGTTTTATTGTTGGAACCAGAACCAAAAAGTTTCTTTAACTCGTTTTTATTGTTTCTACATCCCTTTCAGCCAACCCATTGGACTCTGGATGGTATGGAGGGCTCTTTACCAATTTAATTCCATTATTTACACAAAAACTTGCAAACGCAATGGACCCAAAAGGTGGTCCATTATCCGGCACTATTGTATCCGGCAACCCAAAATATGAAAAAATTGTTCGCAAAACATCTATCAACATTCCGGCTGTAGTTGTTCTCATTAATTTTACATGCATCCAACGACTTAAACTATCCATAAGGATAAGAAAAGTATTTTGGTTGAAATGAAAAAAATCAATGTGTATTCTACCAAAAAAGCTCTTTGAATGTGGCCAGTTACAAGTCTCGTTGGTACATGGCCTCTTTGAAGTTGTTTCACAACTATTACATTGCTGTACATATCTCTCTATGTCCTCGTCTATTCCTAACCAGCACACATAAGTACGCGCTAATGACTTCATTCTTACTATTCCGACGTGAGTATCATGCAACAACTTTAACGTCTCTTCTCTCATTTAAGCAAGAATAAGGGTTCGGTTCCCATACAAAATGCACCGATTAACTTTTCTGCTTTTGAAAATATTTTTCAAACCCTTGTGGAACTGGTTTCGGAAACCCATTTTTTAAATATGAGTGCAGAAGCTTTAATTCTTCTTCATCCTGGGTAGCCACTCCAATCTCACTAAATAGTTAAGGTAAATTATCACCTAAGTTTAGAGAATTTATTTGAATGTCTTCAACCTCAGTTTTATTTTCGAGAGGTAAACGAGACAATCCATCAGCGTGTTGCATTTTTGGTGCTGATTTATGAACCAGCGTATAGTCGTACATACTCAGAAAAATTGCCCAACGGTGGATACGGGCTGCGGCTACAGGTGGAGTACCCTTTTTGGGATTTAAAATTTCGCGCAATGGGAGACTATCACTATGGATTGAAAACTTTTTCCCATACATATATTTATGGAACCTTTTGACCGCAAACACAATTGCTAGCGCTTCACGGTGAAGCTGGGAGTAATTCTGGTCTGAAGGACTTAGCGTGCTTGACATAAATAACACCGGTTGCTCTTCACCATTTACCAAATGCGATAAAATACCTGCAACCCCGTAAGGACCTGCATCACAACTTACTACAATTTCCTTATCTGGATCATAATGAACTAAAAGTTCTATTCAAAAGCAAACTTTTGCTCTTTTGAAATGAGTCTTCGCATGCTTGCGACCAGTCAAACTTAACGTCCAGTCTCGTTAAATTATAAAAAGGTTTAAGCTTAGCCGAAAAATTGTTAACAAAACGAGAATAATAATTTATCAACCCAAGGTATGATTTGAGCTGCTGTAGGTTCCGTGGCGTTGCAGCCTTCTTTACTGCTTCGAGTTTTTCAAAATTTGGCCTTATACCATCCCCAGATATGCAATGCCCTAGATACTTTACTTCGCGACGAAAGAATTTACATTTTAACAAATTTGCCTTTATATTATATGTTTCTAATCTATCTAGTACCTTTAAAAGAATCTCTTCGCACTCAGCCTCATCTTTCCCACCTATTAGAATATCATCTATAAAACATTTTACTTTTTCGATTCCCACCAATATCTGATCCATCGTTGCATGAAAAATTGCCGGAGCACATTTAACTCCATAAACTAAACGTCTGTATCTAAACAATCCTCGGTGAGTGTTTATCGTTAAAAATTGTTGGGAATTTTCAGTTACTTCTAACTGGGCATACCGCCCCTCTAAATCAATGGTACAAAATACATGGCATACCACAAAACTCACAATTATGTCATCAAACCTCGGAAGTGGATAATGATTAGTCTCGACATACTTATTTATTGTAACCTTACAATCCACAATCAATGGTGCAAAATACATGGCATCCCACAAAACTCACAATTATGTCATCAAACCTCGGAAGTGGATAATGATTAGTCTCGACATACTTATTTATTGTAACCTTACAATCCACACATAATCTCACAGACCCATTTGCTTTTTGTACAACCACTATTGGAGATGCCTAGGAACTGTACCTAACTGGAAAAATAATATTTTCCGCACACAATCTGTCGGTGTATGGCTTAAAAAAAATTGGAGTGCTGTTTTGGCACATTACCAATTCGGCTTTAAAGCTTTCAATAGGATTGTTATTTGTTTTCGAGAAAACCGATGGAAACTTTTGAATAATATGTCCAACCTTTGGGTCCACTTGGCTTGTTATCTGATTAATTTTAAATGCCAATCTCCAATCTTTGAATAAGCAGTCCACCCATGAACGTCCTAAAAGGGGTGTGAACTTCCTACTTGTGTTAACCAAATAGAGTTTAAGATTATGATTAACACTTTTGACATAAACTGCCACCTCAGCAAAACCAATGATCTTAACTTTATCCCCCGATAACACGTGAACATTTGTTTCGCAAGTTATAATTTTAACTTCAGGAAAAAGAGATCTAAATTCGTCAATATGGATAACAGAAATGCATGCACCAGAATCTAGTTCCATTTTAATTATTTTATTATTTCATACTACTTCTAAATATAATGCATTATCTATTTTATTTATGAAGTTTATATTACTAAATTCAACCCAATTAATATAATTTAAATTCTTATTATCTACGCTACCATAAAGATCTGTTGTCATATGCAGATCGTGTATGTTTCCCTTGCTTCCTCGTCTTTGTGTACGCTTTGAAGATGAATTTGCAAAGTAACAGTCTCTCGATACATGCCCCCATTTATGACAACGAAACACTGTATGTTCTGCCTCAAACGGTTTCTTCCTCGATTATTATTTTTATTGTTGTTAAACGGAGAAGGAGAACGGTTTTTATTTCTTCGCGATAAAAGAGAATAAGAAGGAGAAATGGAGTTTCGATTTGAGCTTTTACAACGGGAATTTCCATAGCTCCCACGATTATAAGCTTGAACCTGATTTAAACTGCATGGTTTTAAAGTAATTGTTTCCATTTCATTTATTAAAAGTTCTGTTGCCAGAGCCTTTTCTAGCATATTTTCTAATGAATTAGTTACTGTGTCTTCGTCTGTTAACTTGGCTTGCACTTTTTTATTACTAAGCCCCATAACAAATTTGTCTTTCAATGCTGTTTCTAGGAATGAACCAAAATTACAGCTATCGGCCAAAATCTTTATCGACACTTCATATTCAGAAATTTTCTCATTTCCTTTCTGAGCACGTGACCAACATTTAAAATGTTCCGCGGTGATGTTCTTTTTTGGTTCGAAATGCTTTAACAGTTTTGCTATTATATCGGCATAGCTAAAATTTTCAGGTTTACTTCGGGCTACTAAGGTTTTCATGATTTTATAAAGTTCTATGCCCCCAAACCCAATTACAAATGAAACTTTATCTTTTCATCTGTGATTTTATTTAACCGCAACAAATGATCCATACGCTCACTATACGAACTAAAATCATCACCAATGTTATAATATTCAATATTTCCCACAAAATTCGTAGCCATTTTTTTCGTATTATCAACTTTTTCGTCTATTTTAAATTGTATTTTAATTTTTCGTTTTGATCCCGTTTCGTCAGCCATAAGGCAATTTAAGTACCACTATATTAAAAATTGAGTCGCAATTCCGTTCGTTCAAATAATTTGATTGAAAACTAGTACTTCTACTTTTTGTTATTTTTTTTTTTTTTCGATTTAATTTCATATATGTATCATGTATTTAATTTTTTTTTTTAATCCTCGTCGCCATTTTCATATATATTCGCGATGGATCCAAAGAGTTCATATAAATGAGACGCACGCACTTTGGCTGTTATACTACGACTAGCTTTATTGATATACTTATGTTCTTAACAATAAGGTAATAACTTATATGCTAGCTTAGTTTACACTGGGTGTAAAAGAATTCATACATTAGAGTCGGCAGAGCCAAAACTGTTTTTCGTACTGAAAACATATACCGCTCAAATATTATGACTTAAATTAGGAGGTATAAAACAAATCGACGCTGCTTAAAGTATTGTGCTTCAACCGCCTTTTTTAAAAACGCGTCATTTTTTGTTTACAGATACACGCATGCAAAAAAAAATATCTTCCATTTCTTTATACATACAAAAATTATGCTTTTCGATTATATATGACGTTTCGGTGCGGTATAGTTATTCAAAAGAAAACCCCTACTCACTGGCCTGATGTATATAGTTAAGAAGAAAGGTCAGGTAAATCAATAACAGCAAGTATCATTCGTTTAATTAACTGGATTGATGTTATGATGTAGGCCCATTAACAATAAAAACTAAACTATATAAAAATGGTGCACTCGGGCGTATACGTACTTTTTTTTAGTATCCAACATTTTTTTCATAAACTTTTCTTTCTTATTTTTATTAAGAATTCAATTTGGTTTAACTAAGAGGCACACGCACCTGTATCTACAACCATATAGGCTATTGATTATCTCCTAAAAACAGGTCAATAAGGACTAAGATGTTACCGGGTTTTTATTGTAAAAATCATTGTACATATATGTTGTCCGGCTTCAAAGCAGCGCTTCAACTCCTCCTGGAGCATAGGGCAGCAACAAAATCCTTCCATCTTTCCCGATTAACCACAACTGGCCTTAGCTGTGACCAAGATTTAAAACCTTGAGACTGAGCTTCCTTTAAAACAGATGCCCTCCAAGTTGTTTTTGGTCTTCCAACGCGTCTGTTACCCTGAGGATTCCATTCAAAGGATTGTTTCGCGATATTGTCGTTAGGCTTCCTCAGAGTATGGCCTATCCAACGCCACTTCCGTTGCATGATGTCGGCATCCAATTTTGTCTGTCCGGTCCTATTCCACAGTTCAACGTTCGGTATCATTTGCGGCCACCGGATCTTCAGAATGTACCACAGACAACGGTTAACGAAGGCTTGCAACCTGCTCAAGATGTTTGCAGAGCATTTCCATGTTTCTGACGCATATAACAGCACATATTTAACGTTGGATTCGAAAAGTTTCAACTTGGTGCGTAGCGATATTTTGCTGGAGTTCCACACAGGAGAAAGGATCCCAAATGCACTACGGGCTTTTTTATTCTATTGTTAACATCCAGGTCCGGTCCACCATTGAGTGCTATGAAACTACCCTGATAATTAACCTGCGTGACCTCTTCTATGGGTCCCTGCCTGAGAATAACTTGTGTGCCTTGGCCCGTGGTCATTATTTTGGTCATATTTGCGTTGATCCTTAAGCCAGCCACTTCCCCATTTAGTTGCAGCAATTGACACATTTGATTTAAACCAGCCGTGTTGTTTGCCATGAGACATATATCGTCGGCATAATCTATGTGGCTAAGTTTGGCAAACAGACTTAATTGGATATCATGACTTTCATTTTTACCCACCGTGGCAGTCATCACATCGTCAATTGCCAGCAAAAACAGAATTGGTGACAAGACATCTCCTTGTCTCACCCCTTGACGCACATCAAAGGAGTCGAAAAGCTGTCCATTGTGCAAAACGAAACACCTTGCATTGTTGTAAGACTCTTTAATAACAGCGAAAATTTTCTCAGGGATACCTCTCGCAATAAGCGATCTCCAGATGCATTCTCGATTAGGGCGATCGAACGCCTTCTCAAAATCTACAAACATGAGGTACAGTGGTGATTGATACTCAGACGATTGTACAAGTATGATTTGCAAGGCGTTGATGTGGTCGACACACGAGCGGCCACTACGAAATCCCGCTTGGTGCCTCTTGAGGGAAGACTCGATCCTGGATTTTATCCTCTCGAGAATAATGGTTGCCATTAACTTCGGAAAAATGGACAGAATGGTGATACCGCGCCAGTTATTACAGTTTTTGAGGTTCCCTTTCTTTGGTAACTTCACAATAACTCCATCCTTTCATTCCCGTGGGTAAGTTTCACTCTCCCAAACAGCCTGCACTAGTTTAAGCCAAAAACACAGCAAGCTGCTTCAGGGTCTGCTTTAAGGAATTCTGCGGCAATACCGTCAAGTCCAGCTGCTTTGTTTTTCTTTAGAAGATGGATCGCGTTTCTAATCTCTGTACTTGTCGGAGGACTGGTATCAATGCCCCTAGAAGATCTGCGCATGTTGTTCAATTGAGGATTCAATTCTGCATTGTGGTCGTCGTTTAGCAGTGCACAAAAGTGCTCCTTCCTTCTTTGTAGCTGATCTTCTATCGTCACTCGAAGGTTGCCGTTCAAATCTAAAACGGGATGGTTAGTGTTAGTGCTACTACGCTGGCCGACAATGTCCTTAGTGATTTTATACATAGTTCTCTTGCGTTCCCTCTTCCTGCAGCATGTTCCGCATTCGCCGCAAGTTTGTCCACCCTTGTCCTCTGATCACGTCTCACACACCTCTACACTGTCTTATTAGATGCTCTCGACTCGCTCCGTAGAATCAATTTACGCCGAGCATCATTTTCTGAATTGATCATAACTTTAAGTGATCTGCGATATGTGATTTTGTCCCAGGTGTCTTGGGATATCCTGGAATCTCTCGCTCTTGATTTTTTTGGTACAGTTTCCGTTCCAGCTTCCATGAGCATCTATCGATAAACCAGCGTTTTGTAAGTTTGCCGTTTTGACACCAAGTGTGGTGGCGAAATATCGACTTACATTAGGGTCATTTAGAAAGCTTGTGTTGAAACTTGGTCTCCTTACTATACCCTCTGAGTGACGCTAGGTAACTGCTGTTCGTAAGCGAAGCAAACCCAGAAGCAAGTGATGGTCACTACCTGCGTCAGCCTTTCTTTCGTTACAAACATCGCACAGTGACTTCCTCCATTTCTGCTGTATGATGAAATGATCGATTTGATTTTAAGTTCGACCGTCACTAGATTCCCAGGTGATTTTGTAGCAGGTCTTGTGCGGAAATAAAGAACCCCCAATTACAAGTTGACGAGCGTTGCAGAAGTCGACAAGCATATCACCATTTTCGTTACATTGGCCTAAGCCATGCTTCCCCATAACACGTTCAAGACCTTCGTTATCCGAGCCAATTTTGGCATTAAGATCCCCCATGATGATAATGATATCGCCCCCTGGAACACTGTTGTAAATCATTGTATGGGTTATTGAAAATGAGAAAACCGCGGAGTGCTATAATATGAGAGGGTGCAATTTTGAGGGGGAGGGGTCAATGCAACCTTTTTCGTTTTTTGCATATAACTCGAAAACCAGGCTACATTTTGAAAAATGCCGCTAACCTTTACTGTAGAGAATAAAATTTACTACCGAAATTTAAATAAAATTTTAATGTGCTAAACAAAATTGCAAAAAATTGATTATTTTGGTTTATTTTACTTATTTGCCTTTAACTTTTTTTTTCGGTAGAGATAGGTATATGAGTGGCCTCATATAAAAGAAAGATTATAAAATTTTCGTATTCATTAGCAAAGTATAGTCCCTCAAACTAAGCCAATTTTTCGATTTTTGTTGTGTTTACTTTGACATTATTTTAATTCTTATTTTTGACAACAAAACTTAGTTTTATTTAATAAAATAAGCATAATCATCCCTGTTCGGAATTTCGTATTCAATTACGGTTTGTTGTTTTTGTTTTCCTTATTCAAATTTGGTTGTTGTTCGTTTATTTTATTTGAAATATATTTGCGGAATCAGTTTGAAAGCAAATTCAATAGCTTTGAATTCGTTTAGGTTTTGTTTGCCGAATTGAATATTTGAACTGATTTCTATGGAAATTAATTCACAATACGAAATAAATAAACAACAATTCGAATTTGAACAAGGAAAACAATAACAATAAACCGGAATTGAATACTTATTATTCTTATTTTATTTAATAAAACTAAGTTTTTTTTGCAAAAAATAATAATTAAAATAATTTCAAAGTAAAAGGAATAAAAATCGAAAAATGGCTTTCTTTGAGGAACTATATCTTTGCTAATTATTATCTAAAAAAAATTTGAATACGACATTTTAAAGAAAATTTTATAATCTTTCTTTTGTATGAAGAAATTGCTATACCTATCTGTACCGGAACAAAATTTAAAGGCAAATAAGTAAAATAAACCAAAAAAAACTACAATAAAGATTAACGGCATTTTTTTGAAATCTAGCTTCGTTTCCGAGTTATATGCAAAAATATCAAAATTGCACCCTCTCATTTAATAGCACTCTGCGGTTTTCTCATCTTCAATAACCCATTCAATGATTTTTTCAATAAAAACCCGGTAACGTCTTATTTCCTTTCTATGTGACATAATGCCTAATATAATTTGTCAAAATTATACAGACGATTTTTCGTTCGGTTAAAATAAAACAAAGGCTAGATAATGTAGTTCAAAACTTTTTTATAAAAGTTATTTATTTAAATTATGTTATGTTATTTATGTTATAATTATGTCAGGATTCTTATAATAAATATCACGTAACCGAATTATTAGTTATTTTATTTTTATTTGATAACTTCTTAAAACTTTCAAGTACCACTGGCCAAATTGACCTCTAAATTTTTTTGATTCGAAATTCTGGTTTTGAAATTCTGCTTTTCAAAGTTCTGCCTATGGATTACTCGAAACTAATAGGTTCTTTTGAAAAAAGTTGTAGATACACATTGTAGCTCATGTAATTCTAATGAATGTCATACTGCCAGGATAATGATTGTATGTATGTATTTTAAAATATAACACAGCTTACTAATTTAATTTTATTTGATATTTATATTCTTTATTATTATTTAGTTTTTAAGTCTAATAAAAGGTCTAAGGTAGTCGCTGTATACTTATAGACAAATAAATAAATAGATAATTCTACACAAAAAATATCATAACTTTATTCTTCGCACAATTGATTGATTTGGAGAAAAACGGCCTGAAAAGAGGATATTCATTTTATTTTTTGTTGGGGTTTTTTTTGGTTATGTTTGGAAAAATATTTTCTATTAAAGAACCAAGTTGTAGGAGTGTTACCGGAAGGAAAATGCCACTTCTCTTGAAAATTTAGATTTCCTTTATTTTGTTTAATAACCCCTGGCTTTTATTTTTTACAAAATAATTTGAAAAATAAAAACTTGTAATCAGTACAATTATCTACAAAATGACGACCTCTGTACGGCAATCCGTTCTTAAGTTATGGGGGTCCAAGGTTAGTTACATAACTTATAAAAGCACAGAAATAGTTGCATCTTCAACTGAAACCTCTGATTTCTCCATAATAACTGTGAAACTTGGTTGTTTTCATTTGATTATGTCATTCCTTAGATCGATTGGGTATACTGGAAGGTAGTGGTTTAAGAAAATCTTTTAAATACTCTATATGCACCGAATTTTATAGACCAAATGTTAAAATGTATAGGACCAAAAATATGTTATTTTGAAGATAATTGTACTGTCTATAAGAAGTTCCCGATCATTTTGTGAAAAAAATAAACTTCTTGGGAGTTATTAAGCATTCCCTTGGGGTCCACTATTTAAACTTGGTTCTATAATAGAAAATACTTTTCAAACATAAGCCAACAAAAATCCCCATCCAAAAATATAAAAAATATCCTCCCATGTTACATTTTCTTGACTAAATGTACTGCACCCAAATGTTTTCGACCGTTTTTCTTTAAATCTATCAACTGTACGAAATATGTCTTATAATCTTTTTTGTGTGAAATTACATCAGCTATAATGTGTATACCGACAACTTTAAACAGAAGTAATTTCAATATTTTAATATTTAAATTTCTTCATCTTCTTATTACCTACAACTTATTTCAAAATAACCTATAGTTTTCTAGTAATTTAGAAAAGGGGGCATTTACCCCCCCCCCCAAAGCAAAATTTTTAGCTCCGCTACAAATTTAAGGTACTTTCCAGGAATTTTTTAAGACAAAAATGAATCTCTCACCAAAACTCAGCTTTTTCGGACTTTTTTGGAAGTAAGGATATTTTTTTATCTTATTTTTTCTGGACTATTAAAGAAAATGCTCTCAATTGTCTTGTCTGAAATATAAGGTTTTACCGAAGCTGATAAAATTCACCTGGTGGTTATTAAGGTTAACAAAAAAAAAAATATCCATTCGGATGCCATCTGACACTCTCACCTCTGAAGCGGATGATTCATGAATAAACCATGGGAATGATATGAAGGAGTAAAACGTTTCCCATTCTCCAATGGTATATTTTTGTGCCTGATTTCCATTTGTGGTAGTCCAACGTGGTAGCGAAGGGCTATCGACTACTATCTCTATGTAGGTACCTATGTATGTAGAAAGTGATAGTGAATGCAAATCAATTTAAGAGTGACTTTGGTTAAGCAAAGGCTACTCTCATCTGGCCAATTCAATATAGATGAAGGAGAATGGGATTCCCGATTTGGCATCAGAGTAATTCTAGACACTATTTTCAATTGGATTGGAAATAATCTCATACTGTTTTACTGTTTGATATTTGTTGAAATTTGACATTTGAATTTTATTCGTTTTTTTTTTTTTTCTTGTTTTAACTATTTTAGGTGACCACTTTGTGCAAGAAGTCCTAGAGAATGGATACAAGATAACAATGCGATTGACGGTGAATGATGTTGACATTAAGGACTTTGGTTCTTATCGGTGTGTGGCTAAGAATTCACTTGGGGATACAGATGGAGCAATAAAATTATATCGTAAGTGATTTTCTTTTCAATACAGACACTGAAATATTTTGTTCGAATGGAGACATGTAATAATATGAATGTATGTATATGTATGTACACTTGTAATGTTTTGTTTAGGTATAGATTGAGTTGTATATTTGGACATTGAATATAATTTGTTGTGGCATTTCGTGGTTACATAATGGTATGTAATTGATTGTGTGTTCAAATTCTGTAATTTACATAGATGTTTTGGTGACACTTTGGGTAATTGCAAATATAGGTCTGAGGTTTTATGCATATACCACATAAAGGGATTGTAGCTGCTTTGAATTAAACCATGTTGGAGAATGATAATTCAAAGGATTATTTAATTTTTCATTTTTTTAAATCCTGTGCCGACACTAATCTTAACATTTTATGAATTACATATGAATTATAATTACCATTATTTTCCGACAAACAAAAATCCTTATCCAACGAGGGCATTTTGAGCCCCCAGTGCGCAAGGGTAGCAGAGGAGCATGAAAATTATATGATATTCTGAATCAAAAAAAAAACAGTAACGTCATCGTCCGATGTCTGGTTCTCGTCCAATTTATGTGGAATTTTGTTGTTATAACCATGTTGCCACCGTGGCAACACTTCTTAAAATTAAAGTTAGGAGTTGGACTATTACAGTACAAAAGCTCATCCCATAAGGATGAAGTGCAAAGTTTAAACTAAAATATGCCCTTAACTTTTTAGTTGACAGTCTTATTTTTGTAACGATAAAATCTAATGATGCAATAAAAGGATTTTCTTAAGTGTCAATTTAGTGCTACAAAGTCAATTTCATTGTTATAATATTTGATCATCCAGAAATGACCTTCAACAGTTTAGCTTAAAATCTAAATACGCTTAGAAATGATAGCACAATAAAATGAACTGTCTCAAATTTAAAGAGCTACCCAAGAACTTTTCAAAAAGGTGCAACACAAGTTTTTTTTAGGTCGATTCTTGATTTTGGATTTTATTTTATAAGCCTGAAGTTGCATAAAATCTGTCGGTTTTCCTTTTGTCTCTTTTAAGGTCGTTGTTTAATAAAATTGGAATTTTTGTTATTATCTCTTATAAACACGCTCTCTATTCCTTTGATATCTTAAACTATTATAAATAAGCTATTTAAGATGACAAGTTTAATATTAAAACAAAATAAAGTTTAAAATAGCTTGTATATTTAAATTATAAACAACACACACAATTTCGCTACTGTTTTAGTAAAATGTCATCAATCCTCCTGTTTTGTTCATGCAATGCACTGCACCACTATAGTACAAGCAGGCATCTACTATAATTGTATGTAGACACATCAATGACACCTTTTCATCAGTGTACTATATACTTGCCTCTTCATCTCTCTTGTGCCATAATACACCTCAACTCAGTCGTCAGTCAACCAAATTCATTCAGAATTAAAAATGAAAATGTTTTTCCAATAAAATCCATCTCCAAGTTAAGTAATTGACACAACACCACTTATGTCATCGCCATTTCGTATGTATGTTAATGGCACTTGAACTGTAAATGATCAACAGTGCCACCAGAACTTCATAACAGGTATATGTAGTAGATCCTTATAAAACAGTAACTGTGTCATGAAATTCTTTCCGCTCAGTAAATCAAATGAACTCTACTGCTTTTTTCATGTTTTACATATTATAATATAAAAAGAGACATACAAAAATATTTTAAATATTTTTTATTTTCACAACGAACAAAATTTATTTTTCCAGATATTCCCCAGACGACAACTATTACTACCGTAGCACCAACTGTTCCCCTGAACACAATGCCAATGGTTATACTCAAATACAACAAAGGTGGGTTGACATTTTGGAAACAAAAAAATTATTTAAAAAAAATATAAGCTAAGATTAATAATTTCAAACCCAATCCCTTTTCTTTAATGACTGATGCAAATATTTTTAAAGGACATTTTTTTTGAAATAATTATTATTTGTTTCATGTTGACTTTCTTTTGAAAGAAATGTTTTTCTTTATAATCATTGGCTTGTGATCATTGCAATATTGTTTATATTCCGTTCATAAATGTTATTGGGTCCATGTTTAAATTAAATTTAATAAAAACTATTTTCTTGTTTGTTTAATATTTTAGACCAACGTTACAATAAAGTACATCGGACAAAGTCAAAAGCAGACATATCCCCATCCTCATTGAACAATGTCTATGTTGGAGCTACATCAAGCCTATGGAATTCTCCAGACCAAATAAATCGGGACCAGAGTGAGTGTGAAATTTACATATATGTATATGCGGAAAGATCTCCTAGATTTGGGCAAAAAATATATTCTGAGTCATATTTTCCGTCATTTTGGGAATATTATGTTTTTCTTACAAAACCTTTACAAGAATACATTTTCTAACAAGAAAGTTTTGATAAACTATCTTTCTCAATTTATTAACAGTGAATGTTATAAGGACATTTTGTATGCCTATGTACATAAGTAACCTACATAATTTCTTTTAAATGAATGAAGAACATTAATTTAATTGAATTATGTTCATAATGTACAATATAGTACTTGAAGGTACAAAAGAGGTCCTTGGAATACTGCGAAAAGGGACAACCAGGATACTTTTGGCAAATAAAGTTGTTGATAAAAAATCGTATGGGTTATTTAAAAAAAACAATGTCGCTTAAAAGTTCTTAATTTCAATTTTTTTCGATACTTTTATTTTTCGATGATTTAATCAGTCAACATTTTTTATATCGAAAAGCCGATATTTTAATCGACTTTTTTTCAAGGCAGTCTAGCTAGATTATATCAAGTCAAGATTTCACAATGTCGACATTATTTTATATCGATCAAAAAATTGACGTCGCCGTCCTTTTAAATTCTAAAAATATCGATTAAAGTCGACTTTTTGACCAGTCGCCATTTTTGTGCATCGATTATTCATACGTTACTTCATATAATGCCGAATCTGAATAGCTAGACGAGAAGCACTTATTCATGACAAGTGATACTCTTGGAGGATTTGTTAATTCCTCGCAAGAGGCAGTAGCCCTGAAAAAGAGGCCATTTGGACTAGTCCAACGTACTAACTATTAAGCCACGGCCGGCCCACGGACTACATCAATAATTAATCCTTCAGTAAAAAACAGTAATTTCTGTTCGTATATACCACAGTCGAGACATTTTCAGCAATAGAAATGCAAAATTTATTGAAACGATTAGCAATTTCAGTAGCATCTGTAATTCTAATATTTTTATCTTATATAACTAAAGGTTTTTTCTTTTACAAATTGGTGGGATGTCAAAACCTTGTTTCACAGTAGGACTACCGTAGTATATTATGTAATTTAGCTTCGATATCATTGATTATCTTTAATACAAATTGGGAATTCGTATTTTTGCATAACTTTGTTACAGCCAATTTCTTCACAAAGTTCTAACGCTAGGACCGTTACTAGTCCTAAAGTTAGTACTCAAATCGATATCAACTCATTTCTTCACACAAGAACTAAGCCCTAGTCTTGCCAATTTGGTACCGAGTATCAGTTTGAACTCGTTACTAGCTAGCTCCTCAAAATCAGCTAGTACCTGGTTATTATACCAGTTATTAATACTCAAATCGCTACCAAGTGATTTCTTAACAGAAGTATTAGTCCCTAGTTCTGTCAAATTGGTACCGAGTACCAGTTATAACCCGGTATTAGCTAGTACTTCGAAATCGAAAGTCTATACAGCATTAGTATCCGAATCAAAACTAATTGTTTGAATAGTTTCAATAGATATTGTTCAGTTTTTCTGGTTGAGATGATTTTTTTGGCTTCTTGTAAAAGAAATACTATTCGCTATATAGAGCACAGAAAAAAAAAATTGGTTGTCATATTGACAATCGCCGGTTGTTAACTGAAAATTGTCATATAAATGAACAAAATTGTCAATATGATAGCATGTTTCTCACATTTGAGGATCGCGATTGTTAATATCAAAATTTTCAATTAGCAATTATCAATACGATGATCACGGGATTGCCAATATGATGATATCGATTGTCAATACGATAAGCGTTTATCTACAGTTGTCATATTGACTATCGTGATTTTCAATATTAAAACCCAGATAAATTGGGAGAACAAAGAAAAACGGTAAATCTAAAGACAAACAAATTCCGTTGTAAAAGTCTGCATATTCACAAATCTAATTGTCAATATAATAATAAATTATTTGCAGTTGTCGTATTGACAATCACGATCGTCAATATGAAAATCCAGACAAAATTTTGAGCACAAGTAAAGAGGTAAAACAAAATGTTTTCCAGTTTTTATTTTCAATTTCGAGTAAGAGTAAAGCGCGTTATTCGGCTTGTTAGAATTCCAGGAATCGGTTCGAATTTCTTTTTTTTTAGGTTTCAGTGTTGTTAAACAGCTTGTCGGGGTAAGATAGTGTCTTTCTGATACATTTTTTTTTTATTTTGTTGATTTAATAATAAACCATATTCTTTTAATTTCAAATGTTTCCTTTCCAGCTTATTTCAACACAATTTATGGTCATCTGTTTCCTTTTCTTTACAGCTTCCTATTTTTATTATTTTTTTTTTTTAACGTTTGATTATTGATCTTATTTTCCTATTTTTCTATGTTTTTTATTTTCAGATTTCTTACAACTATCATGTATTCTCCTTAATTTTTGGTATAATTTAAATTCTTTTTGTAAAATTCTTATTTTTTTCAGCATTTAATTAATTTTCTGTTAATGCGTAATTTGTCTGAGAAAATGATGGCTATCAAAAATAAACGTAAAAATGAGGAGGTCTTATTGACAACAACGATCATCGTATTGACCACAGCAATCATCATATTGACAATCGTTGTTTTCGCGGTGATCAATATGACGATCGTGGTTGTCAATATGACAACTGCAATTGTCAATACGATGATCGTGGTTGTCAATATGATTACCATTGGTAATTAATATAACGATCGCGATTGTCAATATGATGATAGCGATGGTCGGAAATTTTCATATTGATGATCACTTTTTTCATCAATTTGATGAACAAAATTATCAATATAACAACCGTTTTTGGTTCAGTTAGGGTATTCCATTTTGCGTGAAAACACTACTACAGCACATTTGGTATCAAAGTGCTTAATTTTAAATTATGGGTTTTGGGCTTTTGGAAAAAAATCATAATAAAACTGCATTTTTTGCTACAGTCCAAATTTGTTTGTAATACATAATGTGACTTAGATTTGTATATATGTATGTATGGGCGTCCAACACATTTTAAATTTACAAGTGTCCATCCACCTTCAAGATGCTGCAACGTCATAGTCGGTACGGTACATATATGATTGCAAATTAACAATGAAATATATTTCATGTTATAAGCCATTTCTTCTGAAAAAGGTGCATTTTTACGATGCATCTTAAGAATGCGCTTTTTCTTATAGCCCAAATAATTGGTTTAACAAATCTTAAACTGTTCATTTAATAATAACAATGTTGAATGGTTCAACAAATATTGTTGTTGCAGGCGGACCAACACTAACTTGGAGAGTGTTTTAAATGCCCTTATGCAATACATGGATATTCCATGTTATTTATGCGGATTATTTTAACTTTAGGAAAAAATGGTTTTGATGCATGAAATACACTTTTCCCGAAGGCCAAAATAATTGGTTAAGGAAACTTAAAAAAACATTTACAAGTTTGTAGTTGCACAGAGACGCCAACCAAAAACTATTTTCGACAGCGTCTGTCGACAGTGTCTGTCAAATTCTGTCTAGATGGCAATCAATTTTGTCGCTTTTCTTTCATAGCTTCTGTCGTCGTAGTGATCGTACGAAAAAGAAATAAAAATATTTGTAAATAATAAAGTAAATTCAAAATAATATTTCAAATGCCAAAATAGTGTCAAATTCACAATTAGACCAGTTTAAGACGTTACCGTGTCCTAATACTCCTTTGCGAACTTAGATCTGGTACTAGTCATGTGAAGAAATGCTGAGATACTAAATATTCGTTAGGACCGAGTACCAGAGCTAGTAGCTGGTCCAGCTAGACTGGGTACTAAAATGGCCTAATACTTTTGTGAAGAAATAGACCGTTAGTCTTCTGTTTTTGTTTATCTTCTATTTAGAACAGTATGTACAAATAGTATACAAAAGGTTGATCTATACTTATGTACATTTCATGTGGTGAATCAAGGTTTTACCACCTGCTTATCTATATCAAGGAGTGTCGTTGAAAAGAACACTTGCAAACTAACTGCATCCACATCCATTCATTCATGAAACGTTATCCCATAAACAAATAATGTGTCTTTTCTGAGATATGTTTTTATGTTGACTCAGTGTTTACACTCTTTCTATATTTGCTGGGATGCTATAAGAACACCATTTGTTGCACATTTTGTGGTTTATTCATTTTATGCACCTTTACTCCGGAAAGTCTTATATGGTTCTAAATTTTTCTTTGCGTTTATTTGATGAGGTCGAACTTTTCAATAGATGGGTTAAGAGGTTTTTAAAAGTTTCTCGGTTCTTGGTTCTTGCCCTTAAAAGTCGAATCCTGGCTGAATAAAAAAAGAACTAGAAAAAAATATATTTACGCTTTAGCTGAAAAAAATATAAAAAAAAAACACATATATGTCGGTGGGTATGATGGTTTCGATATACAAAGGAGTCTTACAGAGGAACTAACACACACATATCCAATTATTGAACGTTCAAAGGCTGAACCCGTTGCTACTACCATTAGAAAGCGAGTCAAAAGGAAATGACGATGACTCGCTTATGCATAACAGCGGAAGTGCATTTTAATGGTGTTTTTCTTTACGCTTCCTTTTTTGCTTTTTAATTTTAATTGTGGGCACACAAAGCATCAAAATAAATTAAATTCGAATGCCAGGGTGGCAGAAGTGCAAACGATGATGATTTTTCTTTCCACTTCAAACATAGGTATTTTATTATAAATAAAAGAGCTGATGCCAAGAAAAAGTAAGGTTTGAAGCTGAAGAAAAAATCTTTTTACTTAAAAACAGAGTTCTTTGACTTTTTTATGATTGAACCTCTTTCAAAAATTCAGTACTTAACCGTTCAGAAGTTGCGAAGGAAAACGAGTGTTTATTTTTTGTTTATAACTTTAAAATTAATAACCCAAGCAATTGTTCGTTGAAATAAGACAATGGTGCAAATACAATTTTTCTGAATGAATATCAGGTAGAGGTATGTGCGTTTTGCAATTTGTTGTCCTGAGATTGGAAAATGACCAGTGTCCAATGGGGTAGATATGGGGGTGGGAAATCAAGCGCACCCAGCACACCTCGTCTAAAAGGATGAAGTGACTATTTACATGAGAACTTTGGAAAGTAATGCAAAGCATTGGAAAAACGCTAAAATTTTCAATTTTTGACTAATAGTATTTCTTGTGTTCAAAATTTCGTTGCATTTTCGGACTTCCCTAGCATACATTTTGGAGAGAGATTTATTAATAATATGCAAATATATTAATTCGGTGCTTCTCAAGCATGATCCATTTAAAATTGATAGATTAGACAATGAGCAGCTGATAAAACCATTACTTCTGTGTTCAAGTCTTCTCTTCGAGAAGATACATTTGCTACAAAGAGGTAATATCTAAGGCTGGCCACGCAAGACAAATATCACATATAAGTTCTATCATTTATTTTAGTTGCCATCAAATGCTTGCTAAATTTATCTATTGTTGTAAGAAATATTTCTTTTTGTGATATAAATAAATCTCCATGAATAATCTCGTTAGGTTTTTTAGGTGTTTCTGAAATCTGAATCTCAGGTTTCAGTAGATGCCTATGATACTTAGCCAAATAACATTTATCGCAATTGTTAATGTATTTATGGATTAATTCATTAATTTCATTTTTGGATAAAAATATTGAGATCGAATCTCTTGTTCATTTTCAATAATTCCTCTATGTTTACCCTCGTTATGTTTTTTCTCAATTATTGCTATTGCGTGATCTTCAGATTCTAACTCTACAACTCTTCTGTTGCACTTTATAAACTTTATTGTTCTATCATTACTGAATAATTCGACAAGCTTTTGTTGAATTTTGTTATACTCTGAATCTGCTAATTTTGAATAAATAGATGTAACTCCTTTTTTAATTGATCTTCTAAAAATGTCATTTAAATAATTTTCATTGTATACATCGTCTCTTGAAATGAATATTTGTTTAAAAAGTTCGTTTGTTATAATAATTTCTTGAACTTTATTTTCTACTTAATGTATTTGTGATCGGTAAACATTCACTATTTTATCTGCAATTGGTATATAATCACCTACATCTTCCAATTCACTGTGTATAGTTGCCAAATCTGTATACGTTTTATTATTATGGACTTCTAATCTACTCAAATAGTCAGCAACATTGTTGTCTTTGCCTTTAACATATTCAATGTCATAATCATATTCATTTAACCTTATACGCCAGCTCTGTAGCTTGGAGTTTGGTTTCTTAAGAGAATCTAGCCATTTAAGTGGTCTGTGGTCAGTTTGAATTGTGAATTTGACTCCATACAAATATGGACGGAAGTATTTACATGCCCATATGATAGCCAGCAGTTCCTTTTCTATAGTACTGTACCGCACTTCGTGCTCGTTAAGAGTGCCACTAGCGTAGCATAAGGGTTGCCCCTCTTGTGAAAAAACGGCTCCTAATGCGAATTGACTGGCATCGGTAGTAAGGGTGAATTGTTTGTTAAAGTTGGGATACTTTAAGATAGGGTGTTCTGTTCTGTTATCAAAGACTTAACTTTGCCAAATTCTTCTTTATAACTGCTGTCATTTATACAAATTTTACTATCCTTCTTTAAACACTTACCGCCGTATTCATTAGAATCCGCTGAACAGATGAATAGTTATGCACTGCATAAGGATTTATGTAGCCACTATACAACGTTGCATAAATTGTTATGCATACAATATTTTTCAACCCATTATAGTTATAATGAGCTTGTGTCAAAATTAGTACCATAAAGCAGGAATCTAGTACGTTTTACTTTAAAAACTGACAAAGGAGACCCAGCTGTGTGTGTGCTGTGTGAAAAATCAATAGAAGTAATTCTGCTGGCGATTGGATTCTTTTTGGTTTCTTATTAATTTCTTTTAATATTATTATAATTCTCCAGTTGCTTTGTTGTTTTTTTGTGTTCGCAAATAAATTTAAAAATTATTAAAACAAAAAATACGTCGTTTTTGATTTATTCCATGAATTGTTCCATTCACTCACATCGTGATATGTTTTTGTTGAGGAGAAAAATAAAAGGGTGGTGCTTTTTTTGTAATGCTTAAAATTCATTTGTTTTTTCCCATGAAAGTGATGAAGGTGAATCTTTGTATAATTTTATTTAAATTACGCATGCCGTCGAGCATTTGCAAAAGTTGTAAGATTTGATGGAAAATCTTCAAATTTTGCACATTTATTAAGCAGCTTCTATAAAATAAAGTGTACAAAAAATATTCCCAACAAAAATATACAGTAAATTAACAAAACCAACATTATTAATTGCTGTATTAAATTTTATAAAATATTTTGAAAGTGAGATTTCAACACCTTAAAGATTGCAACAATAAGCGCCCCCCTAACATCTATCTACATTATTGCTATGTGTGAGTCAAAGTGACATTCCGATACTAAACAACCCTTATGTTGGATCTATACAACCTCCAAACGCGTTTAGCTTATGTTGCTTCTATTCAACGATGCATAAGTTTATGAGTAAGGTTTTTGCGTTCAGAGGCATTATAAAGAGTGCATAGCGCTATGCACTCACTATAATTCGTTTATGCATAAGGCTGTTAGTTATTGGTTGTGCTACTTTAGCATAATCTCTAATAAACTTTTATTGATATACTCTCTTAAAACATGGTTCATCATTCGTATATATTCATAATGGCCTTGAGGAGTAGATAATGCTGTTTTTGGCCTATCCTTTTCATCAACTAAAATTTGGTGAAATCCCTTTGCTAAGTCGAGAGGGTCGTGAAATATTGTGCCCTTCCTAACTTGTCGAATAATGAGTCGATATTAGGAATTATAAATTTATCGTCAACAGTAATTTCGTTTAATTTCCTATAATCGATAATAATTCACCATTAATCTATGCCAGAATTGTCGATGTTAGTTGGGACTACCCAAATAGGGGAATTGTATGCTGAACTTGACGGTTGAATAATACCTTGCTCGAGCATTTCCTCTATTTGCGTTTCAACTTCACGTTCGTGTACTTTTGGAAATCTGTAAATCTTTGAGTACACTGGCAGACTATTCTTTGTTATTATCTGATGTTTGACTTCTTTAACGGACGTTAGGTTATGCCCTTTTTGAAAGAAGAGATCTTTATTATTTTTAAAAATTTTGCTTAAATGTAGCTTTTCTTCTTTATTTAAATGTTTTGAATCCACAATTATTGTCACTGTATCTACAATTGTTAAAGGTTAGTACGAGTTTGGTAATTTGGATTATATCGATTTTTATAAGTAGACTGTCTACTTTGATTGTTTTCACTTTTAATTTTGTCATTAATGCCAGTTTCTATTAAGCTAAAGTAAGCTTCTTCTAAGGTTTTATAATTTTTTATCCGAAGATACATACTGTCGGATCTGTTTATTTTATTTAAAAAAAATTCTAAGATACTCCTCTCATTCTTTTCTTGTTTAAATTCTATTGGCTTTTCTGAGTCAAGTTAAATGTTAATCTTATCTCGAATATCTCTTAATTCTTTATTAAATTGACTTACATTGCTGTATTTTACACTGTCTGCCTTCTCCTTTAGCTTCAAATAGTTTTCCTGGACTCCGAATGATTTTATGAGTTGATTTTTGATTGCCTCCCAATTCCTGTCATCGGGGAGTCTTCTAACCGTCATTGCTGCTTTCCCTTGAAGTTTGGGGGCGAAGATGTTGTATATGTAATTTTGTGCATTCTATTCGATTGCCAGGGCCGCGATATTCTCAGCCTCTGATAAAAATGAGCTGAGCTCATACGATCCGTCGCCTCTTAACACTGGGACGGATCGTGCTTCTGTAATGAGTTGTTTTACCGTTATCTGTTTTGCCATATTTTTGTTTATATGTACTATAAACGTATAGTTTTATAATGAACACCCTCAAGTCAAGTCAAGTTTTCTCGGATTGACACCGTTTTTTGTGTTTCTTTTTATTTTTAAAATTTGAACCGTTAAAAAGAGTTCTATTCGCGATTTAATCCTTCGAAGGACTTAATATTTTGACGCTCAAACTATTTTGGCACACGCACAACACTATTTTAATCGCAGAAAAGAGTTTGATTTACATATTAATCCTTAAAAGGAATAAGTATTTTGACGCTCGATTTTGCACAACACTTAGTCGGAAGTCCTACCGACTGCGCCAGACAAATTACACGGTTTAAAACAATAAATTAAATGAAACAAAACAATTGGTTTTCCAAGATAGAACATTATTTGTTGACAAATACTTAAAGACTAACTTACATTACATTACAATATTTGTTTGGTTGAACGATATCGAATCTAAGTATATTAAAGTAAATGAGTACAAATATTTCTTAATGTTACTCAATGTTCTGCTGAATTACCAGAAAGTAATTCAGGTTAAAAATAATATAAAAGAAAACAAATAAATATTATTCAGAGTGTCACCCAAGCGCGGATCCCAGGGGGGGGGTCATGACCCCCATGTATTGGTAGAACATACATATTTGGTTGGGTAATAACTCAACGCCCAACATTAAACACCAGGGCCCAAATATTGGCTATTTAAGCTGCATATCTTATCACTAACCATGCAGAGTAATAAAAACTCATCCCAAGATGATGCTAAGTTGTTATAAATTTTGTAATGGTAGTCTTTTATTGTGTTATTCATCTTTATTTATCTTTGCTCATTTTTACAAAACCCTTTAAAACACTTTAAAAACTAGGTATTTAATATTTAAAAATAAGTTTCTCCAAGAAACTTGCAAATGTTCCCACATGAAACCTTCATACCGGCACCCATATTTTTCATCATCTACGAGTATTTCTTAAATTTCTTTTTTGTTTCGGATATTATTGGCCAAACAGATTTAAATTCACAATCAAAATCATTTGGATATCTCTGACCAAAGTAACATCCAGTTTCTAAGTGCGATAAAACAACAAACTTACCAATAAGTGCTTTGAAGATACGTTTTGACGTTGATAGAATCAAAAAACCCTCTGAAAACTATAAAAATGTTGACCTTTTATCTGTACATATGAACAAATTGTTTCAGGGAATTAGGGTGATATTTGGAATGCAATATCTTAAGAAATTTACAATGTAGGTACTTCATGTTTCCAAACCTCAAACAAATATTTAAGTAAAGGTCCTTCTCTACGCTTCTTCCATTGATAATTTGCTTGCGGTCTTCAATGGTATAGAAAACCACCATTCCTGAATATTTCCACAAAGCCTTATAAGCTTTATCACCAAATTATTGCGTACTTTAAGGACATATTAACATATAGATTAAACGCTTAGAAGCCAAAAACATACTTATATATGTATCTACATCTTTTTTAACAATAGGTTTCACTAAAATAAAAAATTAAAAGAAATTTGTTCAGTGTTAAACTTTATTGCGTTTGTATGTACATAGGTGTCGTGACCCCCCCCTGGCTGAAAGTCTGGATCCGCCCTTGGTTAATTTATTACCTTAGTCACATATATGACGTAATACTTTCTGGGTATGTGACCCGCACGAGACTTTTGTAAGTCTCGTCTCTGTCTCGTTAGAATCGAAAATTTTTAGTCTCGTCTCGGTCTCGTATAATTAAGTATCATCTCGGTCTCGTCTCCGAAAAATACGATTTCCGAATAACCTGTTGATTATTGGAACGAAATATTTTCGATTATAGTTTGCATATGTGCAGAAGAAAATAAATATTTAACCGAAATTGGATTTTTTAATTCATTAGACTCTCTGTAAATTTCGGTTCAAATATACAGTCTCGTCTTGGTCTATTCTCGGTTGCTTAGAAAAAAGTCTCGTCTCGTTATCATCATGAATGAATGAATATGGGTATGGGGTTTTCCACTGTGACCTAAGGATCTATTGTGCCCCCTACTGGAGTTGGAAGAGGGTAGACATCTTACAACTCTTCCCCCAAATTTATTTCTCTAAGAAATTTAAGTATTTGGAGTACATTCAGGGATGGTAAATCACTCTCTTCCACTTGGTAACGTCCCAGGTGTTTGTGTCTTTGGTGCACTAGTGCATCACATTTGCCTAGAATGTGAACTGGTGTTCCCTCATCGATATCGCAGAATCTGCAAGTGGCACTGCTTACTAAGCCGAGAATGCTAAGATGTCATTAAGTTTGCAGTGTCCAGTGAGGAGACCTGTTATTTTTCTTAGGTTGTTCCTACTTAAGCTGATACAGTTTAAAAACCGCTCTTGGTTGTAGTCCTCAAGTATTAGTTTAGCCTATCTCAGCCCTGGTAGTTCTTTCCAATTTTTGGATCTAATGGACTCTTCTTCTTCTTTGATTTTATTTTTAATCACATTTTCACCTATTCCGCTATAGGGCTCAGGCCCCGTTACGGGGGAAATTGCACCTCTTTTTGTTAAGGAATCCGCTTCTTCATTGCCCTGGATGCCGACGTAGCCAGGTACCCAATGAAGAGTGAGTTAATTGTACTTGCCGAGTTCATTTAACCTGCTTTCCCATTCGCACACCAATTTAGAACTAATGGTGTATGAGCTTAGTGCTTTGAGTGCAGCTTGGCTGTCCGACATAATGGCAATGTGTTGGTTTTTGTATTTTCTTTCGTGATTTAGATCTGTACATTTCCCTATTACGTATACTTCCGCTCGGAAAATACTAGAAGACTAACCCATCGGTATAGAAATCTTGGTTCTAGGCCCAAAAATTCCTGCACCAGTCCCTTCGTTCGTTCTCGATCCATCAGTGTACCACTTGATGGCGTTAGCTTTAAGGGAGAAGTTACCGGTTTCCCCTACCCAATCTTTCTCCCAACTAACAATTTAAATTCTGTAAGGGTCTATCGAAGTTATTTCCTAATCAGCAAATTTGACTCTATAAGGCCTTATAAGAACTCATTTGGCCCACATTGAGAAGCTCGAAAGGCTTTTAAGCAATCATTTGCAGGATTATTGGAAGTACTCAATTTATTTCGCTAAGGCCTTACAGAACAAAACTACACTCAAACATGGCAAATGTAGTAGTGTAGTTTTGCTCAAGTGTTTCGATAGGCACATCTTAAAAACCTTATAAAAGGCTTGTCGAGGTCTAGGAGAAGCCTTTTCAAAGCACAATGCAAAACAAAATAAAAATAAATTCTTTATTTTTATTTCTACATTTTCTCCTTTATTTTCATGCAAGTAATGATTTTCTTCTGAAACTTAATGCACAATAATTATTTATATCTGAAAAAACACATTACTTACTTGATGGATTTTGCGGGATTTGAACCGAGGATGGTTGGGTTGAGAGTCGGGCACCTTAGGTATTGAGCTAGCCTGGGATATTAAAAATGAGTGGCAAATTGGAACCACTTGAAACCGAAATTAGCTTCCTAAAAACTTCCTTGGGACTTCCTAATGAATTGAACTATTTTAAAAAATACAGGTGACCATTCGTCTGTTGCTTGCAAGGGAGTTTTTTTTACTAAATTTTTAATTTTTAATGTTTCCATGATTACTCGTCAGAGAAAACATGGAAGTGGTCAGACAAACATACATTTTGTAAGAACAATTTAAATATATGTAAGTTCCTTTTTCATTGAAAACTATTGTTTTTAAGAACGAAAGGCTTTGATTTGAAAAAAAAAAAAATATAAAAACTCTTTTATGCTCCATAAAATATGTACTTTTCATTTTGTATACAAACCATTTACTGACAATTTTAATTTGTATCTTTTTTAAAACACTTATTTGCCAAAATAAAAAAAATAAACAATAACGACCACCATTAAGTTTTTTCAACTGAAAGTAGCTATGTAGTATAGATATTAAAAAACGTTTAAAATGTAATTAAAAAACTACTGAGAAATGAAAGCTTCATACTAAGATAATTTTTTAAAACATTCGGATTTCTTAACGTGACAATATTTTTTTACGATAAAACAGAAACTATACTATGGTCACCTCGTTTGAGAATAATTCAGCCAGCAGTAGTTTATTTTCACATCAATACTGCTTTCCATGCGAAGTACCAGCTTTTAATGCTTTCATGTTGAGTGTGCAACACTTCGCTAGGACCAAATAATCAGAATTATTACTTCCCGCGCATGCGCCTGAGAGGATAATTAAAATTATGTTTGCATAACCACCTCTTCACAGGTCTTATAGAAACAAATCAGGCTGACATCACTTCGCTGAGCCAAATTCATCGAAATACATGCTTCTCGCGCATGCGTCTGACAAAGTTCACATAATTATTATGCTTGTATCGGGCTTGTGTTTGATGGGTTATAGAACCAAATTTGGATGTCATGCTTAATCAGAGTTACCACTGCGATCAAATTTAATTCTGAGGGAATCATTTTTATTGGTGGGATCCGGGGTAAATAAAAAACGAATATGAATAAAGTTTATCTGTTTTTGTTAAATCATTTCTAATAAAAAATGATTAAAAAATTTGTATTTGTACTACAATTTTGAATATATGTAAATTACAAAATTATAGTTCCATGTAAAAAAAATAAATATATATTTTTTTTTTCAAGTGAATTTAAATTGTTTTCTTTTCCCATATGTATCTCAATGCAGAAAATAAATGTTTGTTCCGTTTTTGTTTTGCAATATTTAAAAGCTTTACCTATACTCAATAAATCGGATTAATTTAAATTTTAAAAATGATACAAATTTTCCTATTTTTAATTTCATAAATAATTTGACCTGTGGTAACCCTCTATCGGCAGTAGAAACACACATGCACCGAACAGTACACAAGATAATGCTTGTATGGGGCTTTTCCTCAAGGGGCTTACACAAACAAAATAAATTGACATAATAATAATTATGCTTCCATTAAACTTTTGTACACATAATAGCTTGTTTCAGGCCTTTGTAAGCAGGCCCTCCCAGAGCTCTTGGCAGGGCTTCCTAATTAAAGCTTTTTCTTTGCCTTTATTTAGCATGCCTCTCAAAACTAATTTCTGGGAAGCCTTACGAAAACTATAACCAAATTGTAAATATTTAGGCTTGCAGAAAATTAAAGATTCTGCTTGTAATAGGGTTGTAGGAAGCTGTTTTCAAAAATATAGCTTCGAAAATTTGCAACTTCGATGTCCAAACTAAATACAAGCCTTGTAGAAACAATAACTTATAGAAATTCAAAAAATGAACCTTATAGAAGAAAAATTGTTAGTTGGGTTTGCTACTTAACTCTATTTGAAAATGTTTCTCGGCTTAAATTTTTTAATCATGCCATTGCTTGGAATGTCAATAAGGTTTGTTACTGAAGACTTCGGAATGCTAGCTCTTTCTCTGAGTTCTATACATTTACCAGTCCCAGTTCCCTCTCTGGCAAATCTCATAATGGCTCCATTTGCAGCACTTTCAATAACCTCGTGTAGAGGAGATAGATGGAGGATAACCTCCATGGCTGATGTAGGGCAAGTACTCATTGCTCCCGTTATACATAAACATGCGACCCTTTGGACTTTTCCTAGGGCTTTGCTAGTTGTTTAGAGTTCGGTTCGTTTGTGCCATGCAACCGCACCATAGGTAATGGTGGGTCTTACCATCATGGTGTACATCCATCTAAGAATGTGTGGCTTGCGACCCCAAGATTTCCCTGCAAGTCTCTTGTATATCATGAGGGCCTTTGTGGCTTTCCCGACAGTTATTTCTGAATATTTTTCAAGAGGAGTTTGCTATCTAGTGTTATTCCTAGGTTTCTTACCTCCCTCTTCGTTTCGATTACTGCACCAGCTAACCGGATAGATTTCATGCGTGGGTAGAAGTCTTTTCTTGGTAAATGGTACAATCGTAGTGTTTGTAGTATTGATGTTTAGTCCTACTGATATACACCATTTCCTTGTGATTGCTAACCCTCTTTGGATTATATCGCATAGAGTTTCTTCAAACTTTACTAGGGCTGTGATTACAATATCATCGGCAAAGCCAATAACGCGTATCCCCAAATTCACAAATGTAAAAATACTGTATCATTTTTTGAAAAATGGTACCATTTCTGTATATTTTTTTAAAAAGTTGATGTTATAGGTAAAAGTAAACAACAATAATTATAAAAAAGCAGAAAAGTCTTCTAACGGACGATATTTGTCTTCAGAAATGATAAGTACACTTTGCAGTGTTACCGAGCTTTTACATTTATGAATTCGACCTATGCCTTGGGCGGTTAGATTTTCTAACAGTTCATCCACTACAAGACTCAACAGCAAGGGTGATAGACAACCTCCTGTGGTGATTATGCCCTGTGTATTCGTTCCTGCTAGTGCCTCTGCTGTTCTGGTACCTAACATTTCTTTAATCCATCTGGTTATGGTGATGGGAACACCCTTCCTTTCAAGAGCCTTGTTAACTGAGGCATGAGAGGTGTTGGCAAAAGCTCCTTCTATATCTAGGAATGCGGCTAATGCCGTTTCGTTAGCGTCTAGGGCTCTTTGTATGGTGTTCGTGAGTTCGAACACAGCAGTTTCTGTAGATCTACCCACTCTGTAAGCATGTTGTCGCAGATTGAGAGGCCAATTTATTAAAACTTCTGATCTTATGAAGTTGTCTATTATTTTCTCTAAAGTTTTCAGTAAAAAGGATGTTAAGCTTATCGGCCTGAAAGACTTTGGATGGGTTGTATCCTTTTTCCCGATTTTTGGAATAAAGATTACTTTAGCCCTTCTCCATAGACTTGATATATACCCAAGAGCAATGCTACTTCGAATAATGCTAATAAGATAAGGCATAAGATCTTCCTTACCCTTTTGCAGAAGGGCTGGGAAAAAAAACCATCTACGCCTGGTGATTTAAAAGGTTGAAAGGTACTCATTGCCCAATCTATCCTTTTACTTGAACAGATAGTTGCAGCTATCTTCCAGTCTTCTCTGTTTGGTCTGAGAGGTATTCTCTCTGTCGAGTTTCCTACTAAAGGGAGGCTACCTGGAAAGTGTATGTTAAGAAGCAGAGATAACCTCTGCTCTTCGTTTTCAGTGAAACTTCCATCATCATACCGAAGTGCTAATGATGTAATTGTCTTTTCTTTTGCAAGAGCTTTGTGTAGTCTTGCAAGAGCTTTGTGTAGTCTTGCCGCAGCAGTGGTAGAAGAAATACCCTCACAGAAAGATGTAAAACTATTTCTCCTGGCCTTTCTTAACTCTGTGTTGTACTTAGTCAATTCTATGGAGTAGTTTTGCCATTCCCTGGTTCTTTCTGCCTCATTGAAGAGTTTTCTTCCCTGGATCTTAGTTTTTAAAGATGTTTGTTCCACCATGGAGCGTCTTTCTGTCTTGTTTTTGGCTTAAGTGGCAACTCAGTTCAAATGCCTCCAGTATGGCACCACTTAAATCATTAACTGAAACTTTTAATTATAGGTGACTATTTGTCGTACTTACTGAGCCCACATGTTCTAAGTTGGACTTTAGGACAGTTTTATATATGGCCCATTTTTTTGTCTTAGGGTTCCTTCCAGAGGTCTCTGTGAGAAGGCCTTCTAAAGTAAACACTATAATTCTGTGGTCAGACATTGATGGTTCATTGGATACTCTCCAATCCCCTGTTAGACAGCCTATGTTTGCAGTTCTAAAGGTTATGTCTAAAACTTCTTTTCTTGTTCTAGTAACAAAAGTTGGGGTGTTCCCTACATTAAATATTTCTAGATTTTTTACCAGTATAAAGTCTAAAAGGTACCCACCCCTTTGGTTTATATCGGTGCTGCCCCATATTGTGCGGTCTGCATTTGCATCACAACCAATCAATAATGGTAGTTTGCGCTGGATGCAAAAGTCCACAAGCCTTTGTACCTGGTTCTGTGGAGTGCTGGCCCCGTCACCGGCGAAATACGCTGATGCTGCAACCATTTTCTGAATTCTGCCCTCGATGTTAAGCTGGGCCTTTTGTCATAAATTCTGAAAGACATATAAAATTTATATTATTCCTTTTCATTATGCGAGTTATGGGTGAGTTTTGTCTCGTGTCCCATAAAGTTTAGAGTCGTTACTTGTTAAACCTCTTACCTTACCCCGAATATCCAGGGTTCTTGGATCAGTGCTAACCCTAAGTTGTCCGCAGTGAATTTCCTCGCTAAGACAGCTGATGCTGCCCTTGCGTGGTGGACATTCACTTGGGCTAGCCTGGTGCTGATCCTCCGTTCAGTCATTTTGTTGCTTAACAGGTAGGGGCAAGAGCCCCTTCATCTGCCAGCAGATTTGTAACGGTCCCTACCCTACTGTGAACGATGTTCTGTTATATCCCACCAAAATCCAATGACGACACGACTTCTTTGGTAATTGTGGGTCGCAGGGTAGGTTGTCCTAGTAGAGAAGTACGGCAGCATGCTTGCGAATCGCGCGACGCTAGCTCGTCAGTGTCGTGTGATCTGCACTACTACTGGACGTCCGTTAAATTTTACATGCCTATATATTTTTTTATATTACTTTATTCGAACTAGAACACATTCAACTATCTTCTTGTAAAAAAACTCAAAAGAATCCACTTCACTTATCTGAACTCCTCGTGAGGAAACCATTAGATGTTGACGGTTCCCTTTGCATCCCCTCCCTCAGCCACTAATCAAATCAGCAATTTATGGCGAAAGCCCCTTACTCAAAGTCGAGTGATGATAATTAAAATACACTCACTTTCGTTAATCGCTTTAACTCTAACACAAACACAAACACATACAGGTTTAAGCCCGAGCGTATACACACTGGTTAAAATTTCAATTGTATTATATTCTCTTAATTTTAGTTCTCTATTATCTATTATTCTTTTGCTAATTCTTTCAATGCGTTTTTTTTTTCCTTAGCCCACTGTATTAAAAATTTTATTCAAATCCACTGGAATTCCTATCTCAAAAATTAACCCTGACTTTATTCACACAAAAGGTTAAATGCATTCCAAAATATATGATGCGTACAATATCAAAAGACTTAAAAGAAATAATAATGATAGTAATGACTCACCGATTTATCTTATCCTTGATTCGTTTGTACCTCTTAATTTTACTTTACTAAAGATGGCTGGATACTCCGATGGATGGTGTGCACAGCATTCATAAGAGGGCGCTCGATCTTTTTGCTAAACACTTGGGAGAGACAAAATATCTTTTGCGATTGAACGACCTTACAAAAGTTGTTTAATTATATAACTACTTATCTTTTCCTAGTTTAAAAGTGGGCCGCGTAGTGGACTTAGCAAATACGCCTACATATGTATCCTATAAAAAAAAAAAAACAGGTTATGGCTAAACCGATGATTGAAAACAACTGACGATGATGACGCTGAGTAGGTAAAAGTAAGCTTGGTCGGGCCGTGCGTATGTGGCCACTGGAGAGGTGCTACTCAATTTCACTCTGCAGATCATAATGTTGGTCAGCTGTGCTGATCAGCGTGGTGCTGGGAACTGGTTTTGGGGTTCTCTTATCGATTTTTGTCGGGCTGATCTGATTTTGGCGATCTGTTGGAGATAAGCACCCGTCGTTGTGTGATGAAAGCTAAGAACAGACACAGTCGGTATCCAGTTGAGACTAAATATGCTCGCAATGATATTGTTTAGTGAGAGCACGTGTAGGTCGTTAACATGGATCGATGCCGTACTTTCGTAGCCTGAGGCTACAAATGCGACAAATAAGATCAATCCTTCGTGTTTTCACACCGAACGGGGATTTGTTGATGGTATCTGCACGTAAATCTTCGGAAATATTCTGCCCTGTGAAGTCGCAGAGATTCGTGTGGCTTGGGGAGGAATTCTAGTGTGTTTTTATTGTAGCCGTGTAATCGTCGGGTCTTTTTCGACCCTAACAAAGAGACCACTCTGGCACGACATCAACTTGGATAATTTCTGGCGCGAAATCTAACAAAGAGATTCTATGCCCACAAGAAGACTTATTGCGAGTCACGTGTGGAACTTCTTAGTTTGTTTAAAACTTCACACGCAGGTGTACTTTGGGTATGGCAAATTACAATTGCTAAGCCCTTTTATGTGGGACTTTAATCTTATGATATTTTATTTTACACTGGTTACTGTGGTACCATATTTTACTTTATCGGTCTCAGAAGGATAGCTCTAAGTCGAATCACGTTCAAGAAGAAAAAGGCTTCGCTTCTTCGACCAATTGCAACGTTTGCCAGTGACACCTGGCTAACAGAGGGGACGGTTAAAGTGTGTGAGGGCTAGGGGATATACCTGCGGGGAGTTTGGCACCTGAGATGGGGGAGCGTGGGCGGCTGGGTTGGGTGGCTTTGGTTGTGGTGAGGGGGAAGGAAGTTTTCTTGGCTAAAAGCATGAGTAGGAGATGTATTGCATACTATGTTTTCCTCCGCGTTGGGATCTGGCTCATTGAAGGAGTTTGGTGCGACTGACTTCTTCAGACCTATGACGGTGACCTTACCAAATTTGAAGTGAAGTTGGTGGTTCTCTTTTATTATGGCCTCTGCTGATTGGACGTCGATGCTTATAACCAACAGCTGTCCTTTGCCTTCTGTCATGCTGTTCAGCACCCTCCACGCTTTGACATTTAGTCCATTGTTTTGGGCCTGGATCAGTGCCAGGGATTTCGCGTCGTCTTGTCCTGCGCTTCTTGGTAGGACCACCGTGGGATTTTGTCGCCCATACTTGCCATCCACTCGGTGCCCCTCCAAGTGCTCAGTCTTGATGCCTTTTCTTCCAGCCACTTCGCTGTTTCTTGCCCAGCGCAATCGACCAAAAGTAACGCCGTTCTGAAATGCAGGCCATTGAATTTCAGCTTGTGCTTCCGCCCAAGGGATACTTCCTCGATAATCGATTCTTCCAGTGTCGACAGTTCGTCGGTACAGAGAGTTACCTGAGGGTAGTCCCTGGGAAGAACCGCCAATCTGACACTCGTGGCCGTACCAGCATATGAGGGCTTACTACTCCGGCCGTGGTATGTTTTCCCGCTGAATCGGAAGTCCTGGGTTTTTTGGCATCTTGCCTCTGGGGAGGAGTGATTTGGTTGCTCTTCCTCTTACCCTAGGATTTTGGAAGGTCCATTGTTTGGAACCGATTTCCACTCATCCACCTTTTTCATGGCTTCTTGGGGGACATCCCTTCAGCAAGGAACTTCAGATACCATCTTGTTCCCGCACCACTTAGTCCTTTCCTTGGTGGATCGTCCAGGCCACCTGGTTTTCCCAATTCCGGACGTGGCCTAGTATTGTTTTTGGTGGTGTAGAGCCTTCTCCTGATGGTGTGTTCCCAAGACGTTTGCCTTCTGCGGCTTTGTCTACATCTTTGACTGACAGGGGAGGTATTCTCTATTTGTCAGTGGCCGATGTGTTTGGAATTCCATCTTCCATTTGGCCAGGAGTTATTCTCTTTTGGCTAATGGTCGACGGTCCTCCTTGAACTGCCCGGTTCTGTAAGTACCCGTGGTTTTCTCTTCAGGTAAAAACTGCTTCCCGGTCTCAGATCTTCACCACGGAGGTTTCTCCATGTGATCCGCATACTCACTCGCAGTGACATCCTGCGGATTGTTAAATTTTTTGTGGTTTTTGTTGTTTTTTGTTTATTTTGTTTCATAATATTGTTCCCACGAGTAGCTAGAGAAGGGTTGGTCCGCCAATATCAGAGCTCCGCATGATATGGTAAGGTCATAGTTACTCTTTGATTTGACCTGGTTTCAAAGAGATACCGTTATCATCATGCGAAACTGGTCTCGTGACCAGTCCTAGTGATATCAAGCCCAACAAATCATTAAAAACTCATAAAAACGATTAAAAAATGAATATAGCTATTCCACTTCTGATAGTATAATTATGAGTGGTTAGTGCGGAGTAGAAATCATATTATAAGGAAACGGTACGAAACAATTAATAATCGGAAATACAAAATATTATTCTTGGGTTATTTTTCAGCTCTTACACTCTATACTAACACTCTAAAATAGGTAAAGGTACATAAATGCTATAAAATACTTATTAACTTGTTGACACAATTGGAAACTATTACACGATTTAAAAGCCCTTTAAAATTATTATTTAATTTGAAATAAGTATTCTCAAATTTCAAGAATTCAATTGAAATCAAATAATAATATTCATTCACTCCACTTAAAACAGAAGTAATTTCAATATTTTAATATTTAAATTTCTTCATCTTCAAATAACCATATTCAATGATGATAAACCTAAAACACACTATGTTTTTTTTAAATTTAAATATATCTGAGCTAAACAAGTATTCTTAATTCTTTTCTTCTGCATTCCTGTTTGCAAAGAAATACGGCATAATATTCTTATTCTATTTAAAAATCAGTCATTCCCACTGACACAATTTCTTTTGGCACTTATTCAATTCAAATTGATTGACTTCAATTAAAGTTGCATTTTATAAGGACTTCCACTGAGTCAGTTACAACATGAGTATGCGGGTGGAAATATCGTCAGCTGATATACATATGTAGATATATGTTTATTGAACAAAATATTATTTACAATTTGACTTATAACTAGTAAGATACGATGAAATTATACATTTCTTGGCACATAGGAGGCCTAATCTTATACTTTGCTTAAATTTAAAGGATTATAAAATATAAAATACATGTCAAAAAATTAAATCTAAAAGTCGGCTGACTTTATTGTCCTCGGGGTTGTCAAGTTGTGGTTTTGGTGGGGGAATGGGTGGCCGCGGTGATATGCTGACACTGTGTCAGCGTAGAACGAAACTGCTGGCTCGTTGCACGTGATTATGTTGTCAACCAGGATTTCCATCGTACTGAGGTGGCCATCCTTCTCATCAGTTGATTTGGGTGCCTGTTAGTGAGTCATATAAGCTTCTTTGCTGAAGCAGTATGTACCTGTCCAGAGGGATGATGTTCGCCTTTGTGTAAAGACGCTCGTTGCTGTGATGTCTCATTCGCTGCCGATCAAAATGTAGTCCGGTACAAATCCTTAGTAACTGTCTTTCGAACATTTGAAGTTCCTTCATGGCCGTCTTCGAGATGGAGAACCAGACTGGGAAAGAATAGCTGATAACAGGCCGCAGGAGCTGCTTGTACATAAGTATCTTCGTCTTCTGGCTTAGTCCATTTCTGCGTCTCATCAATGGGTGGAGTCGGTGGAAGGCCCAGTTGGCTTCTTTGAGGACGTTTCGTGAGTGCGGGTTGAACCTTAACAACCCGTTGAAGTGGATACTTTTTAGCTGCTATTGTAGATCCGTCTGGAAGTTTCAGAACCAGACTTCTGCACTTGGTTGCGGTAATTGCACTACCTCTACTGGGTCTCCTGAAACACACAAGCTCCGATTTTGAGGTGTTTATCCGGATGCTCCATTTCTTGTAGAACGCGTAGAGTGTATTGACGTGGTGCTCAACTTTTCGTATCGCTACCAGAGGGGACATTGAGGCGGCAAACGTAAGGCAGTCATCAGCATACAGGAGATTTTCGCATCCAGATTGCAATGGTTGGTCAGATGTCATCAGGCTTAAGAGGAAGGGGCCTAGCTTCAAATCTTGGGCAGCTCCGGCTTTGATGTTATTCACTTGTGATTTGCAGTTGTATATTTGTACGTAGAATTTTCTGGAAGAAAGAAAAGAAAAAAGAATTTTTCTTAGTGACGGGGGTTAAAGTAATACGCGCAGCTTATGGATTAGGGCTTCAATCCATACGCTGTGGAATGCTTTCTCGACATCCAGAAAGCATCCAACGGTGACACGATGGTTGTTGAGTGCTATGGTGATGTCATGCTGGAACTTCAGGAGAGGATGCAAAGCGGAGTGCTTTTCCCTGAAGCCAAACTGTATGTCCGGGATGATGGCGTTTTCGCTGCAAAACCTCTTTAGTCTCCGAAGTAATACATCTTCTAGTATTTTACTTATGTTGTTCAGAAGCGAGATTGGCCTGTAATTAGACACACGATTGTTAGTGCCTTACTTCGGGATGGCCACGATCTTAGCTGTTTTCCACCTTTGGGGGAAGTAGCAGTTATTGATGCAGTTGTTTATGATGATAGTTAAAAGGATCATCACTGTTTGTGGCAGCCTCTTCAGGATGTAGTTTGAGACTCCGTGTGACTTTTTTGGCTTTGAATTCCCGATGATGTCTGCTACCTCATCCATATTGCAGAGATGTGTGCTATCGGTTGGGTCACTTGCTGGGTTGGAGTCACTAAAAACGACGCTTTGGAGATTTGGCCGCAGGGTTTGTCACTAAAAACGACGCTTTCCAGATTTGGCCGCAGGGATGCTTCGACTTCGTTCAGAAACGCTGGATCATCAGGTGCGTATGGTGTGAAGTTTCCCTCGAAATATTTGGCGAACATTTCCACTTTGTCCTGTGTTGATGATACTTCAATATTGTTGTGAATTAAGATTTCGGGAATTGGGGCCTGTTTTCCAACGATTTTATTAATGTTCTTGAAAGCTTCTGGTCCTGGCTTGATCGCTTGTAGATGACGTTGACACATTGCAACTCGCTCCAAACCGTCCGGTAGTTGCTGTTGGTGATGTTCAGCTCTAACTGATGAATCCTTTGGAGCCGTTTCCTCAGCCGCTGTCTGTATGCGTACAGATTCTGTATGTATACGGGAAGATGTTGGTACCTATCTCTTGACGTCTTTTGGACTTCCAATGCATCACAGACAGCTTGCTCCAGGCCATCTATAGCAGCGTCTATTTCACTGTCTAGCAGGTCCCGGTTTGGAGGGGGAAGCGTAATATTTTCTTCAATGTCCCGTTGGAGTCGTTACAACATGAGATGGGTGAATTGCATTCACTTTTCTGAATTCAACCATGGAAGTATAGAGAATGAAATTGTTAACAATCCAAGTTGATATGAATAAATAAAACCAACATTTAATTTAATAATAAAGAATATAAATGTAAACGTACAAGGTACTTACCTACGTAAATGTTAAAGATTATTTTGTGATCTTATCTTTTTTCATTAACAAAACAACGCAACCTTTTTGTAAATCCGAAAATTTGATCTTTTTTTATTTTCAAACACAGTTGTTTTAGTGAACAGGTTTTGAAAAATTAATTTTCAACTCAAAATTTTTAAAAGTTTTACTTGTGTTCCTGTTCACAGAATGTCGGATATATTTTCGGTACAGGGTCAAAAGTCCACAGGCCAAAAGTCCATAAATTAATTGTGGACTTTCGGCCCGGCCTGATAGGCCCACACGAAAATCTTGTGGACGTTTGGTCCATTAATTGTAGACACTTTATAAAAGTTTCAAAAATGGGATTTTAGATTTTATGTAGACATGTAGAGTGTACAAAAAAAATGTTCAGGGGACTATCTTTGGAAGAAAAGTTTATTAATTCAAAATCACTTTTTAAAAATGTATACTTAGTATTTTTTTTTTTAATTGGAGCGTTTAATAAAAAAAAATATACTTTGTATACATTATGAAAAAGTTATTTTGAATATTCTAAAGTTTTCTTTTCATAAAATTTTAAAACAAAATTCCAATTTTTCAAAATATATTTTGACTTTTTGATTATTTAAAATATTTGTGGACTTATGGGCCCACTTTTTTGTGGACTTTTCAACCACTTGGGTGGGAAAAACCTGTTCAATTTATGTGTGTATTTTTGACGCTGTAAATGTGTTTTTTTTTTAAATATTTTTTATACTATATTCCGCGCACACAAAAGGGGTAATGAATACCCTTAAAATGTTTTTAGCACAGCACGAGCGATTATACTCTGTTCAGTTCGTATTTTCAGTACAGGGAAGATAGGGTGTTTGCCTCTCACCCTTACTTTCATGGATTGCAATAAGCTATCTCTTTTTTTGTATAAAGCTTTTGCATTTTCCATGGTTGCCGTATCGCGCATTATAAATTGGCATATTTTCATTATTCAAATGTCAGTAGGGTTACCAACTGCTAATTTAGATTTCATAAGGAGAAAAAATGTAGATCGTAAACTAAATCTAAAAAAAATTAATGTAAAATGCAAATAAAAATAAATCTATCTTTTTCCACACCACCAAAACGTAAGATAGTAGGCGCTTTTTTTAAAGAGTCCAGGATAATCCCACAGTTTTTTTTTTGAATGTACTCAGGTCAGGTTGAAATAAAAAAAAGTAGTTTTTTTTATATGGGGTTTTCCAGGTATACTGGTATACTGTTGTGTTTTTCATATAAACAAACAATGTTTATTTATTGTTCCATAAAGTTTTATTGCTTTGTTTGTGTTGTGTATGCTTAGTTTTGTATGTCTTTTAAGGATTAGGTTAGATTAGATTATAAGATTTATTTCAGGAAAAAGGATAAGTAATGCCTCATTAGAATTTTTAACACTAAACCTTATTATTTTTATTTTCATGAAGAAAAAAAACTATTTGGCAATTCAAATTGCAATTAATTAATGAACCTAAGTGCATCAAAAACTTGCTCAAATAGTAATTTTTCCTTAAAAAAAAATACCCAACAACATTTTAACCAAGAAAAAAATAAAACGAAAATATGTAAGCAGAAAAACACGAAGTGACTACACTTTTTCCCTTAAACATAAAATATATGCCCTCAAAAGCTTTAATAAAGCTATTGAAAGCTACATAGCAAAAACCAAAGAAAAAGGTATTATAATTTCCATTCCCCGACGTATGAGAACTCTGAATCAATGTGTTGTTTTTAATAATAAACACATTAATCGAGCGAAAGGCAAATTGTGTGTGTCTTGTTTCAGCCTACTTGTCCTTACAACCACGGAGCAGACAGGTCATTATAGGAATGGGATGTACTTGGGTTTATGGAATATTACAAAAACAATTTCAATGGAAGTCAGGGGTTCTGTTTTTTATTTTACACGCAGTTTCTTAAGTTGAGTGCAATGCAAACACCAGCCAGCACGTGTATGTTTGAAAAAGCTCTCCCATAAGGCCTGTACTTACTGAAAAAGACGATCTGAACAGAATATAGGTAAGTAGGAGAGGATTTAGAAGGAGATACTGATGCACATTGGTTTTGAATGTTTGCACATCGAAATGAGAGGGGAATGTTGGGCCATTCCACATTCGTGTGGTGCGGCTGAAGAAAGAATCTCTGTATTTTAGAGTACGTTTGAAGTTGGGCTCGAGGGTATACTGATGGGCATTCCTAGAAGCGCGAATTTGTAAAATGTCTTGTATCTACGGAGAAAACCTAAACATTTAGTAGTGTTTTTGGTGACGTCAAATATGTGGTCATTCCACAAAAGGTGGTCTGTGACACACATACCGAGAACTGAGAGCTGTTTGGTTTCCACGTTGCAAGTGCCGTTTATGGATAGCGGCATTGGGAGTGGGTTTTGCTTTAACGAGAGGAGACAGCATTGAATTCATTAAATTCTACATGGTTTTTGATTCCCCATTGGACAATGCTGTCGAGATCAGAATTTAATGAGCGTATGACTACGCTTCCGTTGCAGTTCCACATCCAAAGGACATGAATGTGAATCTGTAAACGAATATGAGAAGCTGAGGGTTCTGCCGTCAGCGAAAAAGTTTAATGGATTAGAAGTTTCAGATAAAAGATCATTTATAAAAATAAGGAAGAGAGTCGGAGACAGAACGGAACCGTGGGGGATTTCAGAGTTGAAACCGTCCAATACAACTTGTATTAACCGGTCCGAAAGGTAATTTCTAGCCCAACGAAGAGAGACTCATCGAAACCAAATGCGCGCATTTTCGATAAGAGAGCTTGGTGCCAAACTCTATCAAACGCTTTTGAAATATCAAGTGCAATTATCTTACTTTCTCCAAAACGATGTAAAGATTTGTTCCACTGTTCGGTGAGATATACCATCAGATCACCAGTGGACCTATTGCTACGAAAGCCGTACTGCCGGTCATTAAGAAGCTTTCGTTCCTCGAGATATTTCTTGAGATGAAAATTAATCAACGTTTCCATGACCTTGCAATTGGTCGATAGTTGGTGGTGAAGAAGATACGCCTTTTTAGGGACAGGCTGGACAAATGCAGTTTTCGTCTCAAATCTTATGATTGAAATAGGTAGATGGGTTATTTATGAGTATAAAAAATCGACGCGACTGAAGGTATTGTGCTGCAGTCACCATTTTGAAAAACTTGTATCTCAATTACGGCTCATCGTTCAATCTTTTTTGTACATATATGTATACAATTACAAAACAAAATGATCTTCATTTTTTTAATACAAAGTATGTTTTTAGGGTTTATATTAGCTAGGACGCGTTTTTCAAAATGGCATCAGCTGAGAGCTGACGCACAAAAAGTTTAAAATTTAAGTTTTGTGTTAAAAGTTGTTGTTACTTTTTTTACTTTTATACATTAAAAATCAATATTAAAAAAAAGAGCAAAAACTGCAACAAAATACAAAGTATCTAAGAAAATCTTTTCCGATTTTTTAGATACACAAACAAAAGTTATTAGTAGTTTAGTAAAAAATATAATATCAATAATTTGTTTAGGTTTTTATTTATATTTGTTAAATTTTCCTACAGTATTTTTGTTTAATAAAATGTTTTAAAGCCATCCATTTTGATAGAAAATCTTACTTTCAACAAAAAGTTTATTAAGTTAAATTCTCAGTTTCCAGCTTAGTTTTCCAGTTCTACAAAAAATATTGAAAATTGACCATTGTAAACATTCTCCCAAAAATACTTTGGTCAAATTTGTGTGGATTTTGTGTTTTTTTGGAAACTTGTGTTCCTAAAAACCCTTAAACTCAATTGTTCCTTACTAAAATGTTTGTTCAGTATCCAAAAAGGAATGTTTTTCTATTGCATTAGTGACATTCTTGAATTTATTTATAAACTTCAATGCACAATTTTGCTTCGTGCATTAGTTATAATATTTTATGGCGTCTTCATCTCAACACGTGATTTTAAAAGTCTAATAGATATTTTTAATATTTCGAATGTCTTATTTAAAACTATATGCAGAGAATATCTTTGATTGAATATTTTAATCAATTCAAACCAAATCTTTTTTAAATTGTTTTTTTATAGACTTTACCTATAGCTTTAACTTTAAGTTGTGTTTTTTTTCGGCCATCCATATTATTTTAATTTCTGAAAAAATACCTTTGACAGAAACATTCGAACACATAAAATAAATTAAAAAAAACTCAACAACAGAGGCAGTTCATTGTGAACACCACACATTTTAAATGAGCATCAGTTTATAATTACAAAATACAAAAGGAATAATTCAGAATTCGGTAAATTTTGAATACAAAATAGTGCAGTTATTAATAATTATTCGCTGAAGTGGTTTCCCTGAATTTAATTAGATTTTCATAGGAAAACACAGTTTCGATTGAATTGATGGATTTTTACATAAACAATGGGATATTACTGAGAAATAACTTTCATATTGATGATACTGACGTTTCTAAGTTTACATTTATCAGTTCTGATAAAACTTTTTAGTTATACAACATATATGAAGGGCAGGTACATTTATACAAGTATATTTTCATTGAAGACCAAAAAAGACTAGCTGAATCAACTGTTGTTTTTATTTTTAAACGAGATAAATTAAACGAACGAATAACACAGAAACTTATTTATGATAACAACTGTTAGTATGTGATTTGCGATTCTTAGAAAGCATTGCACTGACTATAGGCCATTTGTCATACGGCCATATTTTGGTATTTTTATTTTAAAGTGACAGAATCCATTATTCCCTGAAAACATTGTCCTTAAACAGGTCACACAGGCTTTGTTAGGTATCCAGGTCTACTAAATCTTGAAGTTTTATGCTTTAGAAGATCAACATTATTTTACAAAATCAAAATTATTTTACCAGAAATTTCCAGCTTTTTGAGTGAAATTTATTTCTATAACACACATGATAATGTTTTACTTCTAGCATTCTATAAATAACAGGGCTGGCCAAGAGACGCGAAAAGTCTCGGCCTCGGTCTCGCATGACGAGACCGAGATGAAACGAGACGAGACTGCCTTTTAAGCAACCGAGACGAGACTGTATATTTGCACCGAAATTTACAGAGAGCCTAATAAATTAAAAAATCCAATTTCAGTTAAATATTTATTTTCTTCTACACATATCATCCAAACTATGATCGAAAATATTTCGTTCCAATAATCAACAGGTTGTCCGGAAATCGTATTTTTGAAGAAGACACCGAGACTTAATTATACGAGACCGACACGATACCGAGACGAGACTGAAAATTTTCGATTTAAACTAGACCGAGACGAGACTTACACAAGTCTCGTCTCGTGGCCAGCCCTAATAAAAAAGTAAACAGATTAAGACGTATTCATCCCATGACAACATTTTTCCAAACCACATAATTTAATCAAATATTCTACTTTAAGTAAGCTCAACCACATCATTATTTTTTCTTGCACCGATTGGCCTGGTTTCGTCTACATAGCTTTAAATACTTCAAGTTTGCCTTCCTTTTTCCGAATATTATATTCTACCTTTCTGAATTTCAATTTGACTTCCATGTCAATTTGGCGAATGTTGAAAATGTTTGTAGCTCTAAATATGAAGAATATTCCTTAGGGAGTCCTTATAATCTCAAAATTGGTGATAAATATGGTAAAAAGTATCGAAGCTGCCAATAATATTACAGTCATATACAATCCAAAAAAAAATAGGTAGGTAGGATGTACTTTGGATAGAGAAAAAAATGAAAAGAACTGCCAAAATAAACATTCTTAAAGAACCACTCTATCCACATTTTACTCAGTGCGAAGATATAAATGAAAGTGGGTATACTACTGTGTTATACAAACTTGCTCTTTTTGAGGAGCAACATGATATGAAGAAACTGATATCTTATAAGTTAAAATCTACACTCGCGAGCAATAAAATGGAATCACTCAAGTTTGCCTTCTAAAAACAACAATCACGATGGATACAATATCTATAATTAATTTTTAATAGGCTCGTTTTAAAGCTTGAACTTAAAACTTTAAATTAATTGTAAAATCATAAAAATCCATTGGTTAGTTTTTGCATCCACCATAATAACAAAAATAATAAATTATACTTGGTTAAATTAGGCAAGTGTTTGAAACATTGATACACAATTAATACGCCCAAAGTTGGTCTTTGGTGTTGATTGTGCTGTTAAAAGTGAATCTCAACATGTTTTGACTTATTAGATCCCCTAATCTTAGAAAATAATGGAAATCACGCCTGTAGAAAATAGCCAAGTTGTATTGCAACAAGGAATCATGTTCTGTTTCCCGTCAGATCGGTCTAAGCCAATCTTTCAAATCAAAGATTTACGGAAGGTTCAGACAAACTTGTAGGTTAGTGTAAAGGCTAGGATCTGTGTGCCACCAGACGTTATGACTGATTCATCGTGATGACATTTCTCCATAATTGTGCTTTGATTAGTGTTGACGTGCAACTATTGCAGAGACAGGTAGGATAAATGATTGTTAGTTAATGGACAGTTAGGAGACAACCGTTAGGAGAAAACCGTACTCCATCTTTAGGATGAGTTCCACTTAACTTTGGTCCCGTACCGTGACATTTTGGGAAAGGAATGTTTCCTTAAGTCGTCTCCTAACTGTCCATGAACTAACGAGTCTTTATCGTATCTGTCTCTGCTATTGTTCGACGTCAACGCTAATCAAAGCACGATTTCGGAGAAACGGCATCACGATGAATCAGTCATAACATCCGGTGGCACACAGATCCTAGCCTTTACACTTACCTACAAGTTTGTCTGAACCTTCCGTAAATCTTTGATTTGCAAGATTGGCTTAGACCGAGCTGACGGGACACAGAACATTGGTTTATTCCTTGTTGAAGTAGTGTGACAACTTGACTAACTTCTACAGGCGTGGTTTCCATTATTTTCTAAGGTTAGGAGGCCTAATAAGTCAAGATATGTTGAAATTCACTTTTAACAGCACAATCAACACCAAAGACCAACTATGGGCGTTAGGGTTGAGCGTCATTGTATGGAGAAAAAAAAAGTAGTCGTATCGATTTCGAATGTAGTAGCCCGTAGCGTAATGGTTAGTGCGTTCAACTGTCACGCTGGAGGTCTGGGTTCGCTCCCCAGCCTCGTCCACCTAAAAACTAAAAAGTTTTTTTCAGGCCTACTGCCTCTGGCGAGAAATTGACAATGCCTTCAAGAGTATCACTTGTCACGAATAAGTGCTTCTCGTCTAACCGTTCGGATTCGGCATAAAATTGTAGGTCCCTTCCATTCCTGTCAATAGGCGCACACAGGAATGGTTGCGAGTTGTTAGTCACTAGGCCCTGGTTCTTCATGAGCCGTTGTGCCACCCGATTTATTTTTTTTTTATCGATTTCGAATACCTCCATTTTGTTGCTTTTTGATAATTAGAACAATTGGGCATCAAAAAAATTTTTTTTTGGATAAAGTCTTTAGCCCTCTACCTTAGCTCAAAGTTTCGACTTTCTGTAGAAATTACATGTTTTTCAATAGATTTAGATTCTTCACAGGTTTAAAAAAAAAATTTAAATAATTTATTAATGAAACAATTAACACAATAATTATGATCATATTAGCTTTATTTAGACACAACAAAAAAAATTACTACCAAAAACTTAAAAATGCATGATATAACTAAAATACACCTTTATTTTTACTTTTTAACGTTATATTTTTTTTTTGTGTTGTGTTGAAAAACGGCAAAATTCTTCGCGAATATATTCTTGATCTTATAAGACCGTCTCTAGATTTTTCACCAACTTCTGCACTTGAAGCTTCGGTCACCATCTTCACGAATCGGTGAACAGCTTGACTGTGACAAGGTTAGTTTGGAAATGACATATCAATGTCAATTGGATATTTATTTTGTAGAATGTCTTCCTAATCCATATCTATTAATTTCTCCAATAATGTGGGTAATGTTACTTGTGATTTGGTCCATATAATTTAGCCAAGATAATCTTTGGCATTTAATGTCGGTAGTTTAAAGACTCTAACTGAAAACCCAGGCTTTTGATTTTTTTCTAGCTAAATGGTTCTTCTTAAGCCCAGTTCTTTGAAATGTGGTTATAATAAGGATTGGGTCGGATAACAGGGTCAATTATTTCTAATACATTGAAACAATATTTACAAATTTACTAATTTGAACTATCTTTTTTAACACTAAACCAAACTGGACCATACACTTTTAAAATGTATTCAGCAAGTATTTTCAAGTAATAAGTTGGATTGGATGTAGCTACATAAAGCCTCAAAATTCTATTGGCAGTTGTCAACCATCTAGAGCAGTGTTTCCCAACCTTTTGTGTGCTATGCCCCACAGAATCTTTCCACAATCCTCATGTCCCCCTAACCATACCAAAATAATTTTGAACATCAAAAATCTGAAATGTCCAGTGCGAAATTGAATAGCTGACATAAGGAAGAAATCAATAGAAATTAAGTAAACCGTAAGCTTATTTTTAAAACATTCGAGTATAATGTAGAACTGAAATTCAAATACGAAATAATTTAATAATTATGTAATTGTAACTTTTTATGTTATGTATTTTTTTTTTGTATACTGTTCGCACTCAAGGGATTTTGATGCCCTTAAAATTTTAAATTATACACAGTGCGAGCGTTAGGAAAACAGGGACGGATTAAAGAGGAGATACCGTTATTATTTAAATCCCTTTAGATTCATGCTTCATTCAATTCAGCTGCAATATTAAGTCTCCCCGTTTTTTTAATATCCAGGCAATTTCTTTTTTGTTATCAGAAAAATAATTATGGCACTAAATCCACAATTCAGTTAAATACCAAGATAAAAAAGGTAATAAAACAGTTCCCTTGCATATTTGGTTGCATTGGGGTATTTCATTTCGTTTAAAAATCAACGTGAAAGAAACCGATTCATATTTGTCGTCAAGTGTTATTGAAGTTGGTAACAGTTGGTACAATTGATTAATACAGAAGCAGATCCTGGGCCCAAATCACGTAAGACTAAAACGATAGTTCGATTCAACGATCGTCGTCTTGACGATAGCTATCTGTGTACACACATATAGGAAAATATAGACACAGCAATAGTCAAAACGGCGATCGTCCAATCGAACAATCGATTTAGTCTTACGCGATCTGGGCCCTGGCTGCGTATTGCCAAACTGTATATCAGCACAGATCTCCATAGTCTCCAAGCAAATTGTATACCAACCCAGAAACCATCACATACAATAATTATACCAACGTGAACGATTGCTCTATAATCACAGGTACTTTGCTCTTAGTTTCCTTGAGCAAACTGTATACCAACACAGAAATCACCACACACAATAACTATACCAACGTGAACGATGGCTCTGTAATCACAGGTACTTTGCTCTTAGTTTCCTTGAGCAAACTGTATACCAACACAGAAAAATATGCTTTTGATCTGACACAGTATACAGTTTGCTCTTAATTTGTATAAGCATTCTGTAGTCTATTGTAGAGCGCCGGAGCTCTGTACTGATTGATATACAGTTTGGCAATACGCGCCCTGGCTATGTTCCGAAATATATTTTTAAGGGTGGAAATACAAGAAGCATATATTTTTCGGAGAAAAGTGTACTGCAGCATAAGCATAACTTTAAATTGCCCACCTATAATATCAAATTGCCCCCCCTGTGGGGCGTGGGCCCCACGTTGGGAAACACTGATCTAGAGTGTGTCAACTTATCGAGGTTTCTGATCTATAGAAACAAATATTTTTAATCCGCGCTAAGAGTATCCTGGATTTCTTTTATCAAATCAGGTAGGTTCCCTGGGATTGGTTCGAACTCAACCAGAGAAAGATCAGAACACTTTTCTAGCGCGCTTCCAATGGGTCCCGAAAGTTGATGTCCTAATGTAGTACCATCCAATTTGCGATAAATGAACCATTGTAGCGATCTCCCCAACTTAAAATCCACAAGCCGGATAACCCAACTTTTCCAACCAGTGTTTGTTCCAGTTACATCGCAATCAACCACACACTTTAGTTAAATCCAGTATCGAATCCGCTATAGTTTACTTGTTCACATTTGTTGCTGTTACCAAGCTAACATCAATTAAGACTGCACTTGCGACTGCTGATCAATCCGCAAACTCACTAACTCTTGCCAAATTAGGAAGATATAACCGATTTACTTCATTTATTTCTTGGAATTTTTAAGAAGTACTTGGCTGGGGGTGATCATCCTTGTCATATCTTAAATTGATGACGAAGCTTCGTGTGCTAGCACATTTATACTTTTTTCTTTCCTCAAACTCGATAATCGAAAATCGCAAGAAAAAAGGTGCGCTCCACCCTAATGGGCGTATTTATTGTGTATCAATGTTTCAAACGCTTGCCTAATTTAACCAAGTATAATTTATTATTTTTGTTATTATGGTGAATACGAAAACTAACCAATGGATTTTTATGATTTTGCCCGTAATTTGATGTTTTAAATTCAAGCTTCAAAACGAGTCCATTAACAATTGATTATAGATATTGTATCCATCGCGATTATTGTTTTAAGAAGGCAAACTTCAATGATTCCATTTTTTTGGTCACGAGTGTAGTTTTAAATTTAGTTCTAGTTTTGTAGTTTTAATTTTAATTTAATATTATAAGTGACATCACCATGCAGTGATGGCGTAGGTTGATAATGGCGTTGCGAGTTTGGAGCTTACACAAGCTTCAATGACAAGTTCTACTCTTCTCTTTGATTTTATTAGATTTTCATAAAGATTTGATAATAACCGAGAATTAGCAGCTTTTTTTAATAAGAATTTAAGTTGAATAAGTTTCTTAACTTAAGATCCAAGTTAAAATATATGTTTGAAGTATTTATAAGATAATTCAGAATTTTGTATTAAAAGGGGATCTTAATAATTGTTAAGGTTAACATTATATATATGTATTATGCAAAATTTTTGCGGTAAATTTTAATACAACAAGTTTCACTGGAATATTTATTATCATTAATCCATTTTAGTTTTTTCTTTTCCGTTGTGGCTCCAAAATGGTCTTAGAGATCAGTAGATACCTGGTTTCCATCAAACAGAGACCTGCTCTTAAAGTATTTTGGAAAATCAACAAACACATGCATAAGAGTGACTCAGAAACAGAGTGGAACATTTGTTTCCAAAAATCCACTACCTTATTTTCCACGTAGACTTTATTTTCCATGTTAATGGGTCGGTGCGCGGACGAATTGAAGAATAAAGCGATTCAGGCGGTTTTGGAGATATACCTTCCTCTCTCATCTCGAAATAGTTAGTTTTAAAATGAAAACTTTGCGCTTCGAATCACTCGCGAATATTTTGTAGTAACTTGGAGAATGCCTAGCAGAAACTTTTTCTCGGTTTTATTTCTTTTTTTATTTTTCTGGAAAAGTTAGTTTTGGGATGGACATCCAACAACTTCCTGAATCCGTGCATGTGAGAGTGAGTGTAAAGTTTCGCTGAGAGTCAACTACGGTGGTTTTCTGTGGAACGAAAAATGTTTCCAGGCAGCTGATTTCCCGTGACCGACGATCACGAAAACGTATGGCTGAATGCATGTGAATGTATGGGCGACTGTAATGGTTCAGGGCGGAATAGGTTAGGTTGATGGGCTGCCGGTAGATCTTGTTCCCGTCACACTTAGATCAATGTTGATCCCTTGTGATACCGCGATGGATTGGACCATCCCTTTAAAATATATAACTTATGAAATTCTATGGAGTATCGAGCCATTTGGAGGCGTTGAAAGAGTTCATTAAATTTAAGATGTTCTTATCTGTTGACTTCGAGATTTCTGCTAAATCGTTGAAGAAATAGCTACCCTAAAATTGTTTCCTTATGTTGCAGAGTGCCGGACAGTGACCTAGGTAGTGAAGGGTGTCCTCCATTTCGTCTTCGTCTCCGCATCCTCTGCATAGGTCTACAGTATTCAGTCCCATTTTGTATTGATGATACCCTAACAGATTATGTCCTGTGATAATTCGCAGGGATCTCCTTTTCAGGTTCGTAATTTTCTCTGTGTTTCTCTTATTGTAGCTGGGCCACAGATTCTTTGTAGTGGTACAAGTAACAAGTGAGTTCCACCTGTCATTGGTAAGTTCCACTATCTTCTTACTAATCGTCTGTTTAACGGCACAGGGTGGAATTTTAACACTGGATTCTGTTAGGCTTGGATCTAACGATGAACCAGTCCTTGCCAGTTTATCTGCTTTTTCATTACCTTCAATTCCACAGTGTCCAGGGACCCAACAGAGTCTAATGTTATGTTGTGTGGCAAGAACTTTAAGCTCTTCACGACAGCATGAAACCAGTTTGGATTTTATTTCTATGGCAGAGATGGCCTTGATAGCTGCCTGGCTGTCAATGTAAAAAGTGAGAGGGCGAATAGGATTAAGTTGGGAAAGTTCACTTTTTAGCAAGAAGTTGGAAATATAAAGCTGAGAAAAAAGAAAAGAAAAGAAAAATCGATAAAGAGTTTGTATTTTTTTGAAGACAATAAAGGAAATTGTGAAGGAGATTGAAGAAAGGGATTTCTAGGTGATAGAGGAGGTAGCAGAAAATAAAAGATAAGTAGAGTGTAGTATTTGAATAAAAATTCTATTTGGTTTGTCATTAAAGTTTTCGGTTCCGATAATTTTTTTCTTTGTGTCATGGTAAATTTTTAATATTTTCCCTAGTTCGTGGGACACGGTATCTTGGTTTAATTCGGTTGTTAATGGCCCATTTGCAGTTAGTTTGTTCTTTTGTTTTTCGGCTCAAAGGTTCCCCGTAAGCTATTTTAAATTTACTTGTATAGCTATTTTTCGTCGAACAAATTTTGGGTTTTAATCTGGGGTTCTACCCAAAGGTTTCCCAAATAATAAAAATAATTTAAAAGCCACTTTGGCAATAATTACAAATTTTATTTCATTCCTTCTTTTCTAATAATCATAATAGTTTTGGAATGAATTTTTTCTTTTAAACAAATATTCCTGGCGCCCACCTTATATTAGTGTAAGTACACCCTGTACTCACACTTCCTTTTAATCACCTTTTTTAATTATATTTTATTAATCGAATCTGAACTCGATTAATTAAACCCCACGAATTGCTGAACCCACCCAATCGCTGGGCTACTGGGTGACAGCACAATATGTGTTGTCGGTTGTGCAAATTATCCAAAGGCACCTATCATCTGACAGTTCGTCATTTCCATCTTGTTCGCGACGCACGCGCGCCGGTTAGTGCATTTTGTTTTTTTTATAAATTCGTTTTGTGAGAAATTGTTTGGTTTCGATAAATCCATTTGTGTTTCGCGGATATAAGATACGACATCATAAATTTCACAACAAACTGCTCAGAGTAATATTGAGTTTTAGTTTTTTGTAGTTTTTTTTTCAAAATTCATACAGAAACACCGAATTTAATTGATAATATTATGTGTGTCTGTTAATCAAAATATTTAATTCATTTAAAATTGTTTAAAACCTAAGCAACACTTTTCTTATGATTATGTAGTAAAATAAATGTTACCATAGAGAATTAATGCCGAATGCCCTTTTATCGACTCTTATTGCATCGCCTACGTCAGTCTATTTGATCTTTTATTATAATCAGTTTTTACGAATCACTAACTTACCCTTTATACGAGTTTATGTATATCTGAAGCAAAAAGCAAAAAAAAGCAAATGATAGAAAAATGCTGTCATCGCCTTTTCCTGTCGATGAAATCGTCAGTCATAAGAAACGAATCGACAACGACTGCCATAAAATACTTTTCGATCCGCACCCTTTTTACACGACCAGCTCCAAATTGCCTCAGGTTAATGGTTCTATAGTGGTACACTGGCTTTGAGCTTTGGGAGAGATGGTATACGAGTAGCTCAGGACAAGAGTTTGGTCTTTGAGGACTAAGCACATAAACTGTGTCCGCTGTATCGTCAAAAATGGGGGTCCCGTTCGTATAAAAGCACACGGAAAACTGCTATGTTTGACATACGATTGAATCCACCCACAACCACACCAGCGCATTTGGATTGTGACATTTAAGTTTTATTTTTTCGTATCCTTTTTTTTGCTGGGGCGAGCTAAGACGCCACGTACGGTGCTGGAGTAGAATTGGAAAATTATGTTTCTGTGTGTGGAAATCATATTTTCACGCCTCAGAAAAATGTGCCATTTATTTTATTATTATCGCACATCTTGTTAGGAAACAAAATGAATTTTTCCTTTTTTACATTCGTATGATTGCTCCTGGCTTTCCTCGCCTTTGACTTCCGACCTCCTTCGTCGTATTATTTTTTTTCCCACACCTTAATAATTCGTTTCAAGTTCGGGTCATAATAGCAAATGGACATTAAGAAAGATGGTGAGTTGTGCACGCATCTTGATATGGCCTTGGACTTCTATTTTTTTTTTCTTTCGTTTTCTTTTTCTTCATCGAGTTAAGGCAAGTAGAACTTTTTTTCTGTTTTGACCCCTCGGGGATATTATATGTACCGTAGTCTGAATAGGAAAGGGTATAAGCAATATATTTGTCCTTTTATTGTGGGAAATGACAGTTTTTTTTTATTTTTGAGAAAGTAGATTAAATTGTTTGTTCAGGAGATATTTTGAAAAGAACATTTTAATGCCAACAGCTTTGTGTGGTATTTTATTTTTTTTGTTAAGTCAAGATACGAACTCAATCCGATTTTATTTTGCGAAAGGTATCAGGAAGAAAAAAAAAATGAAGAAAATACTCAAATTATAAAAATAAAATAAAAATAAAAACCCAATTCATAGTGAAATTAAACGAAGTCGACTTGTATGTAGCTTGTACATTATTGAACTTACCCATTAGAATGACTGTTTTATGTATCTAAATTATGTTTTTTTCTGTTTAACTGCTATACAAAGGTCAAATAGTAACCAGATCTTTTAAAACAAAAGTTACGAACGAAAATAGAATTTAAAGAAAAAGACATACCCACCTACATTTGTTGCCATAGAACCAGTTAAATGAACGGGATTTAAAGTCACTTAAAACCGTTATAAATCTTCTAAATTGAAGCAAATACTTCAAAAGCATTTTCGACATAAGCTATTTGAGAAATCCATGGTTTTCGCTATTTATATATATATTTTTTTTTTAATTAATTGAAGTTATTTAATTATCAAAAGTTAATATTATTTCTTGTTCCTATTGTTAAAATAATCCTATTACCTGCCCTAATGCATAATCGTTTTTCTACTAAATTTAATTAACAGCCGTGAAAATGTTTGGGTCTGATTGAAGGACAATCATTAAATAAATGTTCTTTCACATTTATAATATTAGTAGGACTCGATAAATATCAGTATGTTTATGTCGAAATTTATTAAAACCGCTTATTCCAGGAAAAAATAATACATTATTCACAATACTCTGAATCTGGCCATGATTCTAGATGTCATTGTCTTACTTCCAGATTGCATACTTTATTTTATGTATTATATAATATAATTATATATATAAAATGTTTTTATTAATTTATGTGCATGTAGTACTTGAACATATTTATTTTTCCATTAGGTATCTATAGCTAACCCCTTAAAAAGAAGTTTTTGTCTCTGATTATTTCATATATTTATTTTTGGTGTATCACTTAATTTATGTACATGAATTATGTTAATTTATTTATATCCTGTTGTAAATTTTAGAATTACAATTTTTTTTTTCGGAATATTTGTATTTCAATTTGCATCATTATTTTCCTGTTGAAAATATATTCAACAATAATTAATATAATATGCTTGTGACTGCCAAAACTGAAAATAGTCTAACCATTCCCTTATTGCGAATTCGAAGAATATGGTATTACTCGAAAATTCTTTATTTCTTCTTAAATCTATAATAGTTTTTACTTTTAAATAAGAACATTGGGTTATTGAATCCGAATAGAAGCCAGCGGCCGAATTACAGCATCAGTGAGTGAGCAATACGTTACTGAATTATCTGCATTTGGGACTCCTTCCTAAGATATCGAGTAAAGTATCGAGTATCGAATTCGATTTTTGGTATTTTCTCGTCAGTGAACGAGTGTTCTTTCATACGATAGATGCTAGGTAGACGAGTGAGCAGTAAAATGGCAGAAAAATAAAATTATTCTCTTTTCTGCAAATATATTCCTACACAATATCAATTAATGGTGTTTCAGGGTGAATTAAAATAAATTAAACATCACCCAGAAATCTATTCTTCTTCACAATAATTCGATTAAGCCAAGAAATATTTTTGGCCAAATTAAATTCCAAAAGCAAATGTAAACAAAACATGAGCCCAACACAAGCAGCTGTGGCAATCGACCAATGAAAAGTTAGGAATATTGACGTTTAGGAAAATGTACTAGAATCATCCTAGTACAATACGAACTCAATTCGATACGTGATACTTCGTATAACATCATACCAATGTGATTACTCGATAGTTCAATAACGTGTAAGAGTTCCTCACTCGTTCACTAAAGACGTAATTCGGCCCCAGTATAAGATTTTATAAATTTAAAGTTAATTTATTGAACACAACTGCACTCCAGTTAGTTTGTCGTTATATTCAAAAGTATATGATGAACTTAATCATCATTGGAATACCAAATCATTGCCTTATGTAGAACGTTAGATATGATGCATAATAATATACAGAGTGAATCAATTAAGATGTAACAAAATATTTCAGACTGCAGGGTTGGTCGAGATGTGACTATGTAATTATAATAGGTTTTTTCAATTTCAATTTATTTATTTAATAACTTACAAAGTAAGATACAATATCTTTTTTAATATAGTGCAAGCTTCAAAGAAAATTCTATAATATCGGGTTTTTCAATAAGAGCGCTACAAAAGTAAATAAAACAAAAACGGTTTTGAATATCAATGAAATACTTTATTTCTGTGAAAGTACGTTCGATGCCATTATGTATGAAGTCCAGACGCTGAACCCAATTTTCGACGGTTTTCAAGCATAAATCAGCCGATACTGCTGCAATTTCACGTTCGATATTCGTACGAAGTTCATCAAGCGTCGCTGGTTTGTTGGCATAGACCATAGACTTCACGTAGCCCCACAGGAAATAGTCTAACGGCGTCAAATCGCACGACCGAGGCGGCCAAGCGACTGGACCATTTCGTGAGATAACACGTTCTCCAAACTTGGTTTCCAATAAATTGATTGTGACATTCGCTGTGTGGCTTGTGGCGCCGTCCTGTTGGAACCACATGTCCTCCAAGTCCGTATCATCCAATTGGGGCCAAAAATATTCGGTTATCATTGAACTGTAGCGATCCCCATTCACAGTAACGTGCCGGTCTTGATCATCACGGAAGAAGTACGGCCCAATGACGCCGCCGGCCCATAAACCACACCAAACCGTAATTTTTTCGGGATGCAATGATGACTCATGGAGTACGTGTGGATTGCTGCCTGACCAATACCGCATATTTTGTTTATTGATGAAACCATTCAGCCAGAAATGAGCCTCATCGCTGAAGATGATTTTTCGATGAAAATCCGAATCATTTTCAAGTTGATGCTCAGCCCAATTCACGAACATACGACGCTTCTGGGGGTCAAGCGGCTTCAGTTCTTGCGTCAATTTAATTTTTCTTCCTCAAACTCCTATGACTGTGAGCTAGCAACTAGCTAGCAGAACGAGGCAACAATCTTTTGGGAAGCCCTTTTTTGACGACCTTAACGAACTCTCCGGAGCGAAGATCAAAGATTTGACTTCTTTCCTCAACGCGACGAAATGGATCTAGGATTTACTTCGGTTTCCTCTTGCACCATCTTCTTCCCCAAACTCCTATGACTGCGAGCCAGCAGACTACTGGTTTTTGAAGTTGGCTCATGGTGCACGAGGACCGGACGATCACACGGTTGTGCCAACCTTCGCTTGAATACCAGTCAACAAGTTGCCTAGTTGGCACAGTGTAGATGGCTTTTAGTTGCGAACTTTGGTCCTATCGGGTGTTTTTCCTATGTCCAAATCCTTAATAAGTTTCATCACATGTCTTAATGCAATAAAAGCGTCTGGTCATACAGGCGGGTGCTACTTTCTCTGGTAACCACAAGTCATGTTGTGCAAACAGACGGAGGTGTACAGAGATTACCTTATCCGAGTGTGCGACTAGATGATCACCCTAAGGGATCAGATCGTATGCGTCCTGGGCAAATTAGCAAATTGCTTAGCGTAGCATACTGCAGCCGAGCTCGGGCGTAGGCGATGATCCGTTGGGAGATCTATCACCAAATACCCTCATTATCTTAAAAAAAATGTTCTTTTAATCCACAGGTCAAACCAGTTATGGTATCAAAACGGCGCATTACTACGTTAATTGGGTCATCGAGCGAGGATGCTTGCGACCGCCATCTCTACCTACCTACCTTAATCTTGTAAAGATGTAGGCCAAGATCTTTTCGCCAAATTCGCCACAACGACGTCACAGAGATGCCCAACGCTTGCGAACGACGTGTGAGAGACACATTTGGGCTTTCTGCAACTGAAGCCTCAGCGGCAGCAATATTCTCTACACTACGGGCACTTCTTTGTCTCACTGGCACGGGAACATTTTGTACTGTGCCTGTGGATTAAAATTTTTCCACTAGACGCTCAATTGTTGATCTGCTAGGACGATTATGACGACCATAAATTGGAAGTAGCGCTCTTAACGTTGAGGCCACTGACTCCGAATTTCGGTAGGAAATTTTAATAATTTCGACTCGTTGTTGGCTCGTATATCTTTCTATCATAAAATGGCAAACCTTACTGTTGAGAAATGTCAAAAGAGCGGCAATAAATATGGCGTCGTTTGCTGTCCCTGTTGCTCTACTTTTGTAGAGTCCCTGTTGAAAAACCCTTTATATTATTAATGTAAGTGTTACAGAGTTTTACGAATTCAGAAAACAAAAATAAACTCAATTATATACTCACAATTTAAATTATAATTAATACAAAATCAGAACTATATAACGTATGATATAATGTTTAATTGTGTATTAGTACTCATTTGGAAAAAAATTATTTTTCTTAAAAAAATACTTAAAATATATAAAAAATATTTTATTCATACCTTTCATATAAATATTTTTCTGAACCTTTGATTTTTTTTGAGACTTTGTTTTTTTGATTTTTTGTGTTTTATAATTCTCCAAGAAAAAGACGATAATGTCCTCTTAAAAAGCTTATATCTTGAGTTCTATTGGTCGGATTGCCAAGATTATTACGTTTTGACTTAAGGAAAATGACAGAGCATCGCGGCATATATTTTTTTAAATTTATTAAAGTGGTAATACCTCTGACAAAACTAATTGGCAAATCGCTGTTTTCAAACCGCCACCCCGCCAAAGACTAAAAAGAAACCTGCCAGACTAATGTTTTCGATACCACGATATATGCGCCTACAAACCCTCATACTCATATTTTGGTTATCAATCCACTCCCAAAATTAGCTGTGGGCTCTTAGACTATAAAAAAGTACCCCGTATTTTTTTTTTTTTTTTTTTTTTTCAAATCCAAATTTAAATATTGGTTGTATGGCAAGAACGTTATTTTGTGAGCTAAAAAAATATTTCAACTTCTCCTTTAGTGAATCCCCAAATAATCTGAAGTCCAAAGTCTGAAGAAAATCGCTTCAGTGGTTTTAGGCTAGAGGTCGAGACAGACAGACTGACAGACAGAATTGCGAGACGTACTTTTTTCGCGTTCCTTATCATGGTATTGTTAGGGAAAATTATTATCTCGATTTCGATTTTTTGCACGAATTCTAAACTTGCCCTATACTACGTATATCGCAAGTAAAAACCATATCAGAGGACTATGTGCTGGTACATACAATCCTCTTACTTTGGCCTTTGATAAATTGGCGTTAGGTTATTTTTTAAGATAGTTTTACCTGTTTTACAGCAATTAGAGTAATCTCTGGAAAAAATGGAAAAAGACTTTTCTTAGCTTCATTGAGTCGTCCTAATTTAGATGTCATTATATTCAGAATTGGAAAATAAGTTTAAGTCATGTATCATATTAAGTTCAAATTGTATCAATGGGTAGGTTCAGAGAACTTAGGGAACTTGCAAGTAAGGCAAATTTCTAGACTGTGATTGGTCAGCTGTCGAAAAATTATTTCAAATGAAGGGAACTTTCGACAGCTGGCCAATCACAGTCTATTTTTTTCTCTTAATTTTGCCTTACTTGCAAGTCCCCTAAGTCATCTGAACGTACCCAATATAAATTTTTAATTTCAAAAAGTTCATACCTATCTTCGCCTCTCCTATATTTTTATGGACACTTTTGATTCTTCTATCTTATAATAAATCCAACGTTCCCACCAAGTATCAAAAATGTAAGAATTTTGTCCACATGTATATTAGGCTGGATCGATCTTATATGGGGAAAAATTAAATGAGAATATCAAAAACATCCCCACCGCAAAAGTTGTCTTGGGTTCTTTTCTTTTTATAATTTAAAGATTTTGTTTTGGTTTAAAAACTTACCACTAAGAGTCACACATCCCAGTTAAAAACTAAAATACAAAGTAAGGAGAATATGAAAAACATACCCCTCCAAAAAGTTTCGTTGGCTTATTTTATGAATTTTAAGATTATTTACTTTTAAAAACGACCGCTAGGGGTTGCGCATTCCATTTGAAAACTGGAACAAATTTAGCTTGCGTGAAGTCCAGATGTCACAACTGTGAGTTTTCTTTTAGTTAAGCGTACGTATTATTATTATTGAGATCAAAAGGTTTACCAGTCTTAAAACCAGTCTGACAATTAAATAAACTATTATGGTTACAAGTGCAGAGCAGAGCCCTTTTTTTCTGCCCATAAATAAAGTTAGAAATTTTGCATTTTTATTTCCGATTTAGCAGTTCGCCAAATAGTGGGTGTAATCGAGTGGCCTGCTAACCTCACAGTGAGAAAGCAGGTCACATAATGTTTCTCGAAAACCAAGCATGCTAGATATTTGAAGAAAGGCTCCAAATTTGCAGTTCTTTTTGCATTTAAAGAAATGTTAATTTAAAATTTTGAAGTCCTTTATTTGAAAACAAATTCATACTGCCATGCTAATTTGACAGTGAAGTTAGCAGGTCACATGATATAGTGTATCTTGAGAGCTAAGCATGCAGTAAGGCTCCAAATTTGTTTTTTGCATCAAAAGATTAGGCTAAAAGTCAACATTTTGATCCTTATTTTTAAGAAATAAAAAAAAAAATAACTTAAGTATAAGATTAGCAAGTCAAGTTGTGTACCTCGTGAAGTTAGCAGGGCAGTCATTTTTATCTAATAAAGGGCTTAAAAATTTGAAATAAGCATTACTTGAAATACAAAAAGAACTCCAAATTTGGAGCCTTACTTTAAATCTCTATACAATGCTTGGTTCTTGAGATACACTATGTGACCTGCTTTCTCACTGTGAAGTTAGCAGCCCACTCGATTATACCCACTATTTTGTGAACTGCAAAATCAAGAATATAAATGCAGAAAAATGCAAATAAACTGCAAATAAACTGCAAATTACTGCGTTGGTCCCGTTACTCTAGCTTGCCCTGCCAGCTTCACAAACGTTGCAAGGGTGAACAGTTATAAATAATTATCAAGAACCATTTGAGTGGAAGAGTCACCAATAAACAAACAAATTATAGGAATAAGAAAAAGAAAACAGTGAAACTGTAAAACTGTAAAACAGTTTTTAACGAGCTACAAAAACCAGCTAGAAAATTTGCCGTTTTTAAATATTTTTCACCATGGAATGTCCAATGTACATTTTATTTTACCTGTACCAATCAACTGGTTGCTGAAATGATCGTTGAGCTGGATTTTTCTTAGTTTTATGAGAAGCTAGTTCATTTACTTTTTATTATCTTGAAAAGCAAAAGTCGTAGAACCATCCGGTTTTCGGTATTTGACCAAAAATTGACATTGAATTTTGGAAACTAAAATAATATTCTTTTTTTTTTTCAAAATTTTAAGTTTAAACATTAATATTTTGAAAACTATTAATTCAAAGAACTTTATTTAAAAAGGTAATGAAAGAAGGGATTTCTGGCCTTACACAAAAGGATAACAAGGCATTGTATGACCACGTTTAGATTGGGAAGTTTGTGTACGGACTCACGCCAGTTATGTGGTTATGAGAAGTGCGGGGTAAGAGATCTCGTGAGGCATGTACAAAATATAAAAACCGGACTCGTGAGTCTTTTTTGTTATTCTTTCAATGTGGAAGTTGTTGATGTCGTTGTTGTTTCAATGTATTTTGAGGTGCCTCACATTTTTTCATGTAAACACGATGGCACTTATCAGTCCGTACTCAATCTTCACAATCTTAACAGGGTCTCAATGCTACCGTTGTTTTTTTATAATTTGTTTTCTGTTTTAAGTCAATTCTTGTGTCGAAAATAGCCCCTCTCCCTTTATTTGTCAACGCTCTTGTGAATATGTTTTCAAACGGACAGGATCAGATGCTTTTATGTAGGGCTGGCCACGAGACGAGACTCTGCGAGACTTTTGTGAGTCTCGTCTCGGTTTCGTTAAAATCGAAAATTTTCAGCCTCGTCTCGGTTTCGTGTCGGTCTCGAAATATTCAGTCTCGTCTCGGTCTCGTATCTGAAAAATACGATTTCCGGACAACCCGTTGATTGTTAGAATAAAATATTTTCGATTATAGTTTGAATACGTGCGGAAGAAAATAAATATTTAACTGAAATTTGATTTTTTTACTTATTAGATTCTCTTTAAATTTCGGGCCAAATATACAGTCTCTTCTCGGTCTCGTCTCGGTTGCTTAAAAGCCAGTCTCGTCTCGGTCTCGTCATTCGAGACTGAGATCGAGACAGAGACTTTTCTCATCTCGTGGCCAGTCCTTCTTTTATGTCATCTTGTTTTTAAAAAATTAATAAACAACTACCTACAAAAAATATAATATTTAACTGAAATTTGATTTTTTAACTTATTAGATTCTCTGTAAATTTCGGCCCAAATATACAGTCTCTTCTCGGTCTCGTCTCGGTTGCTTAAAAGCCAGTCTCGTCTCGGTCTCGTCATTCGAGACCGAGATCGAGACAGAGACTTTCCTCATCTCGTGGCCAGTACTTCTTTTATGTCATCTTGTTTTGAAAAAATTAATAAACAACTACTTACAAAAAAATATACACGACTGGATCACACGAAATTGCTCTCGTAGCCAACAACAAGAATGTAGATAAATATGAATGGTAGTAATGGTTTGATAAGAATTTTATACCGTTAACGATAAAATAATGAAAACATGTTAAAATAGCAGTTTGAAAGTGTTTCATTTAATACAAACAATTTGAAAAAAGTTTACAATAACAAAAAATATTTTTTCTTTGCTTTTATTTTTTCGTAAAAGGCAATTTCCGTTTTTTGAAAAACGTTTTAACGAACAGTATTATATAAACTTGTATAAAAACTATCGTTACAGCCGTTTTTGATAAAACTTTATAAATCCGAAATCATTATATGGCAGCTACCTGTTCTAGATGAGCTAAAACAAAAATTCGAGTTTCTCTAAAGTATCCCTCAAACCTCCTTTGCACCAAATTTAAAGCAAATCCGTTAATTCATTTCGGCTCTTAGCTTGATGTAAATCAGGACGCACAGACGGACTGAAATACGCGACGGACATCTTGACGAAAATCATTTTTTTGGACCTCTCCATCATCGTAATGTTAGTTTTGGTTAAAACCTCGACCTTTTTTTGACGAGTAAGCAATACTTGCCCTATAAAAAAAGTAAAAATCTTTCTAAGAAAAACTGTTTTTTTGTAATTCATTTAAAACTATACGGTTTTCAGTTCCTTGTTAACTATGTTAAGCAAAAAATTAAATCGTTTTTGCAGTCCGAGAAACGGCATACGGGGTTATTTTCTAACTAGATATTAAGGTGGTAAACTTTCTCAAAAATGCGGATAAAAGACCTGAGAGTGGATATTTATTATGTTTAATCATGAAGAGCGGGGAGCTTCCATCTGCCAGATACCTACTGTAAAATTGTCAAAATATGTTTGAAATATCTAACTATTTAATTTGAGACAGCCAAACAAGAAGTACTTTATTACTTAAAATTTTGAGTTTGAAAACCTGAATTTGAAAATAAAAGAACACATTTTTGCTTTTACAAATATATATATGATATGTATGTATGTACATATATCAAATTATCTTCATAGTAGTATAACCATTATAAATAAGTAAGTTTATTCCACCCAAAGTAATTTTTGCCTACCTTGTTCTCATATATTTTTTTTTTCATCTTTTGGTCTATGAAATCTTTTTCTGTTCTTAAACCTGTTTTAAAATTCATGAAGAAGTTTCGGATTAAAAATTCTGTGTTCAAAACGAATCTCATTCAAGATTATTTTTCCCAAACAAAAATAAGAGTACAAAGTTGAAACTTTTAACAAAAGCAATTTACTGTCATATTAAGTGCTTGTATAGAGTAAATGTTAATTGTTTTTAATTTCTTCAAATAATATTTTCTGACAAACGTAATTTAAATCTAAAATGATGCTCATCCATTTTGAATCACTTTACTTAATTTAATTTTCATCAAAATTCTAAACAAAGGGAAATTTGATTATATTTCGCATACAGCTATAATTATAGATTGACGTGGAATCAATTTTAACATGCTTATACCCCAAATAAATCATTAGGACACATATAAAGAGACAGAGTCTCAGATCCTGACTCTGCAAACAACTAAATTTGCTTCAACACACGAATATTATCACTAATTAGTTACCCCGCTCTTGTTTCACATCACAAAATACAACACAGGACTCAGTACTATAAGCTAATCCCTCTTCAATATTCAATAGAACATTATAATCGTAATTGTGTGATGGGAGGTGATCCTTGAATGCAATTTCAATTCGTTGAGTACTAACCCAAATTGAGTAGACGTATCCAGCCAATATAATGTTGAAACACAATATGATGCCCAACGTGATTTCAATTTTGTGTTATCGTTGTAGGTATGTATCACAACAAAATTTGACAGAAACATTAAAAGGCGGTCGGAATTTGGATTAGGATTATGTAGGCTGGGGGAGGCAAAATAATGTCAAATTCATATGCCAAGTGCTTCATCGCGTGTTTATCTATTTACCCTGTGTCACCCTAATTATATTCTGAGGCAATATTATCGGTCAATTATAGTCTTTATGGGGCATATTCATAGTCACAAATAGACCCAGGCTTAACTAAACTACAGTTTAAGACAATTTTGGCTCAGTGAATACACACCGATTTTAATTTCAAATTGTTGGTTTTATATTTTTATAAGATAATTAACTTGGTATACTACACAAATAGCTTCAAATATTTTGAAATTATAAACTTAAAAAAATATAGATGTATGTCAAGTTAGCACTACATTTGTACGGCAACAAATTTTTTGGAATATTTTTCTCTCCACAACTAATTTACTACTAAAAAGCTTTAAATAGTGGCATGTTTTATTTTCGAATTTCCCTTTTTAATGGCTGAGTTCACCAGTGTCAAGTTAGCACTACCTACTCTTATTTTTGAAAAAAAAGTACGGCAACAAATTTTCTGGAATTTTTTTCTCTCCAAAACTAATTTACTACTAAATAGCTTGTTTTGAGAATTTCAGAAAGTGTAGTGCCAAGCTGATATAAAGTTAGCACTACATACTAATTTTTTTTTTTTAATATTAAAAATAGTACTTACAAATTTTGTTCTGAATTTTTTTCTTTCCAAAACTAATTTACAATTAAAAAGCTTCAACGAATTGCTTACTTAGTTTTTGGAATTTCAGAAAGTGTAGTGCCAATCTGATAACAAGTAAGCACTACTTACCATTTCTTTAAGAAACAGTAGAGCTACAAATTTTTTTTTCCACACCTAATTTACTACTAAAAAGCTACAATTTACTGCATATTTACTTTTTTGAATTTCCACAAATGTAGTGCTAACTTGACATACATACAAAATAGAACCAACGTCCGAAAATTCAACTAATGTTTAATTTGGAATTTCAGAAAGTGTAGTGCCAATCTGATATCAAGTAAGCACTACTTACCATTTTTTTAAGAAATAGTAGAGCTACAAATTTTTTTTTCCACAACTAATTTACTACTAAAAAGCTACAATTTACTGCATATTTACTTTTTTGAATTTCCACAAATGTAGTGCTAACTGGACATACATACAAAATAGAACCAACGTCCGAAAATTCAACTAATGTTTAATGTAGACCCAGCTCTAAAATGACTATGAATACGCCCCTATGTGTTTATCTCTAATTGAATGTCTTTTAATTATGAATATTGTTTTTGTTTCTTTCACAGGTCCTGATCACAACAACTACCGCAGTGATGGCTTGAAACCTTCTTCTAAACATGATGCTGATTCTCTAACAGATGATAGTTCATCAGTTATATCTTCAAGCACAAAATGTTCAATAGGAACATCAATAAATATGTACCTTACTCTATCATTATTTTATGTTATATTAACCATAAATTTCCACGATGTGTAGCAAATATTATAAAAAATAAATTAAATAGTTAAACCAAAACCTGTAGAAATATAATTCGCAATACATTTTGTAAAAATGGTTACATAAATAAAGTTACTTATTTGAAAGAAAAAACAAACAAAGTCTTATCTATATTTATATACATAATAACTAAAAATTCGATGAACAAAAGTAGCACAGACAAAATAATTGTAAAATACAACTATTAAAAAAAAAACCCATCACGAAATTAAAAAAATTATATATAAATTTTAGAATACACCCAAAAACTAATTCTTAAATTAAATAATAAGACTGCAAGTTATATATATCATTATGTGCTTAACGAAAAAAATATTAAATTATATTATATTAGTTCATTTGTTCTTCCTTAGTTAAAATATATATTTTTTTAATCCGTAAATTGTAAAATTAAAAAGCAATTTTAGATAATTAAAAACAAAAATGTTTGAGGCCAGTGTTGTATTATTATACTTTATATTTTCCAAAAATAAAAAAATGAGCTTGTTAAGCGCATCCCGTTCAGCAAAATAAGGAAAAAATTAACCAATAAGATTATACAGAAACTGTACTATTAATTCTATTGTAAACAGTAACAAAACAACAAAAACTATTCAATTTATAAATTATACAGGTAAGAAAATGAAATGGTTTAATGGTGAAACAAAAATTAAAGAATAATGTAATTTAATTATATTGTGAAATTAAATGGCATGTAAGATATACAAGAATAAAGTTGTAATTTGTGAAAATCATACATAATAAATATTACTAAAACAAACAACAACCATGTTAAAATAAAAATAAAACCAATTTCAAAGAAAAATAATGACTTTTATTATCTAAATTTATTAAGTTTATTAGGTTGATTTAAACTATACGAGTATTGAAATATACCTATAGGTAGGTACCAATTATTTTACTTTTTTCTATAACTCGTTTTCAATATGATTTTACAACAATTTAAAATCGAAGAAAATTAACATTTTGGGTAAAACTGTGAACATTTTTTTGATTCTTTGTTTTTTTTTTAAACATTTCGTTTGTAAAACATTGATCAGTTAATATAGAAAAGCATTTTTATGGAATTTCTTAGAAATATTGCTTTCATATTAGATAGCCAGTAATAATATCATAGTCAGCAGAACATCGTACTTTTTGTAAACTAACGATTTAAAAAAATGTTTTTATAATTAAAAAAAAAAAACTTTGAATAGAATTTATTCAGGTTTTCAAAACTGCTCTTATATTTCGATGGTATCAGTTGTTGACAGGGGCGTAGCTACCGCAGTATCAGCCCCATCAATTATATGGACCGCCGAGACATAGGGGCCCCCGAACCGAGTTAATAAGGAACTGAGATACATTTGAAAAAAAAAAAATTAAATGAAAATGGGATCTCTTTTCCTGTCAGGTATTCTTTGCTACACCCTATAGAAAAAAAATGTTTTCTTTCTTTTTTACATCTATGTACCTACCTCTGCATTAAATTCTCATAGGTCAAATCTACACACCAACAAAAACTGTGTTTTTTTCCGATGCACTTCACCAGTCGTTGTCGACTGGCCAAAATATAAACGTCCAGCTTCCAATATACAGATACAGAATGAAACATTTATTATATTTCAACGCAGCGTCGTTGTCAATTTATGCACACTTCCTTATATCGCAATCGCAACACACTGACACTACGTATATTATGGGCCTTACCAATAATTAACGACTAAACAAGCGTTTAGATAAACGCCACGTTAAACTTTAGAGACGAGTTAATTTGTGTGTTTACCAACAACCAAATTAAACACGTCTTTAACTAATCAGTGCTCTATTACATTATCTACTACATTTGTTGCCAAACAGACAGCTTCTTTGAATGGAAATGGCCGCGTTCAAGAATCGATGCGATAGCCTACCTAAGATAGCTTCCTATCCATATAGGTTTCTGGTCAACCAAAACGGGCTAGGTTAATTGAAAGTGTTTTTAGCAAAATACAACTCTATGACGGTAAACAAATTTCGGCTTTGCATTTTTTATTCGGCTTTTTTAACAATTTCGCTTGGGATACAAACGTGTACGAATATTTTTCGGATAGCATGGATAGCTACCTAACAGCAAAAGCTGTTTTGTAATCAGCAGGTTTTTTTACATGAGATTACACCAACAAAAACTTATCTGGATATCTCTACATAGGTTTTTGATCGCAGCCAATGAGGAGCATTGAAAATGACTTGCATTTGCTAGATAAAACAAAAACATAACTAATTGTTTGCACTTAAACAAAATTATATTAATTAAAATTAAGTTGAAGCAAGATATGTTATATAAGAAAACGATAGTAATAATTGAATAGAAGAACTCATTATTTTAACATAAATACACAGTTAAAGTAAATAATTCCATATCTTTTTGAATTTTGAAATTCTTGTAAGGATGTAATGTTGACAACCTATCGTGATGCAATAAAGTACATTATAATTATTTTAATTTGGTATGCTTTTCATTTGTTAAAGTTGTTCATATTTTCATAGTTGTAAGTAACTGATGGCTGAACACAAGACTGTAACTTCAACCAAAGGTGCTCAACTTGGTGTCATACCATACATTTCTTGCAACAACTAAAACGTTAGATTGTAATTGAAGAGCTCTTCACTATTTTCGTATCTTTTTACTTTGACAATGATACAAAACCTACCTGTAGCAAAACGTTGAAGTTTTCTCAATTTTATACTGCACTGAATTTGGTTTGATAATTAACATCTGCAAGTAACACTGGAACTTTTTTTTTGTTTGTGATCGTCATTTAATCTTTTTTTCTTTGCGCCAAACCAACTTTGCAGTCGGATATCATCTTCATATGGCCATGAACAGGCTCGACTGTATACTGTTTTCTTCCTCTCGACTTCGTTATTATTGTACTAGCTATCTTCAACTACAAGTGAACCTACTGCTATTGGTGTTCAACCAGTTAATTCTTCCCATAAGAATAGTTTCCGTTGTTTGTTTTAGAATGTTTGGAGCTTTCAATAATTGCACAGCTATATGTTTGATTAAAATAAGCGCTTAATTGCTGACAAAAGAAACAGAAGATTAAAATACTTCAGTAAAATATAAAGTAAGGAACGATTTTATCATCTGTCCGATTGAGTGTCACAACAGCTTGTCTTTAATAATCATAATTCAAAAAGGATTAAATTTGAATTTTGTATTAGATTTCCAACTTTGTAATCTGTAGTTTATGTAAAGAATAAGCCAACAAACGAATTTAAATTAATAATTTCTGAATAATTAATTAAATTAGGAAGGTGATAAAAAAAAACATTAACTCAAATTGTTTTTAATTTTTCGAAGTTTTCAAGAATTTGTAGATAGTTTTTTTTTTTTGTGTAAATCTTAGGGCAGTATTTTTAAACTTTAACCTGGAGAATCCATTAAGAATTTTGTAAGTTACGAATTTATTTTATATTAATTCGTTTTGCTCTTGTTAAATTAATCAATAATTTATTTTTTAACATTATCTTATACCTAATCGTAGGAAGTTTTGTGGGTTTTGTTTTTCAAATTGGTAAAATTTTGTATCAACTTTTCAATTTTATGCGCCAAAAATCGAAACGAATATTAACTCAATCACATTTTAAGAATTAATTTGTACAACATTTTCCGATTAAGTTTGCATACAAATTAAAGTCATCCCTGATTTAATTTTTCACCTCATTCACAAAGATCTCATCTATTTTGTTTGGGACAAACCATCTTCAGAATTGAGTACAAGCACAGTCAAATTAGTCTCTCATCTTCTGGTGACTATAAGTGGTCTCTACTGTATATTACTTCTATTTTAGATTATTTGATTATTTGATTGAAATCCAAGAAAAAATAAAGCTAGGAACGATTATGGCTGTCCGATGCGGTGTCACAAAATGGTCATCTTTTTAAATCATAATTCAAAACGTATCTACTAAATTTTAAATATTTTATTATACATATCTACAACTATTTAATCCTCTAATATATGTAGAGAATATGCTTCCAAGAATTTTAAATTACAACTTTTGTACCACATCAATGCAGCATAGTTGGGTGCAGGACCCCAAAGGCACCCGTCGAACATAATTATGTTAGCCAGGGCTGTATTATAATTCTTTTTTTGTAAAAAAGTTTATGTTTTTTTTTGTTATAAAGTTAATTTTTTTTTGTAAAAAAGTTAATTTTTTTTTTTAAATAGGTTATTTTTTTCCTACAAAAACTATTTTTTTTAGTAAAAAAGTTATTTTTTTTTTTTTTTGTAGACAAGTTACTTTTTTTTGTGAAAAAATTATTTTAAATTTATTATTATATTATATACATATAATGAATAGGTTCCAAACTTAGCAATTCTATCAAAGTTAAATGAAGTACAAAATGTTTTGATGCAGTTAGGTTGCAATGATGGGGTAGAACATGAAACCACCGTTTTAGACCAAAATTTGATATGGCGTGTGTCCGGAATTTTGGATTTTGTGTTTTGTCGATTTACAGGCTTATTTTGCGTTTCTCGTTAAAAATGGCCAAACTTATAGATAATTAAATTTTCTAACTTTTTTATTTAGACAATTTTCTTGTGAAATAATTATTTGTTGCTTAAAATAAGCAAAAAGTGATAAAATTAGGATATTTCCCCCGTTTTTTCAACTTTTGGACCATTTTTATTCAAAATAAGTGAGACATTCAAATGGAAGAGTTTTAGAAGACTAATTCCCTACAACTTTTGAAAACAAAACACTTTCTTACGACGAATAGATCACGGCCGGGAACTCGATCAACACAGAGACATGGCAAAAGCTATCTTATCCTCAGCCAACAATTTGTATTCAACGTTTGTTTACGACTTTACTGCAATCTCAATCTTTTTGGTGACATTCAGCGTCAGTATTTATTGAACATTGCGTTTCTCTCTGAATAACTTTTCTCGAACTGCACAGAGAAATCGTTTAAAATTTCCTCGTCCTTTTCCTTTTCCTCTTCGATTTTATTATTCGGGACATTTGTTCTTAAATTAAAGAATTCGAATTCATTTGTTCTCTAGCATTTCTTGCAGTAGCTTCAGAACAAAATTTTTATCGTGGCAGAATGCTTTATATGTTAAAATTTCACTGAATATTATCGAAATTTCTTCTGTTAAGAAAAAGGGGCATGAAAAAGCTGTTAGCATCAAGTATCGAAAGAGGTGAGAAAGATCACCAAGAGGAACTGAAAGGATTACATTCAGTGACAATCCATTCAGTTTGTTGGCGTTATTTTCATTGCCCTTTATGGTGGTAAGAAGACAGAAAAATTCCTCAATCACCTCAAATACGAATATTTCTTGAAATCTGCCGTTAAAAACAAAAATAATTGATCGAAATTACCACCATCTGAATCATCCACACGTCAGCATTCATTGCTGGTTTTTTTTATCAATTCCAAAAATGGCTGGGAGTTGAGCTGGAACCAACAGAATGGGGTGGAAAACAACACCACGGTGCCTTCAACCTATCGATAATGACTCATCTCCTGCACCAGAAAGGATTACATGTCCCTTTTACGGACAAATTCTTCCAAATGCAAGACGGGCTGTTGAATAGCTTGCGGCTGTCAAAAACCTGGGCTTAAATGCTTTATGGTGTTAATTTGTGCACAAATGCCTTAAACATACTAATCGACGAGGAAACCGACGAGGAAATTTAAGACGATTTATCTGCCCAGTTCCAGAAAAGTTGCACCGAAGAAACTGAGATTAAAGTTGGTCTTCAGTCTCAGTTTCTTCGGTGCAACTTTTCTCAGAGAGAAACGTAATCTTCAGTAAATACTGAAGTTGAATGCCCACCAAAAAGATTGAGAATGCAGTAAGGTGCAATAAACATTCAATACAAATATTTTTCTGTGGATTAGGCCTACTGGGGAAACCACGTTAAAAAAACGCACCGAAAACTCTACCTCTACTGTGATTTGGAAATGTGTTGAATCGCTTCCGGCATGTCTCTGTGTTGATCGAGCTCCCAGCCATGATCTATTCGTCGTAAGAAAATCATGTCTTTTCAAAAGTTGTAGGGAATTTAGTCTTCTACAACTTTTTCATTTGAATGTCTCACTTATTTTATCCTAATTTTATCACTTTTTGCTTATTTTAAGCAACAAATAATTATTTCACAAAAATATTGTCAAAATAAAAAAGGTAGAAAATTTAATTATCTATAAGTTTGGTTATTACCATTTGTAGCGAGAAATGCAAAATAAGCCTGTAAATCGACAAAACACAAAATCCAAAATTCCGGGCACACGCCATATCAAATTTTGGTCTAAATCGGTGGTTTCATGTTCTACTCCATCATTGCATCCTAACTGCATCAAAACATTTTGTACTTCATTTAATTTCGATATATTGTGACATTTTGTCTTAAATTATCGGGCTAAAACACGCACTGTGACTGTACACAACATACCGATTACCAACCGAAAATTCGATACTCTGCTCTGCTGTAGGTTTGGTCTGCAGTCTGCATCTTCCAATAAAAGACCTACAAACATATAGCTCATTATTTCTGTCATCGTTTATTTTTCATTCTTTCATTCTCTTCTTTGGTAGCACAAGCACGAAAAATCAACCAACCAACAATTCGATACGCTACGCAGTTAACCGCTTACAACGATTATGTTCATTTTAATTTTGTAGGTAGCTTCTGTGGTAACACCAACCAAATTGTTCGCAAAATGCCCTTACTACGCTAAAGTTCATTTTCATTTGTATTCATTTGTACTTTATTCATTTTGGTAACACTTACCATAATTTGTGACAAACGAGCCTATAAACATTTTCAATGGTAAAAAAAAGTACTCAAACAAATTTTAGGCTGCGTGCGATTTTTAGTGTTAGTTTTTCCCCATTAGAGGATAAGGGTAATCTCCTTTGCTTTTCAGAATGACAGCACAAACTTGGCGTTTACACCTAATCACGAGTTTAAATATGCTCTTTAAACATACTCTTAAATTTAATGTGAAGTTTAGCATTAAGCTGACTATTAATAGTCAGCTTAACGCTGATTATTGATTATTGGTATGGTTCATTACTTAGAGTCCACTTAAATATTTGACTGGTCTCTAAATTTGATTATTGGTAAGGCCCTATGTAGATCAAAACATAATAAAAAGTGAAACAGAAAAACATGGAAAATATGGAAAACGGACCCAGGGACCGGATTGTGATACTAAAACACTGACCTACTCACTTATACGAACCAAGAGCTCGAATAATGTAATTACAAAATAACGTCAACTAAGACGGTTTGAATTATTTTTGTGAACATAATGTTTACATTTGTTTAAAATTCATTTCACTTAATTTTCATTTAATATAAAAATATAAATAATCTATATTCCTACATAACAGAATCCGAGGAAGCCTACACATCAAAAATACCATCTTGGACAAAATGCGCAAAAAATCCAGCATGAAAAAAATGCAACGTCAACTGCATTTAGTTGGTCTCAGACATGGAAAAATCCATAACCAGGAGGACTGTCGACGTTTTCTGAGGTCAACCCGGGGAACCCCACAAGTGAAGCCTTAGATGGAGCAGTTGAGTGGGAGAGTTGTGGTGGAGATTATGACAATCGCCGGTTAAATGAAGAAGAATCAATATTCCTACGCAAATTTTCGTCAGAAGATGAGAGAATATCAGACCCGGATCCCGGAATCTTATTTCAAAGTCAATGTTTACTATTGCTGCTTATATATCTATATAGATTTTCAAACTAAACAAAGATTTTATTTTTGTGGCTCCCTGAAACGACAGCAACAGCTGAGAGAATATTCTCTAAGCTCAAACTAATAAAAAAATATTTAAAAAAAAAAAAAAAAAAAAAAATTAATAAGTTTGCGGAAACAAAGTCAGGAAAAGTTTTTATTCGAGTTATTTTATTGTTATGATTACTTTTTTTTTTAAGTTTTATAATACCAACACAAATGTATATGTACCTATTTAAAAAAAAATTTACGTATACCATTGATTTGTAAAATGTGTTTTTTGTTTAATATATAATTTTGGAGGGGCCCCAACTGATTCTTGATACGGGCCCTTCGAGGACTGGCTAAACCCCTGACTGTTGCTAAGATATTCGTGATAAACTACATATTTGCAAAGAAAAACAGCTTGGAGACGGTCGAACCATTCTGCACTGAAATCGTCATTGAATCTGCAAGTGGATCGCGAAAGTAGTGCAGCAATGCAAGATTACCATCTAGGACCTAGGACGAGTGCATAATGGCTTACAATCGTGCATCGAAAGTCCTGAATCAAAACGATGAATGATTTAAATGAAAAACAAAAAAGTTATGAGTATACAGAGATGCTCTGGAGTCTTAACGGTCAAACTTGTACCTACACTCAACTACCTATTACATGCAAAACGGTTTGAAGTTATCCGAACTTAGATTTTTGTTCTATCTCATAAGTCATTTTATATTCTGAGTTCGTGGAACGTGTTCTCAACTAGCTCTGAAGGAAAAACAAATAAAACCATTTTAAGAGCTCTGTGGACCTATCTGAGTTAAATAAGAAACATGAATTTTATTGACATTTCAGTGCTTTGTTCTAAGCTTTAACAGAAAAAACGACTATTGTCCATCACATACCCATCACATAGTGAGAGGGATTTTTTTGAAGACTAGTGCCTTCCGTTATAACGCTTTCCTATTCCAAAACGAGACTATGAGTTTTCCTGTTTTTTGTACCTGGTATTTGTAACTGCTTTAGAAACAAGATTGGTACGTCAAATGATTGATAATTGTTTTTCCTAAATAATTAAATATTACACGAAATATGTATACGATACAAACTTTTTTAAAAATAGGTACAAAAAAAGTCAAATTTTTAGAAAAATGTCGTACAAACAAATTGTCCAGCTTTAAGAATTCAATTGTGCAGTCCAGGCCCTTTAAATTGAGATACATTTCAAGATATTTGTATCTTTAATCTTTTTGATAAACTAGTAATTAATTCGCGACTTTTATCGCGCTTTTCAGCAGTTTGGCGTAACTCAAACGCCTTTAAATTATATTTTCACTTTCTTGAGTCAAAACCTTTTAATTGGTAAACACTTGAAGAAGTTTCCACTAATATACAATTTAAAAAAATGATAATAACATCCGCGAATTATATCGCGGAAGGGGGTCAAGATCTTTCGTTTGTGATACATTTCAAGTGGTTTCCTTTTTGACAAAAAACACCAAAAAAACGCGTTTTCAGGGACGTCTGTCGGTGGTTTCGGGGCCACTTAGACGTCTGTCACGTACATATTCACACTCAGGGAGTCCATGGCTAAAAGTTGTGATCAATTTCAGGTGGTTTCCCAAAAGCCTAAAAACCGTTTTCCGGGAAGTCTGTCTGGGTTTTGGGGCCACCTACACGTCTGTCGAAACCAGTTTTGTAATCAGGGAGTTCATGGCGTCAAGTTGTATTACATTTGAAATGGTTTCCCACGCGATTTCAATTTTCAGAAAAGTTGTACTTTTTTTTTGTACTGGCAGACGAATGTTTTCGTTATCACCTTCACCAGGACTACGTATACTATTCATATCTTTTGGTTTCCTTTCACTACCAAAATTTGCTCCCGGCTCTTAGACTAATAAGTTTGATACATCAAATGTTTAGAAATTGTTTGTTCTTAAATTATAAAGTATACAAAAAATATATTCATGCGTAAAACTTAATAAAAATACACACAAATTCAATTTTTTGTAAAAAAGTCGTGATGGATGTTGGTTTAATTTGGTTTTGTCGTAGCCTAACACAAAACAAAAATAATAATTTGCACCTTTTTAATAATAAAACGCGAATGCAGGGGAGGGTTTTGGAGGTTTAACCCCCCCCCCCGAAATGTATGAATTTAACTTCCTCGCCATACAATTTTACTCTTAATTTTGAGTTTTCAGTTTAAACCCCCCCCCCCCCAACTTTCAACTTTCAAAGACGATTTTTCCAACTTTTTATGAAATAAAGTACTACACTATCATAAACTGAGTTAAAATGTACCGTTGTATTTTTCTTTCTTTAGTAAGAACTCAAATAATTTGTACCACGTTTCTTGATGGATTAAATTAAACATTTTGCAAATAGTGCGTATTACAAACTTTTGTAATGCCACAAATGTCGGAAAATACAATAAAAAACAAATTTATACTGCATTAGTTCTTGAATAAATTCAAAAAAATTTTGAGAACGGTAAATATTTTATTTGTGAACAAATTGTTTAAATAATGCAAAATTGAATAATAGTCGAAATAAATTACTTTTTTTTTATAAAAATCCGTTGACTGTTGGAACGATAAGAAGTGTAAAAAAAATCCAAAATTTTCACTTCTTCAACGTTTAATAAAATTTATTCCAAGTTTAAGACACTTTTTACAAAAAAAAAAAATCTTTTGTCTTATGTCAAATATAATTTTGCGTAGTTTGATGTATTTCTGAAGTTTTTTGGATGAGTCTTTATATTTTTTTTTTTGTAAAAACTGCAAAAAATAAGTTTACTTTTTCACTTTTCAACGCTTACTAAAAATTTTTAAATTTGAAGGTCGTAATACATATATACAAAAAAATGTACGCTGTTTTATGCTTTAGTAAATTTTTCATCATTTTAATTTTTTTCAGCTTTCTGAAATGTACCGTCATATTTTTTTTATCATTTGAATCTTTTAAATGTTTTTTCATGGTTCCTTATGCATTTTACTGAAATTATTCAAGATATATGTATCTACAAGAAAAACTTTAAAAATATCTCAAATAACGTAAAATTTAACAGTGAAAAGCTTTGTTATTTAATTTCGTTAAATCTTGTTTACAATTCCGTTTTAAAAGTAAATACTGTAAAAATTGTTTAAAATGTTCACTTTTTCAAGTTTTATAAAAAATTGACAGACTTAACGGTACCTACATAATAAAATAAAATGTTTACTATCTTGTTCTAAATTCAATTATGCATTGTCTGATGTTCTTTAAAATTTTCTTAAATGTGCAGTTATATATTTTTTTACATAATTTATACCTTAATTTTTTTTCGTGATTTGTCTTTAAATAAAATATTTTTTTTTTTTACAGAAAGGTAAGCAAGACAAGCTTGTAACTTTAAACGATGCAGAATTAATTGGTTAACAAAAATGTATTTTGAGTTTTTATTTATATTTGTTGAAAATTGTATTTTAACGGAAAAAACCACAAACAAAATGAAAAAAATTTCAATTTTGAATAAAATTTTTACTAATTTTTGGGTTTTGTATATAAAAAAATGCACCATAATAAAAAATTAATTACATATGTATTTATTTTTTGAGATGCTTTAGATGTTTGTGGAATTAACTGTTATATTTTTTTTTTTTTTTTTTTTTTTGTCATCACCATTTTTTTTTCAAACGCTGATTACGCGGATTGCTCAACAGCTATAGGCGCGGATGATTCCTAAAATAATCATTGATCAACGCAACTTTGAGTACAATAGTAGAAAGAAGAATAATTGACGTAATAAATTACCAAACCATATAAAACATAACCGAAAACAACGAACCAGCTAACCATTTCCAACACCATCACTAACTAAGTTAACTTTCACGAACAAACTGTTTTACCTCAAATTTAAAAACCATTTGATTCTGCAACTGGTCGTTTTGTAAACCTATTTGTGTTTTTGTTTTGCCTCTTTCACTCATATATTTGCCATGGGACTACATAATGATGCGGATAAGGTTTAAATTTTTTATCGCACAAAATTGCACAGGAATAAAATTTAGATGTGGTCATGCATGTGACACAGGCACCGACACCGACAGAATTTGTTGGCATGGATGCGGTGTAAATAGAAAGGAAAACGGCGTGCCTTGCCTGGAATCCAAAAACAAACATAGTATACCTGCACCTAATCTAAATTTATACACCCGAGTGAAAATATAAATGTCCGTAATTTTTCAAAAGCTCAAAGCATAAACAGTTTAGTTTTTGGTACCAGAAGTTGTTGATAATTATTGTTTAGTTGACAAGAAATTAATGTACCTACTTAGTTTGTTTCATTTTCACTCAGATATTAAAAGAATTCATAAAATACAATAACAAAAATTCAGAAACTTTAAAGTGCGTATCTTTTTGAGATTCGCATTTATTGATATAGTGAATTAGGATAAATGAAGATAAAGTTCTGTAATACAATGTCGGACAAAACAAAAGCACTCAATTTCATTTGGTTACATTTTGCCTAAGTAAATTTCTAATCTTGAATATATTTAAATGAATTTTATTTGGTTAATGTAGGTTTACATTAGCTCTTCAATCGCAAAGAAAAAAAATATATTTGTTACTCAGTAAAGGAAATACTGTTACGGTAAAATTTACCGCAACAATAGTCATCCTTCGATTCCTTCCTTTCCGTTATTTACTTTTCGTTACGGCTGCAAAATACTGGCAAGGTTGAGGGCAACCATGGTATCATCAACCATTGGTGTACTTAGCCAGTGTTCTGCAAAAGTAACAAAAGCAGGTGTACGAGATATTTGGATCTTACAATTGGAACAGGCGGTTCCCAATTCTATATGCTCGTGGTTATCATGTAGACAAGTGGTCGCATGCAACGAGAAAAATACCGGCGGATGAGCTGAAGAGATAACGAGTCAGGCGGGCTCTTACCTACTCATAAATCAACAACACAACATCCTAAATACATCTTTATTTAACTTAAATTAACTTATCCTAACTTAACTTAAATTGGCTTAACTTAACTTTAAGTAACTTATCTTAACTTAACTAAATTTAACTTAACTTAATCATGTATTTTAATATGGGTCATTAACGCTTACTTCGTAACGTCCTTAATTTTCAATTCTAATTCTTAAATAGTAAATTGGTTATAGAAGAACTATCGGAATTGACTTTATAGAGTAGGGTCCTAATTTTGAAAATAACCCTTCCTCTATTTTAACTCGAACAAAATGTATAATGGTTTCAATCGCGCTTCGAGTCACACGCGAATAGTTTTTGTTGTAACTGAGAAAATGCTCAGATAGGCTTTTTCTCGATTTTATTTCTTTTTGGTCGAAAAATTTAGTTTTGCGATATGTCTGAACTCGGCCATTAAGATTCGGCAAGTTTTGGAAAGACATCCAACAACTTGCTGAATCCTTGTCTGTGAGCGTGAGAGTAAAGTTTCGTTGAGATTCAACTACGGTGGCTTCCTGCGGAGCGAAAGAGGTTTCCAGGGAGCCGGTGTGCCGTGACCGATGATCACGAAAACGAATGGCTGAATGTGTGGGTGACTGGAATGGTCGAGGGAAGAATAAGTTTGTTTTTAGCTGGGAAAGTCCCTCTTGAGAGAGCTAACCCAACGAACAGTTTAAATTTGGAGACGAGGAAAATTAAAAAGAAAAAGAAAAAGAAAAATCGAGGAAAAGTTTTGGTGGTAAATAGGAAAAATAAAGTCGAGAAAATTTTAAGAAAAAAAAAGGTGATTCGAGGTACGAGAAACTAGGAGGAAAAAAAAAGGTTCGAGGAAATAGAAGAAGAAGCTGAGAAAAAAAAAAAGATAAGTAGAGCGGACATTTTGTCCAAGTGTTTAAAATCTTTTTTTGTGTGTAATATCAGAAATTCTTATAGTTATTTTTTTAATAATTCGTGATCGTTAAAATTCTATTAATCCCTGTTAATTGTGGGACACGGTAATTTCCTTAACCGCGCGTTAACGGCCCATTTTTAATAGCTTTTTTTTTATTTGTTAACGGCTAACCGTAAGCCATTTAAATATTTCATTACATACTTGTATTCTTTTTATATTCGAAAAAATTTTGGGTTTTTATCCTGGTTCGTCCAAGGTTTCCCAAATAAAAATAATTTTAAGACCCCTTCTGGGCATATGATCAAACTTTGTGTTTTATTTAATAACAATTAACTTAGAATATTAGATTTGGAATTTTGCTAATTAGCCCAATTAAAATTCCTGGCGCCGACCTTTTATTACAAGTACCCCACTGTACTTGTAATAAAACATTTCGATCGTTATTATCACTTTGATTAAACGAATCATTTTCTGTTTATATAACAAAATTCTTCCACACCAGAACCCAGCCCAGCTGAGCAGTCGTGGTGGTAGCTTTTTTTTATCGTGCTACAGCTTGCACTTTTTTTGGTCTCTTTACGCATCTTCTTTCGTGTCTCGTTCGGTTAATGTTAGCTGTCAAATGCTAAACTAATTTGTATTTTTCATTCGGTTTCGTTGCACATCGTGTGCTTTTGTTTATCTAATAATTAAATTTGATCCGCGTTATTAAATCGATTGGTTTTCTCATAATTTATAAATATAAGTAAATACCTACGTAGAATAAATACGAGGAAAACAAAAAAATTAAAAAAAATTATTAAAAGCAATTGCGACAAAAGCAAAGCACATAATTAAATTCTGTAGTTGTTTTCCAATATTTTGTTATGAAGCCACTATTTTTGATAACTGGTGCTTGACGACTACCAGGCATTCACTCAATCAAGTTCTTTATGATTTCCGTGGGGATGCTTCCAAGCAATTTCTGTTAGAACAACAAGAGAATCCTTTTTTTGCAGCTTTCACGTTGAATTTGGGGATCTTCAATCTCCAATAGGTTTTTCTATCGGGATGAGGTCAGGTGACTGTGCCGGCCACTTCAAGACGTTGATTTCATTTTCCAAAAACCAATTTTGCACTAAGCGGTATGTTTTGGATCGATGTCATATTGGAATGTCCATTTGAAGGGCATTTCTAATTCTGCGTGTGGCAGCATGGTGTTTTGAAGGACGTCATCATACACAAAACGATCCATTATATCATCTATTCTATGAGTTGGGTTGATTCTTTGACTAGAAAAATATCCCCAGGCCAAAAAATTTCCTCCTCCGTGGTTTATTATGCCTTTGTGAAACGTTGGCTTAGCATTTTGTCTTTCGGTCAGCGGACTTGCTTCATTCCATCGGACCCATAGACTGGACTGTTGCAGTGTTATTTTTGGACGATTCCAGGAGATAAATCTGCAATGTTCTGATGGAATGACGCAAAAGGATAAACCCACGTTACACAAAGGCACAATAAACCACGGTTAGGTTAGTTTGAAGTGGCTGCCAGCAAGGGACTGACACACTTAGACCATAAGTTGGTCCGTTGTGATACCACGTGAATCTAGGGAGATTTTCTCCCCGCTCGTTAAAACCAGTTGGAGCTTCTAATGAAGCGTGCGAGACTACTTATGTCTATGTTTGTCAGATCACTAGGATCATTGAAGAAGAAGTCTCCGAGATGGAGCCTACGTCTTTTAGATAGGGCAGGGCATGTGCAGGGAAGATGAGAAACAGATTCTTCCTCCTCTTCATCCATACAGCTCCTACAAAAATCGTTTGCGAAAACTCCAAGCCGCTTTGCGTGCTTGCCTATAAGACAGTGCCCGGTTATGACACCAATTACGGAGCTGATATATGCAATCTGTTCAAAGATATCAAACACTTAGAGCGCCTCACATCTAGCGTAGGCCAGATCTGTTTTGTCGCCAGGCAAGTGGTTACGTTGTTCCACCTAAGGTTTGTTCTCCTTAAAGCATCTTGCTTCAGCAAAAATTTGCATGTAGCTATAGGCATACCGGTGTCTACCTTTTCAGGTAAAATAGGTAGTCTTGTTCCAACTTTGGCGAGTTCATCAGCTTTACAATTACCCGGAATGTCCCTATGGCCCGGCACCCAACAAAGGAGAATTTGGAACTGCTGCGCCATCTCTATAAGAGATGATCGACAGTTAAGGGCTGTTTTAGAGTTTGTAGATACACAGTCGAGAGATTTTATGGCAGCTTGGCTGTCTGAGAAGATGCGGATATCAGAAGTCAATATCACGTTTTCCTTAAGCCAAGATAAAACTTCTTTTATCGCCAAAAGTTCCGCCTGAAACACGCTACAATGGTCTGGAAGACGAAATGCGAGACTTAAATTTAATCTTTCTGAGTACACGCCTCCACCAACCCCATCATCGGATTTTGAACCGTCCGTATAAAAGTGAATCGAGTCGTCTTCCAAGAATGTCACGTCCTCCCATGTGGATCGGGAGGGTATGGAAACTTGAAAATTTTTATCGAAACGGAATTGTGGGATGGTGTAGTCAATTATACTTGGAAGTGATCTGTATGAGTTCAGAATAGCTGAGTGGCCTATTTCATTATTGGTCCACTGTGAAGAGGCTTTAAGACGGATTGCCGAACTCGCTGCCGTTTGTTTACTAAATATATCGAGGGGTGTCAGATGAAGAAGAGTGTCCAGTGCCGCGGAGGGAGTAGAACGAAGTGCTCCACTTATACACATGCAAGCTGATCTTTGGACTTTACTAAGTTTATCGCGGTTAACCGCTATATCTAGAGCTGTCCACCATACTGCCACCCCATATGTTAGAATCGGTCTAATTACCGAGATGTATAGCCAGTGAGTAATACGGGGTTGGAGTCCCCATTTACTTCCAATGGCTTTCTTACAAGAGAAGAGTGCTACTGTGGCCTTCCGGACTCTTTCTTCTATATTAGGTTTCCAACTTAACTTCTTATCTAAAATAAGACCCAGACATTTAGCTTTGTCGGAGAATGTTAGTGGAATTCCTTTAATGGTGGGAGGATCTATGTGTGGAATTTTATATTTCCTGGAGAAGAGGACAAGATCAGTTTTGTGGGGGTTGACACCCAGTCCACACCGTTCTGCCCAGTCTATTAGCTTGTTTAAGGCATTTTGTAAGAGATCCTTTAAGACAATAGGATACTTACCTGATACGGCGATAGCAACATCGTCCGCATAGGCAATCACTCTGTAGCCCTCCTCTTCCAGGCTAGTAAGCAGTTCGTTTACTACAAGGTTCCAGAGAAGGGGAGATAGAACACCGCCTCTACTGACTGATCTTTTTGCAGAGAAATCGCCCAGTTTTGAATTGATAATCCTGCTTGTCAGCATTTGATTGATCAGTTCACCAAGCGAACTGTCTATCTTCAGACATTACAGTGCAGATGCGATTGCAGATGTGTCGACATTGTTAAAAGCGCCTTCTATATCTAGGAAAGCAACCATTGTATATTCTTTATGGTAGAGGGAATATTCGATGGTGCGTACCAAAGTATGTAGTGCCGTTTCCACCGATTTCCCTTTGCAGTACGCGTGTTGAGACTAAGACAAGAGTCTCGTATCAATACTGGTACGTAAGTGAATATCAATCAGTCGTTCAAAAGTTTTGAGAAGGAATGATGATAGACTAATAGGTCTGAGATCTTTCGGATTAACATGGGAGCATTTACCTGCTTTGGGTATAAAAACAACTTTTACTTCTCTCCATGAACTAGGAATATGAGCCAAGTTCAAGCAGCTTTTAAAGATTATTCCTAAAATAGGCAGCATTATACATGAGCTTATTTGAAGTTCGGCTGGTACTATGCCGTCTGGTCCTGGAGACTTGTAAGGTTTGAAGCTGTTGATAGCCCACAACAATTTTTCCCTTGTTATCAAACCTTGTGGAAAAGTTAGATTATTGTTAGATCTAATGTGATCAGTACTGTTTAAAGTTTGGGAGCTACCTGGAAAATGAGTATCTAATAGCAGATTGAGTGATTTTCGCAAGTATTTGTCCAAGAGCCGTCAGCATTTTTCAAACAGCTGGGCATTGCTGGACTGGTTGAGAGGATTTTTCTAAGTCTTGATGCTTCGGAGATTTCTTCTACTCTGCCACAGAAGGCTCTCCAAGAAGCGCGTTTAGATTTCCTCAATTCTTTTTTTATATGATTTTAGGGCCTCTTTATAGGATTCCCAGTCTGAAACCGCTCATGTGTTTTTTGCTCTATTGAAGAGCTTCCTACAGTTTTTTCTGAGAGGCTCAAGCCCTGAGGTCCACCAATGTGGTTTTCCTTTTCCCCTTATTTGAATAAGTGGACAGGAGATGGCCATTGACTTATTTAAGGCTAATGTGAGGTCATTGACTTTGGTGTCAAGTTCAGTCGTACTAGAGGGAGGACTTAGAAGTTCAGGTTTAATTAAACTATCAAGTGTTTTCCAATCAGTTTTCCTGAAATTTCGAAATTCTGGTCGGGTAGTGGGAACTTCAACATTCAGACTAAACTGAATGTATCTGTGATCGGAGAACGAATGTTCTTTTGAAACTTTCCAATTCATAATAGATTGACGAATAGTGTCTGAGACTAGAGTTATGTCTAGTACCTCTTTTCGGTTTTTAGTAACAAATGTGGGTTCGTTCCCAACGTTACTTACTATAAGGTTAGTACTTAAGATATAATCGAAAAGAGACTCACCTCTATCATTGATGTCAGTGCTGCCCCATACTGTATGATGGGCGTTAGCGTCACTTCCAATTATTAGGCGGATTTTCTGCCGTTCTGCTTCAGTGACTATACTTTCCAGTGTATTACTGGGAAGAGGGCCAAGGTGGTCATGGCCGATATAAGCTGACACTAGCCAGTACATGCCGTTTGTCGTTTTTAGCCTGGCTGCGGCTATATCTCTGTCGCTGAAATAAGGGAGTAAATATACATTAATGCTACTTTTAACGAGTATGCAAGATCTAGGTTCACCTTTATCTGACGCATACAGTAAGTAGTATCCAGGAGTTCCGAGTCCCATAACCAAGGATTTGACAATCCATGGTTCTTGGATCAGAACGATATCTTCATTCCCCCTGGATAGACGGAGAAGAAGAGAGGCCGAAGCCTTAATGGAGTGTTGGAGGTTAATCTGGACTAACTGCAGCATTTTGGCATCTTCCGAGTCAGAAGAGGAGCCCAAGAGCTCATCCTCACTCAGAAGAACCATGTTTAGGTAGTCTTCAGTCTCCATTTCGGTCTGACTGTCAACGTGTGTAGAGGAATGAGCTGTAATAGAGGATGTCCTGGATGCATCCTCTTCCAAACTAGGGAAGGTAATAGATGCAGCCGGGTCCCCAACCACAGGTTCAGCCTCAAGAGGGTGTGGAGGCTCGCATTCCGCGATCACCTCATCTTTTTTATATATTCGTAAGGTAATCGTCTCAAAACCAAACCGAATCACACCTTGAGTCTGCGCCAAGGGGGCAAGGGATTCCTTATTGACCACGACGATCGCGTTCCTATAAAGACCCCTTGCCTCCTCCAGCTTTGCGACTTTCCAGTTATGAGTCGGCAGGGATGGATTGCTGAGTTTGATTACCTGGAGAATATCATCCATGCAGGAAGGTTCAGCTGGAATCCAAGTGCGAGCTCTTGGTCTGCATGGGATGTCCTCCTTAGCAACAGCCTCGAGTTTCGCACCTGGTCAGATTTCACCTAGCCTACTAACAGCAAGCTTGTACAGATCACAAGATCTCTGATCGTCACAAACGATGAGTTTGACATGTCCTTGATGCCAACCGCCATCGCTTGTGATCGGAGGTGGTCCCGGGTTCTCCTTCATAACACTTAAGAAGCCAGCCGAGAGCTTCAATTTTGCCACCTGCCACCGATCAGAAGAAATCGTGCCATCTATATCGCTCCTGTCGATAACCGCAATCACGATTTTTCCCTTTAAAATGTCCCTATAAGAATTAGCGGGTTTAGCGGGTCCGCTATTTGGATTGAGGGGAGTGCTGGTGTTATGCACTCTGGGCCGTTTGAGTACCGGTGTGGCACCCTCCATAGACCTTTCTCGCTTTGACGTAGAGTCGCCGCTGGTCTGTGCATTAGCAAGAATGCGCTTTGCCCACTCAATTCTAACGTCATGCTGCGACGTACCTCCGGGCTCATCAGAGCTCTTCAGTATCCTCGAAGCATTACGTTTATCCTTATACAGATTTTTAGATGGTCTGTACCGTGTTTTTCGTTTTGCCGTACCCGGAAGAGAACCCCCCCTAGCACTGGAAGGGCCATGCTTCACAACCACAGCAGCACTTGGTTGGATTTCCTTTCGGGACGGTTGCCGAGGTTCACTCGCAATAGTAGTAGCGGGACCATTATTCACAACCCCACTACTACTGGATTTAGGTACAGCTACCTTTTCACTTCCCTCGCTGCGAGGTGCATCAGATGAGGGATCACGATTAGCCGCAACCTCCCCACTGATACACAACACAGGAGAAACGACAAACAGCGCTGGCGCCGTGCTGCCACCCGGTTTAGAAGAAGAACCGGTCTCACAACTATCTATCCTTTTGTTTTTTTGTTTGTTTTTGTTCATTTTGTTCCCACGAGAGGCGAAGAAAGGGTGGTCCATCTGTACAGAGATTCGCATATACAGTTAATCCGGAGGTCGCCAGGTATCCGGATACTCCGTTAACGACTGAGCTAGTATTTTTAATTGGGCCCTCAGCCAGGCTGATCCTCGGCACGGTACGTATAACACCATTGATCCAGCCCAATAGGAAAGGTAGGGGTAGGGTAGGATTTAGAAGGGGGAAGGATTTCAGACAGCGTCATCGCCATACTGAAGAGGAAGGAATGGTTGCAGGATTCCGGACAGCTTTTTCACCGTACCGTCAGTGGGAGAGAACGACAGACAGCTTCATCGCCGTACTGTCGAGAGAAGGATGATATCGGGTGAGGGAAAGCCGAACAGCGTCACCGCCGTACCGTTGTGGAAGCTTTAGGAGAGGAGGGGTAGTAGCGCCGGACAGCGTCAACGCCGTACCGTCGAGGGAGGGGAGGGAGGGGTAGAAAAGGAGAGGAAGGGTACGAGGAAATTGAAGCGCCCTTTGGTTTCAGGACTCATCTGGAGAGTTAATCTCGAGACTCATTGACCTTACTCAGCTTCTACAACTCGACAAGTTTGACGCTCGGGTAGAAGAATAAACCACGGAGGAGGAAATGTTTTGGCCTGGGGATGTTTTTCTAGTCAAAGAATCGGCCCAACTCATAGAATAGATGGTATAATGGATCGTTTTGTGTATGATGACGTCCTTCAAAACATCATGCTGCCACACGCAGAATTAGAAATGCCCTTCAAATGGACATTCCAATACGACATCGATCCAAAACATACCGCTAAATTAGTGCAAAATTGGTTTTTGGAAAGTGAAATCAACGTTTTGAAGTGGCCGGCACAGTCACCTGACCTCATCCCGAAAGAAAAACCTATTGGAGATTGAAGATCCCCAGATTCAACGTGATAGCTGCAAAACAAGGATTTTCTTGTTGTTCTAACAGAAATTGCTTGCAAGTATCCCCACGGAAATCATAAAGAACTTGATTGAGTCAGTACCTGGTAGTTGTCAAGCACCAGTTATCAAAAATAGTGGCTTCATAACAAAATATTGGAAAACAACTACAGAATTTAATTATGTACTTTAGTTTTGTTGCAATTGCTTTTAATAATTTTTTTAAATTTTTTGTTGTATTCCCTTTACTGAGTAACTAATATATTTGTTTTCCTTGCGATTGAAGAGCTAATGTATACCTACATTAACCAAATAAAATTCATTTAAATATATTCAAGTTTAGAAATTTACTTAAGCAAAATGTAACCAAATGAAATTGAGTGCTTTTGTTTTGTCCGACACTGTATATGCTTAAGCCAACAACTTATTATTACTATGTACCTGCATTCCTGCATATAAAACACCCTTTCCAAATCTAGAACACCCTATTCCCTAAACAAAGTTCACATTCCATACTTAATTATATGGTTCCCACCAAAACTGAAAGATCTGCACTTTTAACAGGTGCTCTCCTATCCTATTACATTTATTTTCACACAAAATACAATTATTATAGAATCGCATTTATGTAATTTAGTATAAATAGTCAAACAAATTTAGAATAAAATCACTTTTAATCCAGAAGTCAATCTAGTGTTTTACTTGTATTTGCTAACCCCCACCCGAAGTAAGGAGCAACAAAGCAATTAAAACCTCGGTGAACCCGACGTGATTGCTTCCCCCCACCAGAGGTAAGGGGCAACTCACATTTGTCATATACACACATACATACATCCTCTTGATCTTGCGTTATTCTCCACATATATACCAATTATGAAGCGTAACCAGGGCTTTGACACTGGTAAGGAACATCGGGCATCCCGAGGTGAAGGCAACCAGAGTTCCAGAGTACCAGACTTCCTATCCAGCATCGAGCATCCCTACGCCAAGGCGTTCAGTGTTCCAGGTTCCAGATTCTAGCTAGGGATCCATCAACAATATGGATGAAATACAAGCTTACAGCACTGTGGCTAGGCAGACGGCCATAACAGACAAATTACTACGGCTTAAAACCAACATTGGGAAAGACGGGTCGGATCGTAAGACGGCAGAATATAAAGCAAAGAAATTACAAGCTTTAGAAACCCTCTGGTTGGAGTTCATGAAGAACCACGATGAAATAAAAGCATACGTCAAGGCAGATACGCCTTATATGCAAGCACCTATGAAAAGGTGAAAAAGGCATACATTGAAATCAAGTCAATTTTGGAAGCTATCGTACCTACAGATACAGGAACGATGAAGAAAACTACTGTAGCTGCTGGTTTCATAGAGCAAGCGCCATTAGATACAAATAAGGGCCTTGGCAAAAGACAACTGATAGGAAGTATCCCACTAGCAGAAATTTCCAGGATGTTAAGGAGACAAAATACAATCGTACAATCACTACGGTGATTAATCTCCAGTCTCAAAACTACAGAGACTTGGAGTTCTACGTTTTGCACCCTCAAATTACAATCGCTCCAGCAATACTGGATGGAGCTAGAAAAAATGCATCAGTTGGTAAACGAACTATCTGAAAATCCAGCACAGGATGGGAACAACATCGACAACGACCTAATTAAAAGAACAAAGTTATCTCTTGCTTCTACGAACAGAACCAATAACTGTTCGATCTGTGACCGGAAGAAACATGCAATACACGTTTGTCCAAAGTTCCTTCAACAATCAGGACAAGAGAGACTGACAACTGTCAAATCTCTCAAATGCTGCATTAACTGCTTACGTTTTGGACACCAAGCCCCACAATGTAAATTATCGCACTGTACTAAATGCAACAAATATCATCATACACTGCTTCATCTAACCATAGAAAATCAGCGACAACAACATCCGGCTAGAGACAACAGGACCAGCCTATCAGCTATAACAAGCAGCACAAAACAATCCAAATATGTACTGTTGGGGACAGCTGTGGTTAACATACTTAATCGGACAAATAATTCTGCCACAGCAAGAGCGTTGCTCGATTCCGGTTCTCAAATGAGCTTTGTAACGTAGAAGCTAGCGTCAAAATTGCACCTCATAACGAAATACGTACCCATGGAAGTCTCAGGAATGGGAAACAGACCAATCAGATTGAGCAAAACGGTGGATGTATCTATGTCTTCAATCCCGCGTTACTGCCTATCAGACACAAATTCAACTATTTGTGCTCGATACGATAACAACACAACAACCCAGTGAGTTTATCAACACAAGTCATTGGGAAATGCTTCAGAACATCAAATTGGCAGATAACGGCTTCAATAAACCGCTTGAGATTGATATTCTCATCGGAGCGGAGCTCTACCCCGAACTTCTGTCAGTGGGCCAGATAAAACTAAACAACTGTGGCCCAACCTTACAAAACACATTACTGGGATGGATAGTTATATTCCATCAACACTATTTTGCGGCATAGGAGTAAATACTTCATCTTACAACCTAGACAGTCTGGTTGAACGTTTTTGGAACCTTGAAGAAAATCTGGCTACACCTTCGCAATCAATCCAAAAACGGCTTACCAAAAAAGAACGTCAATGTGAAGAAATTTTCCTGAAAACTACCACCAGATTGGAATCTGGACGCTATATTGTGAATCTTCCCTTTGCTAATAACCCAGAAAGTCTAGGCTACTCAAGGGAAATAGCTGTTTGACGATTCTTTAGCCTAGAAAAACTGGCCAAATACTGGTAAACGACCACAGCAAACGATTCCAGCGCATAGTTTGGCGGGAATCTACAAATCAACCCCTAAAAACGTATCAACTAAATACTGTCACTTATGGTACTAAATCTGTACCCTATCTCGCGCTAAGATGTCTTCATGACTTAGTCGAAGGTGCATGCCACAAGCATTTACTTGGTGCAAACATTATCCGCCAAGATATATACATGGATAATATATTAACTGGAAGTAACAATTTAAAAACAGTTACGCAAATGCAGTCAGAACTAATAAAGCTTCTGGCTCAAGGAAGATTCCATCTACGAAAATGGTGCTCTAACACACCTTTACTATTGGAAGGAATACCACAAGAAGACTGTGAAATGGAAACAATCCTTCATAATCAAGAAGAAGGATCTATAAAAACTTTGGGACTAACCTGGCTACCAGCATCAGACCAATTTCTCATAAAAACAAATTGGAGCGAAGTAACAAAGGTGACCAAACGATCTATATTATCCGACACTGCTCACATTTTCGATCCATTAGGAATAGTGAGTCCAGTGGTTATACTAGCAAAAATCTACATGCAAGAAATTTGGGCCTTAAAACTCGACTGGAATGCCGCACTACCAATGGAGATGAATACAAAATGGAGAACCTTCAGAAAAGATCTTCTCAAGCTGAACAACCTAATATTTACACGACACATTATAGTGGACAACGCAACATGTATTGAACTTCATGCATTCTCAGATGCCTCCCAACGAGCCTATGGGGATGTGGTTTATCTCAAATCCACAAACCTCAAAGGAGAAGACTACGTGCAATTGGTGTGCTCTAAAACTCGAGTGGCACCAATTAAGCAACAAACGATTCCTCGCCTATAACTCTGTGCCGCCAAACTATTGGTTCAGCTAGTAAAATTTGTAAAAGAAAGCCTTCCAATCGAAATTAAACAAACAACATACTGGACCGATTCACAAATTGTTTTATCGTGGATAAATACAACATCGCCACTGAAGACCTTTGTAGCTAATCGTATAACAATAATCCAAGATGAAACCAAAAAATCACAATGGAAGTTTATAAACTCGGAACTCAATCTAACTGATCTTCTATCCCGAGGGATATTTCCTGAACAACTTTTAAAGTCAACGGTTTGGTTCCAAGGTCCAACGTTCTTGAAGAAGCCCAAGTCAGAATGGCCCAAACAACCATTAAGGAAAGGAGAAGTGCAAGTTTTAGAGATGAAAGTTATGAAGACTGTACTACTAGCATCACCGAATTCTAATTATCACTTTGTTGAACGAATCGTTCAAATTCCTGCAACGAGTTGCAGCATATGGTATACGCTTCATCAGTAACCTAAAACGAGCAAAAAATTACCGATTAGTAGACACCGTTCCTTCTCCACAAGAACTAAAATCAGCAACGTGTACCATCGTTAAGCAAATTCAATCAACGGCCTTTCCTGAAGATTTAAGGGCACTTATTAAATATGGTTATGTGTCCCAAAGCAGTAATCTCAACCCTCTCGCACCGTTTCTTGACAATAGAAACTTTATAAGAGTGGGTAGACGAATAGATGCTTCTCATTTACCATATGAAGCTAAACATCAAATGATCCTCCCAAGTTCGCATGACTTCACAAAACTATTGATGTCTGAACTACGCAAAGAAAATAAGCATGCAGGACCCCAAGCTCTGCTCTCCTTTGCAAGACAAGCTTATTGGATATCAGGCGGAAAACGACTAGCCCAGTCAATAGTCAATAATTGCATGAAATGCTTCAAAGCTAAGCCGAAAAGCATTGAGCAGTTAATAGGAAGCTTACCACCTGAACGTGTCCAACCTTCCAGACCATTTAAGAATGTAGGCGTGGATTTCTTCGGCCCAGTATTCATTCACTACAGAAAACGTGGTAAACAATCAACGAAGGCATATGTTTCAGTTTTCGTATGCTTCTCAACAAAAGCAGTGCATCTAGAGCTAGTCACTGATCAAATAACTCAGGCGTTTCTTGGAGCACTGAAAAGATTCGTAGCCAGGCAAGGATGTTCAGCAAAAATCTTTTGCGATAACGCTACAAGCTTCATTGGAGCTCGAAATGAACTTAATGAGCTAAACTCAAAGGCTTTTACGGAAGAAGGTCAAGAATCCATACAAAGTTATTGTTCAGGAAGAGCTATTGACTGGAAACCGATCCCTCTACGTTCTCCTCACTTTGGAGGCTTATGGGAGGTAGCAGTAAAATCGGCCAAACACCATATGAAGCGGATATTTTCAAGTGCATCGTTAACCCAAGAAGAACTAACGACAGCTCATGCGCAAATTGAAGCGGTCCTGAACGCCAGACCAGTGACTCCTATGTCCAATGACCCTAATGATCTTGAGGCCATAACACCAGGAAATTTTTTAATTGGAGCAATTTTGACTGCAATGGTAGATCCAGAATCCGCGAAGGCACCTCAACTTACCCATATTGCTAGATGGAATCTAGTAACATCCATCCATAGGGAGTTCTGGCGCAGATGGACAATCGAGTACCTTCAAAAGATTCAGCAAAGATATAAATGGAAAATATCCAACCAGGAACACTGGTTTTTATTAAAGAAGACAATTTGCCTCCACTAAAATGGTTGATGGGAAGAGTGTTAAGAACCATTTGCGGACCGGACAAATTCACAAGAGTGGTTGATATTAAAACCTCTTCAGGAGAATTAAAAAGATCTATTGCCAAAATTTTCCCTCTTCCAACGGAAGTTCAACCAGAGGAAATAATCAAAGATTCAACTAAAACAGAACAAAAGAGCGATCCAACTAAAGCACCTAATACAAAATCACTGCCTACAAAAGATAAACTAACAACAACATTTGATGCCAATAAACACTCTCCACCACCAAAAACGAAAGGAACCAAAACTAAGAGTAAACACCCACTGAAAGGTCGTTTTCTCCCAATACAAACACGCTCCAATCAAAAGCGAACTTACCCAGAACCATCGCCTGTGCCAACTCAAAGGATGAAAACAAGTACAATCACATCACTATTGTTTTTTTTTTATTTCTACTAGGCACCGTATCCGGACAAAGCAGTAAACCCATTGCAGTAGACGTAGAGCATTTCGAGAACAGCCCTGGGCTATATTTCGAAGATATTGGAGAAGCAAGGCTAACAACTGATGAATGGAACCTGTTCATTTATTTCAATATGACCAGTTATTGGCATGAATTCCAAGGAATACGGAAAGGCATCAATCAACTAAACGCCAGATGTCAGGAACAACAATTCTCAAATAACCTTTGCAAAGTCATCATCAATCATTTAGAAATGCGTCTCATGGAGTCCGAGAACCTAAATGAAACCTTAAACTGCAAAAATGGAAAGAAAGAGAAGATCCCCATTTGACATTATAGGCACAGTCGCTAACAGGCTATTCGGAGTCCTTGACCAAGAATACGCACAATGTATAGAAGATAATATCCAAATGGCAAATATTCTCAACAAATCAATGCCTTCAATAAAGGAACAATTTAGTGAATTTAAACAGCAGCTGACCATCACTTATGCCTCCATGGACAACCTCAATAAAACTGTACAGAGAACAGAAATCCTGAACTATGTTACAATCTATGTAACTCAAATAATGGACAGTTATCAGCGGACTGAAATAGAAATTCTGGAAACTATTTCCGATACCCATCAATAAATAAACGCTTTACTTCTTTCACCCAGACAACTTTTGACCGAACTGGATAAAATCGGTAAGATGATACCGAGCTCATTAACACTTCTTGGATATGACGAACACAATCTTCCAAAACTATACGAGCTTCTTCGAGTCAAGGCACGAGTAACATCATCAGCAATCTTCTATCTATCTATCTATTAAATAACCATTACCAGTTCAGCATAACACATCCTTCTTATTCATACAACCATTAACAACATCTTAGCAGTAACTCCATTCAGGGATCAGCAATTCGCCATGTCACAAGCTGAATATCAGAGCTGTATACACATTGATGACAAAAAATGTCTGTGTAAACAGCAACATCCTATCTTCAATACACATTCAATCGAAAACCAATGCGAAGTTCACGTGCTTAATCATAATAAGCAACTTTCACCATATTGCGAACTAAAGTCAACAACCACTGACAAGATGTGGATCAAACTTCAAAATCCTAATCACTTGATTTTCGCCTTTCATCACGTAGAAATATTGTCTGTAGTATGCGAATCGAAGATTTTAACTACAAAACTAAATCAAGGCGTAGGACTTATGCAACTGGCAACCAACCATGACCATTAATGCTCACAATTTCTACGCATAAAAGTTAACAGTGCCATTCTTACCTACACTTAACTTAAGTCTATTCTTCGATAAATTTCATATTGAACCACTCCAAGACGAAACTCATGACAAGAAGGAAACCATCACTCGAGGGGAAGACGACTTAACACAACTGAGGAAGCAGATCTCATATCAAAAAACACAACAGGCATTACCAAACAAAATCTCTCATCACGATATCCATCAATATTCTATTGGGTATCTGTCACTTTTCGTTGGTTTCATCCTAGTCATTCTATTTTTTCTCAACCAAAAGAAGATGAAAACAACTCGATCTCCAAACGATATAGGATTTGAGCTCAAAGATCTCAACGCCGGGGAGAATTTTTAAGCCTTATTAATACTATTAATACTATGTACCTAACATTCCTGCATATAAAAACACCCTATCCAAATCTAGAACACCCTATTCCCTAAACAAAGTTCACATTCCATACTTAATTATATATGGTTCCCACCAAAAATGCAAGATCTGCAGTTTTTAATATTTAAATTTCTTCATCTTCTAATTATAAAAAACCTGACCACGGGTATTTATTTTCTAAACAAATTCCCCTAGAATAATAAAATTCACAGTGTCTTTTTGCTGTCATTTTTATAAGAGTCGGTAAACATCGACCAAAATTTGTGTCTTGGTAGGGTATAACAGACTGACTGAAGAGCTCACTGTTATACCTTGGGCGAAACACAATTATTTCTGGAGTTGAGGTCACTTGTACTTTTTAATTGAATTTTATTCATTCACTCCACTTAAAACAGAAGTAATTTCAATATTTTAATATTTAAATTTCTTCGTCTTCTAGTTATTTATGTAGGGTAGAGTCGGGTGATATGGAACTACGGGGGATATGGCGCCCTTTCAATATTTCCCATTTACTGACTTTTTTTTAAACAATGACTTCATAATATCTTTAAGTTTCACACAAGCTTCTAACGGGTGCAGTTGAAGTCCAAGAAGCTTGTTAAATGTTTAAACTTATACAACCGAAAATACAACAAAAATTGTAATTTTTTTGTAGGATTATTTTTTTTGTACTTTTGTAAATTTAGTCTAGAAACGAAAGTATTCGGTTACAGGTCTTCGATTTAACGGAAAAACAAAGAGTGAATCGAGTCTGTTTGTTTCTTTTTACCGCTATAACTGCACACTTAAATAGAGTAATATATTTTGTTATTGAAAAAAAAAAAATTGTTGTGCATTGTGAAATCCCCTAGTAATTCATTCTTTGGTTTATAAATTACCTACAGATTATATAAATCAATGTTTTAAGTGATTATCCCTTTTACTTTTAATGTTATAAGAAAAACAAAAAAGGGGTGCCATATCTCCCGCCTTTACCCTATGCTAAAATTAAGAAAAATCTAGAACTGGAGATATGAACGTTTAAAAGTCAAACAATTAAAAATAGATGTCTGAGAAAAAAAGCACCGTAAATTGGGCTGATGTTTTATAAAAATAAATTTAATATATTTTGATAGCAAATAAAACAAAAATGACCTGTTTTTGAGAAATTTTTGATCTAAGTTTTCCTTTTGACCAAGTTTACTTTTAAATAATGCAGCAAATTATTTTCTTTATGGTTACGATACAATCCGGGTTGCCGCACTTATAATCCTTAATATTTTCAAATTTCTCACTGCTTTAGAGAAAAAAAATCACATTGTCAAAGAGAGAGGTAGAAACGTCGTAATATTCAATAACAAGTACTTATGGCATAAGTTAGTTTTCCGCTTGTCAATGATATGGGGGTTAAAAACAGTGAATTTTCCACTTCTAACAGGGGTACTATTACTATCTCTTAAGTTCAAATTTTAAAAATGAGGTATAATGTTCTGTCATTTTCCCTAAAATCTTAATATCGACGATCCGAATGATAGAGTCTGGCAGACTGTGCCCACCTCAACATGCAGCTTCCCGATTCCCTAAATGTAAAATTGTTTTTTTTTAAATCCAAAAATAAAGATAAGTACCTATGAATCACTGCTAAAATTTTGGTCTCAATTTTTTTTTTTTGAAATTTGAATAACCGGCGTGGGAATACACCCAACCCATAATATTTTTTATTGTCTCAACACAAAAACACGTTTCTCTAGCTTTTTTTTTATAAGAGTTTTAACTATATGCCTGTAAGGTGCCAGTTATAGCTATCATTGGAAACCATCATTGAAAAAGTTAGCTTCTGATTTTGAGACGCTTCGAAAGTTTAATCATTAAATATTTTAATGCACAATGATAGCTTACGACTTCAAAATTATTTCTCCCCAAAAAAAAATTAATTTTGACCCATATCTTCCCCATAACGTAACTTTTAATTTTTCAATGATCATTGGTAAGGTAGTTCATCATTGAAAAATTAAAAGCCATTTTATGAGAAAAGTTGTGTCAAATTGAATTTTGTTTTACCTGGAAATAATTATTAAGTCAATAAACTTTGGTTTGGCATCAAAATAATTATTTTTTTCTTCTTCAAAATCTCTCAAAATTGAGAATTAATATTTTCAATGATGTTTTTCAATGATAGCTATAACTGGCCCCTAAGACCTCAGGTCTTTTAAATGCAATGCACGGCACTAGTTAGTAAATCACACACATTTTCTGTTTTAAACTTCACACCTAGTGTAGTGGCAAGTTTGGTTTTATAATTCACCTCAGACCTCATATTCAATCAATGACAATGACGATAAAACAATGTCTAATTTTATTGCCTCCCCTTTTATCGGCAATTTTTTGTCTGTGGTGGAGAACAAACAAAAATTCGAAGTTATCTTCTTTATAGAATAAAAACATAAAAATGACATGGTGCTGAATTTGAAGCAAATATTAGGGTGTGACAAAAAGCTTAAACATGTAGGTTTGGTCGAGACAAGAAAAAATTATACTGTAGTGGGGGTCTATTCCACCTCGTTTAGGCATTTGGTAGCTATATTAAAAGTTCCGAAAATTGTTCACTTGGCATGTAAATTTATGTAACTTCGTTAACATTATAGAAATTTTAAAAACCCTACCAAAGTTGCTTTTAAAACAAGATATAAATACCATTAACTATATTTTATAATAGTTAAGGGTTCCAAGTATGTGAACAAAAATCAGTCCCAATCAGTGTCCAAAGCAATGATGCAAACACTGCGCGTTGCGCTTAGTTAACATCATGTTTCTTTCCAAAACTATTTGACCGATTTGGATCAAATTTTTATTTAAGTAAGTAAGTAAGTAAGTAAGTAATTCATTTATTTATATAAATTTACAACAATTTAATACAATATTATGAATTTAAATGCTATGGCTATGCCGTCAGCCAGGTTGGCGAAAATAAATAAGAATATATAGACTTATGTTTTGAATTTAATCGAATTCTGAAATTAATAACATTCTATACTTGTAAATATCTTTCAAAAATTTACTTAACGTTTTCCAATCATGCTCGTTTAGGATATTTATAGTCTCTTGCAAAGTAAGAGTATTTTTCCCGAAAAAGAGGCGTCTTTGAGTTTTAAATATTGGACATATTCTTATGAAGTGTAGACAATCTTCTTTTGACTTTAAGTTGCAAAGTGTACAGAATTGGTTAAAACTATTATTGTAAGGATTTCCATTTAAGTTGAGAACTTCACATCTTGCTTTAAAGATCAGGGATATCTCTGCATAGCTCAGTGAATCCTGGAAATAGTTTCTTGTACCAAGATTATAGTTGAGCTGACTGTAGATTATTCTACTGGTTGACTCTTGTGCTTCTTCTATCAGTAAAAGCCTCATTGTGTCCTCATTTTTCTCTATGATGCTGTACATTTGTTCTTTCAGATGGTTTATATTGCTGAAATCATCATCCAATCTCACTCCACACTCATTTCCAACAGTTTGCCATCTTGCAAACCACCAGTCCTTGTTTCTCAACTCGTATAAAAGCAGTTTTTTCGAAAGTCTTGTGTTCTGATGATTGCTGTAGACTTTGATGATGTAGTCAGCTTGAGACTTCAGGGTGCTTGTCACAAGTTTTGTGAAGTCCTGTTTCCAAATATATGGCATAATTAGGTGTATTTAGGGGTAGGTTGAAAAGTTTCTTTATGAGACTCCTATAAAATTTTTCGATTTCTTCGTATTCTTCTGATCCCCAAACCTGAGCAGCATACAAGAGAGTTGATTTCACTACTGAATTAAAGATTTTGTATTTTGTAGACAAATTAATTTGTTTGTTAGAGAATATATTTTTCCATGTTAAATTTATCAAACTTTGCGAGCTTTTGGCTTTCTCTGATAAATGACTTTTGAAATTTAGTGTTGGATTCAGTTTCAAACCTAGATATTTGATCTCTTTTGTTACTTCTAGTTGCGAATCATTATATTTCCAGCTTCTTCCATTGTTAGCGCTTTGCGTACGTGCAAATATCATTATTTTTGACTTTGTTGTGTTGATAGACAGTCCCCATCTGTTACAGTATGTAGATAACCGATTGATCATCAATTGTAAACCTTCGGGTGATTCTGAAAGTATGACGAGGTCATCAGCGTATAATAATACATTCACAGTGCAGCTATCTATTCTTACTCCCCCAGGAAGTTCATCAGCAACATCATTTATAAATAACGAGAATAGAAGAGCGCTTAGTGGGCATCCTTGCTTAACTCCTGTGCTGGTTCTAAACCATTCTGAGAAGTTCACTCCATCCCAGACAGCCGCCTTCGTGTCAGTGTACATTTCTCTAATTACTTTTAGGAACTTTGTAGATATACCAAGCTGTGTCAACTTATAAAAAAGGGCATTCCTATTGACTAGGTCAAAAGCAGCTTTGAAGTCAACGAAAAAAGCGAAGACCTTTTTGTTCCGTGCTTGAAATGCTTTGACTATAGATGATAGTGTAAAAATGTGATCGGTCGTTGAAAAGTTTTTTCTGAACCCGGCCTGTAGATCAGATAAAATATTATTCTGTTCGATCCATTTTTCAAGCCTTGCAACAAGTATACTGCAGAATATTTTTGCAATTACATTCATGAATGAAATTCCTCTGTAATTTTCAGGAGAGTCTAGCGAGCCTTTTTTATGTATAGGGAAAATGACGGATTTTTTGAACGATAAAGGTATGTCGGCATTCATAAAGATTTTATTGAAAAGAATTTTTTAATGGTTAAGAAACATAGGAGTTGCATTTTTGAAAAATTCGTAAGGAATTCCATCTTCACCAGGTGCCTTTTTATTTTTTGCTTTGTTTAACACGACTTGAATTTCTTCGCTTTCGATGTCTGCATCTAATATTCGGTCAGTGATTAAAGGATCCGCAGTAAAAGTTGTACAACCATAATCATTGGAGAGAAGATGCTTAAAGTGAATGGCAAGGGTTTCAGTGGAAATTCCAGTACCTATTTTGTAGTTGGCTCCGTTCATTTCTTTCGCAATTTTCCAGAAGTCCTTCGGGTTTTTAGTTAGTCCTAGTTCAATTGCTTTTTCATTATCATAAGCAATTTTTTTTGCATACATATAGTTTTATAACTTGCGTTTGCTTCCAAATACCAGCTTCTCAATTGGAGATTATTTGATGACCGCAGTGCTTTCAAAAGTGCAAAAGATTTTCTCCGAGCTTTGTAGCAGTCTTGGTCAAACCATTTTTGCTTGAATTTTAAATCAAAAGAGAGTGATTTATTAGATGTTGCAGTTCGTATACATTCGGTCAACTTATTGTTGAGAACTTCCGGTAGTTCTGATGATGCATTGCTGTTTACAAGAAGCGTATCCAAAAAACGTTGATATAAGGCTGTTGATTCATTTTTCCAGCAAAGTCGCGGCAGTAGGTTGAGATTTGTTTCTCTCGTTTGTGAAGAGTCGGCTATTTCTACTACAATCGGCATGTGATCAGAATACGGCTTACACTGAACTTCAAAATGTTGAATGCGGTCAATCCAGTCATTATTGGCAGTGCACAGATCGATGACAGATCTACCTTGTCCACCAGTGAATGTGTAATGCCCATCCATATCACCTTCTGTGCAACCATTAAGTATGAATACGTCATACAATTGTAACAGTTGTAACAGATCGCGTCCATTCTTGTTGCAAATATTGTCTTTTGACTGTCTATTTGCATACGAAAACACTGGGTTGGTTATGTGATTTGTTGTTGTAATTTGAGAAACCCCGGTTCTCGCATTGAAATCTCCAATCAATAATACACTTTTGCTGGCTAGTATTTGCATAATATCGTACAATATTTCGTAATCATTGTTCCACTTGTTACAATTAATATAGTACGGGATAATGTATAGGTTATTTTGTTGCAGACATCGCACCACTGTAGTTCCTCCAAGTTCGTCAAAATCATAAACGTGTAAAAGTGTTGTACGTATTCCAAACAGGTTTCCTCCACTAGCGCGGCCTTTAACTGATGTTTTAATAGCTTCAACCCAAATAAGTTTAAAACCAGAAAAATAATTCTTATATTTACATATATTCTCAGGTGTAACATGTGTTTCAAATAAGAAAAATATTTCAAAATTCATAATATAATTAAAAAATTCTGAGAATAAAATTTTATTATTTAAACCTGATATATTATATGCTAGGATTTTAGTAGTATTAGAATTAATAATTTGACTGACGGCATTTACATTTCAAGATCTGTTCAATTTAATACTATTTTGGTTTACAGGTGACATCCCTGGTACATCTGATGCAACTGGTCTAGACCATTCATTTTGACGTCTGTCATACTGGATATTTTCGTAAATAGCACTGACATTTCTAAAGTTTAGATCTCCAAACATCTTCTGTAACTCAGATTCACCATCTTGATTCTGATATTTTAGTGTATTGTTTTTAGATAAATAAAATGTTTTTTCTCCTATTATCATTGTGTTATTCTTTATTGATATAACTTTTGTCGGGTTTCTTTCTCTGACAGCTCTTCGATAGGCTAGAATAATTCGGTGTTTAAGTTGACTTTGTTTGCTGAGATCGCGTTGTATGTAAATACCTGTGCCTTTTAATTTTGAAGCATTTTTAAGCATCATTGTTGTGTTTTCATTAGATCCTGTATTTAATTTCATTTTTATTGTTTTGTTGTTTTGGATGAGCTTTACAGCAGGTGGCATATAGGGAGCTTCGTTTCCTAGCAAAAGTTTGGTTATTGCGTTTATTCGTTCTTGTGGGTGTTCGCATTCACTTGGTAGAGTAAAGATTAAATTTTTGTTTTTTATCTCGCGGCTTTGCAATTCAAGTTCTTCTTCAAGTAAACAACAACGCATTTCAAACGAATGTACTTTTTGGGAAAGCTCTTGATTCTCTTTGCGTAGATGTTCAATTTCTTTGTTTAGATTTCCAATATCATGTCATGTTCTGTTGGTTTTTGTAGAACTTAGGTGCTTTTCGAGTGTTAAACGCAATGTTTTGGTTTTCCTCAGGTGATGTTTGGCAGATTTTTCGTTTATCAGTCATGTGATGCGATGGTTCGTGGTGTTAAGAGGATTTGTTCTTGAAATTTAACACTTAAACTATCGTTACCTGTGTTTCGTTGAGTGTATAGACGATGGAAGGTATTATGCTTTTGTTATTTTCAGTATTTAGATCAATTTTAAGTTTGAAAAACAAACAAAATTCAAAATTATTATGGAGCGATTTTAAAAGTCAACTATTCACTTTGAAAACAGTGTTGCCAACAAATTTTTATTTATTTGATTCCAAATGTTAAGCAGAAAAATTTTGTAGCTATTTTTTGAGTGCTTAGTTTTTCAGAATTTTTTTGTTTGAATAATAGTTAAGTGCCATTCATATGAGCTGCGAACTGCGTCTGCGAATAATTCTTTTAAAGCTATTTCTAAAGCAAATTTCAACTTATTCTTATTTTAGTTGTTTAACATATGAAATAAATTACCATATTTAGAAATTAAAATAGAAAATATTGCGTTAAATTAGTTAAACTTGCAAAAAAAAATACATTTTAATATTTTCTAAGCGACCACCAACTGCGACCTGACAGCAGTCAAATGAAAATTCACAGTCCAAAAATAGACTAAACCCTACTATCTAAAATTTATATCGAGAGATATAATATTCAAAATATTGATATGTTATCTTATGGATACAATATCAAAAAAAAAACTAACCCAACTAACCTAACTAACAACAAAAAAAATTTAAAAGAAAATTTTTTTTTTTTTTTTTTTATTTATCCACCGAAGATCAACATCAACCCCACTGTCTCACCAATACAGTGGTTCGTCGAGCACTCCAAGACCTTGCCTGATGTTGTTAGCAAAAGTTTGGCCTGCCCACCCTTGTATCGAAAATACAACCGTTGCTATCTTCTTGGCCACTATGTTTATGAAGATAGCCCCAAACATGAACTTCCAGTCGTAAATTAAGTCGTTATGAGTCCATGAGAATATTGTTATCTATCCCATAGAGTCAAGTCAAAAAAGTAAAAAAAGTCAGTTATGTACTGTAGCATATAAAAGTAGGTTAGTAAATAGAATGTCCATTTTCAGTAAAGTAAGTATGTAGTACTAGTGTGTAAGGTAAGTATGAATGTAGTCTTTGGTCAAAGTAGGTAAGTAAGGTAAGTATGGTTGGTAAGGAGTATGTATAGTACGTCTAGTAAGTGAATAAGTTAAGTAAGTAGTATGATGGAATTATAAAGAAACCCAAAAATAGTAAGTAAGTAAACCGTAAGTTAAGTCAGTTTCGTAAAAGGTAGTAACCCTCGTCATGTCATTTTCCAAAATGTATGTCATTTTTCTTCACTCATCGTCGGCCCAGCCGAGCCTTCACACACCTTATAGTTAGCAATTAGCACTCCATCACTATATACAATGATTCAGAGGGACGAATCAATAAAAGAATTTGATTTCATCAAATCTTAAGTTTATTTCACAAAATTAGTAAAAATAAGCTATCAAAATTTCTTTAGTAAAAGGAGTTGAATAAAAATTTAATTAGGAAGAACGAAAATCTTAAAAACGTAATTCAATGTTTTATATAATGTCTATACCAACTAACCAAGAAAATTGTTTAGCTATAATTTGTGGTACTGGAGTGTATATACATAATTGTTTACCTCCAAACTGGAAAAGACAAAAGACTGTCAAGCAAAAATTCAGTGAACAAAAAAAAAAGGTGGATATCATCCAAAGCACTGGAGTGTATGCACTTCTTTCCCATTAAGTATTCAATACTAATATTTCAGTACAATTTATTTTCTATATATATATATACATATATGGAAAAGTTAATATACTTTCAAAGAACTTACTACTTTTTCTTTTGTTTCCATCGATGTTCTGCCGGCAGCACCTTATGGGTAAATTGGCTTCAAATATGTATGGCCCAGTTGTAACACAAAAAAAAATTTCACAAATATATATATATATATGTATACTCCTTGTGCACTAAAAGTCCAGAAGTACACTCTTCACTTTCACTTATTCACTTTATCCCTGCTTTGATCTTTTCTTCTTTTCTTTTTTTTTTTTTTTTCTCTATCTTTTCTTATTCCACTTATTTTTTTTTTTTTTTTTTTTTCTTTTCGATCTTTAGATTTTCTTTTTTCCTTTACAAAAGATTAAAATCAAAAAATGTCCAAAAGGGACCAAAAGGAATACAAAATTTTTTGTCCAGAAGGGACCAATAAAGATTCAAAGGAATCTATCCAGAAGGGACTGAGCAAAAATGTTCACTGTTGTATCAGTTTTCGGTGGTCAATTCGTACGGTCTGCCACTAAGTTCCCCAAGTCCAGAATTGTAACCCTGTGTTTAACTCCGGATAAAACAATGTTCTCTATCCAAAAAAAAGGAGCAGAGGCTTGATGGAGTGAGTAGGTAGGCTTCTCTAATTAACTACTTGCGTATGTGCGCCTATATATACATATACGTACGGGGTAGCCTTCGAAGATGTTCCTACTCTTTGATAATCAAAACCTAGGAATAAGGTGAGAAAACTATAAATGACTATCTTGAATCTCATACAATTTGTAATGTCATACCTCTGCTAGATAAGAAAACACAATGCCTTCTGTGGGAGGCTATTCCCTCACTGCACTGCGAGGGTCACCTTGCTCTGACCTTCGTTTTTCCTTCCCTATAAGGTATAACAATTTTGTTTAATTTCAAAGCAACTATCATTTTTGGATCAGTTTAATTTACCTTTATTTTTGGACCTTGTTTGAATTAGCTTAATTGCAAATAAATGGATTTTTTTTTTTTTATTAAAACTTCCACTATTTATTATCCGCGGAAAAAAAAAACTTTTTTTTTTTTTCTGTGGTACAATTATACTAATGTGTATGTATATACGTATGATGATTTGCGACAATACTGATTTCAATGCAGCTGATCGGTATATTGCTTTAAAACGAATGTCTGATGAAATTACATCATAATCGGTCATCGCCCTATAGCCTACATTCGTTTTGACTTATGTAATATATAAGGTTTACAGACTGGAATTCGAAATCTAATTCCCCCAGTCAATGATACCTGCTTAGTTAAAACCTCTTTATTCAGCCTATGCTTTGTTATGTCAGTCTTGTATATGGTGTCTTTATATATTTGTGCGGGTGTGTACTACCTCTATAACTAATATTGCACTAAATAAATGTCTAAGTCTTAAACTCGATTAATAGCTAAAATAGTTAATGTAAATATAAAATTTCTATAAAAAAAACTAATTACTAATTATTGCCTAATTACTAAGAATTGCACTATACGCTTAATTTTCTAGGTTTTATATTAAATTTGTTTCTCAGCTTGACTAATACTACTTTTGCAAGGTAAACATTGCAGATTTGCCTTATTCAGCACCATATGCTGGCAATGCTCTTTTGAGCGAAACTATGTTTCGGCTGTCACATCTGTTTGACAGCTGCAACTTGTCAATATTAAAAATTTGTTAAAAAATGTGTGGTGCATATCTTGCTGAAATGTTTATTTAATATTTATTAGATTACCATTAAAATAACTAAAAAAAAATATCTAAAACACAAGATCAACAGGCAAGCAATACCATACGTCAAATATTACACCAAAAGGAAGACGCGAAACCTACCCCAAATGACATTGCAGGTGAGTTTATTTTGATTGTATGTTATTACTTTTTTTTTTTTTTTCTTTTACTATTTTCTTCTTCTATTTTCAGGTTTACCTTGCCATCTTCTCAACACTAACCAGGATTATTTCCATTTAAAGTTAAGTGAACTTTGTCGTCGGATTCTGTTCCCGAATTAATCTTTATAAAAAGGTGGATTCAGAGACAGAACCTGACGACGACTTTCAACCCATCAAATTTATATTTAAATTTTGTTTTGTTTTTTTTTTTTTTTTTTTTTCTTTTTCTTTATAGGTACAATCAAATCATCCCCTACGGACTATGAATGCTGTGATGAAGCTGCGCGGCGTCGTCGTAAGACGAGCCTCAACACATATACAGTGAGCCTGCGTTTTTATGTTGTTAATGACTTTGTTTTTTTTTTGTTTTTTTATTTTTTTTTTGTTAATAAAATTGATCTATCTTGGGTGTTGCAAGTAAGTGTTTTTATGGTATCCTAAAGATGCCGACAATTGAGGGATATCTTGGATCCGTATGGAGAGATCGGATACGCAACAAGCTCGAAGACATTTCCCGAGTGGTCGTGAAGGAAATGAATTCGTAAAAGAAATGTAGATCGATCTCTATACATGCGTATGTTTTGATTTGGAACACTTAATTGATATGCCGTTCCCTACGTGTGGCACGTCCCACTCCCTGAGCTGCCTATCTGTTTGATTGCCGGGCATACTTATGAGTGTTGTTTGTATTATCTTAAGTATGATGTGGGCTTTTGCTTGGTTTGTATTAGGTCGAGATTGCTGCTGAATGTATAATTTTGGTTAAGCTTCGCTTACATGGAGATACAAATTCGTATATATACCTAACTTGAGTATATTTACTTAACGTTAAATTTTTCCTTTATGTCGTTCAGTCTTCATCTCTGTCATAAAAATATCACAGTGTTATCAGTACCTACATAACATGTTTAATGTATTTATATACAGAATTCATCTGTCGAATCCAAACATCTATATCACAGCTAGCAAGAATAAATGAGTATAAAACTATATATATATAAATATATAAATAAATCTCTGTGAATAAATACATAACTAAAACTACAAATAAATAATTAAATATATGTGAAAATCTTTGTCAATGAATAAATAAGTAAATAAATAAATCTCAATAAGTAACTAAATAAGTAAATTATTTAATCTTTAGGAATAAATCAATAAGTAAATACATAACTCTCTATAAATAAATAAATAAATCTCTATAAATAATTAAATAAATAAACACCACATCACATATATATCACAGTTCAGGTTTAGAGCGACAGCAGCTTGAGTGCGTTATCAAGCATGTATATCTTTTGCATGGTAAGTACCTAATTTCTCGCCCCTCAAGTTCCCTAGTTCGTAGAGGGAGTTACCAACTGTCCTCAACACTATGGATTTCAAATACTTTGGTCCTAGTTTTGCATTGTATTTGTCGAGACGATTACTTTGCTTGAATTTTTTCTATATACAATTTGACCCTACTTTGTATGATATATCTTTGCTTCGTGTGTTGTATATTTTCGTGGATCTTTTGTGAGCCAGGTTAAGGTTATCAAATATTTTCCTTCGTAATATGGCTTGTTTGTCAGATTTGTCTAAAACATCTACATCGTTATCTCTGATCAAATCAAGTTTTCGGAGTAGCTCATATGTCTCACCGTTTTGGACCATTTGAGATCCGAAAACGGCATAATATGGCTCAAACTTTATCGCATCGTGTAACACACTACGCAACGAGAAGGCTGTGTTGCTCACATGAAGATCCCAATTGCGTTGGTCACTATCAATATAGGACCGAATTTTGGCCAATACAGACCGATTAACTCTCTCAGAAGCATTAGCCTGAGGTGAGTAAAAGGCTGTACGAACATGTTTTACACCGGTGCTTTTTTAGAAAGCTGGAAAATAATTATGAAACAAATTGTTTCCCATTGTCAGAGTGGATATATTCGGGTACACCGAACATATGGAATACACCCTCTTCTAGATATTTTACTACCTCAGCTGCTGTTGCTCTACGTAATGGTTTAAGGAAAACATATTTACTGAAGTGGTCTAATACAATAAAAATGTGTGTATGTCCGGTTTTCGTTCGTGGGTATGGTCCTAGGAAGTCTATGTAGAGTCGTTGAAAAGGTCTTTCAGTGATTGTCTGTTGTCCCATGGGTGGCCTAGAAATCGAGTTTATTGGCTTATTGCACTTGCATATATCACAGTTTTGTACATAATCTTTCACTTCGTTCGTCATATTTGGCCAGAAATATCTTTGTCGGAGTTTGGCTAAAGTTTTGTGTATTCCCCCATGACCGGCAGTGAAGGAATCATGCGCAAGAAGAAGATAAACAATAACAATAGAAAAATTGTTTTTGTTTTTTTTTTGTTTTTGTTTTTTTGTTAAGATCATGCGCAGATACCAAAAGACCCCTACGCAACTCCTTCGGTACCCAGAGTTTCCAGGCTCTGTCCTCTTGAATAGGGTCCCCGGTTCGTCTGTCAGTCCGTTTGTATACGAAGCCGTCTGATATACAAATGTCCGGTAATCTGTTTTGGTTTTCGTTGATTGTTTTCTTCAATTCCACATATTCTTCTGACGAAAAATAAGGTGAATTGAAGTCAACTTCTGGCATTTCGGTCACAATCTCATCCATATGAACTCTTGACAGAGTGTCCGGGACTACATTAAGGGTTCCCTTTCTGTGCTCTATCGTGAAGTCAAAGCCTTGCAGCTTTAAACTCCATCGAGCTAACCGTCCACTCAAGTCCTTCTGTGTCATCAGCCACTTAAGGCTTGCGTGGTCAGTTATTATAGTGAACGGTAAACCCTCAATATAAGCTCGGAACTTCTTAACGGACAAAACGGCCGCATAACATTCAAGTTCCGTTACGCTGTAATTCCGTTGTGCAGGATTAAGCTTCTGGGACATGAATGCTATGGGTCGTTCGTTGTTCTCTTCATCCATTTGGAAAAGAACACTCCCTACGCCAGTAGTTGAAGCGTCGCATTGTATATAAAAATGTCGTGAGAAGTCTGGGTTGGTCAGTATCGGTGCTGTCACTAGGGTCATTTTCAAGTCCTCAAATGCCGTCAAGGCTTCGTTCGTCATGGCAAAGTCTTTCCCTTTCTTTAGACAGTCTGTCATTGGGGCTGATATAGACGCAAAATTTGGGATAAAGCGTCTGTACCATCCCGTCATCCCTAAGAATCGACGGAGTTGTTTAGGGGTTTTTGGCACTGGGAAATCCCTTACTGCAGAAAATTTCTCTGGATCAGTCCTTAAACATCCATCACCGACGAAATAGCCTAAATACTTGATCTCTTTGTAACAGAATTTGCTTTTCTCCACATTTATTGTTAACCCCGCCTCACGCAGACATCTCGCCACCTCTTTGAGAACGCCCATGTGGGTTTCAAAGTCTGGGGAACAAATCAAGAGGTCATCGAGGTAGACAAAGACATTCTCCCTCAAACGAGCGGGAATGACTTTGTCCATTAGCTTACTCATTCTCTGGGCGGCATTGCACAATCCAAACGGCATAACCGTGAATTGGTACAGTGGTCGCCCAGGGACTGTGAACGCCGTCTTTTCTCTTGATTTAAGCTCCAGAGGAATCTGCCAAAAGGCGTCCTTCAAATCGATACTCGATATGTAGTGCGTGTTGTGGAGACGACTTAAGATCCCTTCAATATGCGGAAGAGGGTAGGCAAATTTTTTTGTGGCCGCGTTTACTTTTCTCGAGTCTAAGCAAAGTCTGTTTTTGCCTGGCTTACGCACCAACACAACTGGTGAACTGTAAGCGCTGTTGCTCTCCTCAATCACACCTAGTTCCAGCATGCGATCTAGCTCAGCGTACATCAACTTCTGGACGACGGGTGATATTGGATAATGTCTCTGTTTGATGGGAATGATGTCGTCTTCCATCTCTATGACATGCTCTTCAACATGAGTTTTACCCAATCCCATCGTCGCAAAAGAAGGGAATGTAAGCTTTACTCGCTCCAGTTCCTCAGCTTGTGATGGAGTAAGCTGACGCATAGGATCAGACTCTTGCCCTCCCGTCGGCAATGGAATGTCTAGTGAGCTGATGTCATTTGGAGCGACCTTGAACGTCCTCCAGAAATCGACCCCTAAGTAGATTGGTCAGGCTGGGAACAACATATAGCTCCAACTCTTGTGTAAGGCCACCCCATGAGACTTTGGTTTTGAATCGTCCATGTATGTGCTGGTTCTTCCCGTCTGCTGTCTTAATGTCGACTGTCATTCGAGTCATGTATACGTTATGTTTATGTATGAAGTCTATTGCCCCTCTTCCTATGCAACTCACCGAAGCTCCACTATCCAATAGGCCTATCATTTCCTCACCGTCAACGGCTACTTTAGCATAGGGCCTATTGTCGTCTGAAATCGCTAGAACAGTAGCTTCAATTTTGTTCTTAGTTCGTCTGAATATTGCACATTTTTCCCTAAGCCTAGATATTTTTCTAAAACTCCTACTACTTTTCTTTTCTACTACGGAAATTTCCTCATTGAAGATTCTTCTCCTTACCTCTTCATACTCCTGCATTCTTTGGTGGAGAGATTTATATTGCACATTTTCATTTTTAGATTTCTCTTCAGTCTTGTTTTCTCTCTTGAGGATCCTTATTTCTCCGGGTTCGGTTTTTCCGGGGCTTGCATCGTTGCCGGCAGATTTGACCCGGGAGCACTGCCGACCTTCATGTTTCCCTGACATGAAGCACACTTAAAAGATAAGTTTCCCTGACCACAACTGAAACAGGTGAGTGCATGAAACGTTGAGGGACAATTTGCTGAGTGAGAGTGTGTGTCTTTATTATGTTCTGTCTTCCTGTCTCGTTCGTTGTGTTTGTATGTCGAGCTGCGTTTGTCAGTCTTTGCGTTTGTTGCTAGTCTGTCCGTACGGTTGTATTGCACTGCTGAAATGTGTGTTTCTTGTTCGTCAAATGTTTCATTTGGTTGCTGTCGCCTGTCCATTATTTCCCTAAGCAATTCATAGTCTGTCCTGCTACTTCTGAATTGTCTTAATAGTTCCGACTTTAAATCGTAGAAGTTCAGAAACTCATCATTTGCTTTTTCTTCAAGGAACTGCCAATACCACTTCTCGGCAGTTCCTGTTAGTAAGTGGTGGAAATCCGCGAAAACTTCTTCATTAGAAATTTTATTCTTTTGAAGGTGCGATATCTTAAAAATGAAACTCTCTACTGTCATTTTCTTTGGGTTTCCATCGTATTTTATGTTCCATTTGTGAACTTCCACTCGCTTATTTGCTTTTTTAATATTGTGGTTGTTGCATGGCGGCTCTTTGTGGCAAGTCTGACTTGTCGAAGGGCGACCGGCAACCATCATTTCACTAACATCCGGATCAGTAGGTGGATCTGAACGTTCTTCCTGTCTAGCGTATAAAGCTAGAGTAGACTTTTCTACTAAACTGAGTCTCTTGCTCATCGTTGTCACGTTACTCGTCATTGTCTGTACCATGGTTTGCATCATTTTTAGACTTTTTGCTTGTTCGGCAAACAAAGCCATGGTTTTGTTATTGGTCTCGTATATAGACCGTGAAACCGAAAAATCAATTGCGTTTTTCAGGCACTCTCCGTCCCTAATTCCCCCACTGGTAGTTTCTTTCTCTTCCTTGTCTTGTCGGTCTAAGTCATTTTGAGTTAGTAAGAATTGTTCTCGTACTAGCCGTCGCGTCAGTCTGTCCACGCTTTCCCTAGTTTCTTCACCTTCACCTTCACCTTCTTCAGGATCCTCTATGGGGAGGAGTCCTTGAGGAGTGATTTCCTGACTTGGGTCTTGAGTTATCCCCCCTGCCCCTGCTCCTAATCCCCTTCTTAGATTATTGACCTCGTCTTCAACCAACTCATCAAACGGGTTAGACAAGGTCTGGTTCAGTTCCGGACCCAGGTTTACCATTTGGACCTGAGGGCTATGGGCAGACATGGCGCGTGTTGTAGCTGGCCTACCGCTTTTATCTGGCTGTTGCGGTGGCCCGGTGCTCTTTCTGATCGCACCCGTGTTCTGTTTGCTCATAATCACGAAAAATGCAATCAACAAAATTTATATACTTCAATTAAAAATTTTTTTTTTTTTTTTTTTTTTTTTTTTGGAAATTCAAAAATTTAAACAAAAGGTAAAAATGCAATAAAATTAAAAAAAAAAACAAATTTAAACAAATCAAGCAAAGGTGAAAAAAGGCAAATAAAATTCAAAAATTTTTTTTTTCAAATTAATTAATTCAAAAATTGCAAAAAAAAAGGAATTGCAAGGTAAAAAGGTAAAAAAAAATTAAATTAATATTAAATTTAAATGTTTTAAATGTAAAAAAAAATTGTACAAAAAAAAAATTTTTAATGAAGAAAAATGATTCAAGTATAACTTAAACTAATCCAAAAGAAAGAATTCAAAAATAAAAATATATAATTTCAAAAAAAAAATATGTAAACAAATTATAAAAAGGGATGTTTTAAAAAAAAATTTTTTTTTTTTTTTTTTGAAACTAGATTTAAATGGGTTGCTTTTAATTTTCATGTTAAGGTGTGTGAAATCCCAACTGGGTTTCCAAACGAAATAAGAGAGAGAGAAAAAAATTGTGGAACGTCTTTCGTAAAGTGTTTGTTCTGTTAGGTCCTCGTAAGTTCTTGTCCCATGTCAACCAGTCTGTCACTTTCACGACTGGTGTCCCTGATACTCGACGAGTGTTTCGGGCTGAATCTGATTTTCCCGCCACATCGAGCTTTCTGATGTTAAACCTGAACGGTGGTTGGCTAGGAAATAGAAACAACCCTCCACACAAGTAGCATTTCAAAACACCCCACTCACGCCACTCTATACATCTGGCTGTGCCTGACTGTATGGATAGCCATCAGTGGACTGCTTTTCCACCCTACTCCGCTCTCTACCTTGCGAAGGATTCAGATCTACCTCACATAATCTACGGGTTCTAGACCTGTTAGATTGGACAGCTGAACTCTATCCCCCGCCAAGCAAAGAACCTATGCGGTCTCTAAGCTTGTGCTAAAAGGATGGGAAAGGAAATTAAAAAAAATGTGAAAAAAAAATTTAAAAAGGAAGATCGTTGTGAGTTCAAGGGAATGACCTTAAGCAAAAATCATTTCCTTGGAGTCCCAATCAATCTGGAAGCCGTTCGTACCGTTGGGCGCCATTGTTGCGAGTTAGGGGAATCACGGGGATATAACTATGGAGTTGGAAAAAGGGCTCTGGCATGCTTGCTCTAGCTCGGCTAAGCTCGACGGATTGGGGCGGTTCTTGCCCTTTTCCAAAACTCCTCCCACTCAGCAAACAAAATAAAACATGCCTCTATTAAAGGATAGGAAAAGGATGAATGGAGAAAGTATCAAAATGGGAAACTGGAAACTAAAAGAAATAGGGAAATGCACAAACTCAGCTACCTATGCCACTGCATTAGTAAAAGGGTGGAGTTTCCATTAAATCTTCGGTAAAAACAAAAAAAAATTAAAAATAATAAAATTAAATTAAGACTAAACCCTACTATCTAAAATTTATATCGAGAGATATAATATTCAAAATATTGATATGTTATCTTATGGATACAATATCAAAAAAAAAAACTAACCCAACTAACCTAACTAACAACAAAAAAAATTTAAAAGAAAAATTTTTTTTTTTTTTTTTTTTTTTTTTTTTATTTATCCACCGAAGATCAACATCAACCCCACTGTCTCACCAATACAGTGGTTCGTCGAGCACTCCAAGACCTTGCCTGATGTTGTTAGCAAAAGTTTGGCCTGCCCACCCTTGTATCGAAAATACAACCGTTGCTATCTTCTTGGCCACTATGTTTATGAAGATAGCCCCAAACATGAACTTCCAGTCGTAAATTAAGTCGTTATGAGTCCATGAGAATATTGTTATCTATCCCATAGAGTCAAGTCAAAAAAGTAAAAAAAGTCAGTTATGTACTGTAGCATATAAAAGTAGGTTAGTAAATAGAATGTCCATTTTCAGTAAAGTAAGTATGTAGTACTAGTGTGTAAGGTAAGTATGAATGTAGTCTTTGGTCAAAGTAGGTAAGTAAGGTAAGTATGGTTGGTAAGGAGTATGTATAGTACGTCTAGTAAGTGAATAAGTTAAGTAAGTAGTATGATGGAATTATAAAGAAACCCAAAAATAGTCAGTAAGTAAGTGTAAACCGTAAGTTAAGTCAGTTTCGTAAAAGGTAGTAACCCTCGTCATGTCATTTTCCAAAATGTATGTCATTTTTCTTCACTCATCGTCGGCCCAGCCGAGCCTTCACACACCTTATAGTTAGCAATTAGCACTCCATCACTATATTCAATGATTCAGAGGGACGAATCAATAAAAGAATTTGAATTCATCAAATCTTAAGTTTATTTCACAAAATTAGTAAAAATAAGCTATCAAAATTTCTTTAGTAAAAGGAGTTGAATAAAAATTTAATTAGGAAGAACGAAAATCTTAAAAACGTAATTCAATGTTTTATATAATGTCTACACCAACTAACCAAGAAAATTGGTTAGCTATAATTTGTGGTACTGGAGTGTATATACATAATTGTTTACCTCCAAACTGGAAAAGACAAAAGACTGTCAAGCAAAAATTCAGTGAACAAAAAAAAGGTGGATATCATCCAAAGCACTGGAGTGTATGCACTTCTTTCCCATTAAGTATTCAATACTAATATTTCAGTACAATTTATTTTCTATATATATATATACATATATGGAAAAGTTAATATACTTTCAAAGAACTTACTACTTTTTCTTTTGTTTCCATCGATGTTCTGCCGGCAGCACCTTATGGGTAAATTGGCTTCAAATAAAGGGTGATTTTTAAAGAGCTTGAGAACTTTTTTTAAAAAAAAAATGCATAAAATTTGCAAAATCTCATCGATTCTTTATTTGAAACGTTAGATTGGTTCATGACATTTACTTTTTGAAGATAATTTCATTTAAATGTTGACCGCGGCTGCGTCTTAGGTGGTCCATTCGGAAAGTCCAATTTTGGGTAACTTTTTCGAGCATTTCGGCCGGAATAGCCCGAATTTCTTCGGAAATGTTGTCTTCCAAAGCTGGAATAGTTGCTGGCTTATTTGTGTAGACTTTAGACTTGACGTAGCCCCACAAAAAAAAATCTAAAGGCGTCAAATCGCATGATCTTGGTGGCCAACTTACCGGTCCATTCCTTGAGATGAATTGTTCTCCGAAGTTTTCCCTCAAAATGGCCATAGAATCGCGAGCTGTGTGGCATGTAGCGCCATCTTGTTGAAACCACATGTCAACCAAGTTCAGTTCTTCCATTTTTGGCAACAAAAAGTTTGTTAGCATTGAACGATAGCGATCGCCATTCACCGTAACGTTGCGTCCAACAGCATCTTTGAAAAAATACGGTCCAATGATTCCACCAGCGTACAAACCACACCAAACAGTGCATTTTTCGGGATGCATGGGCAGTTCTTGAACGGCTTCTGGTTGCTCTTCACTCCAAATGCGGCAATTTTGTTTATTTACGTAGCCATTCAACCAGAAATGAGCCTCATCGCTGAACAAAATTTGTCGATAAAAAAGCGGATTTTCTGCCAACTTTTCTAGGGCCCATTCACTGAAAATTCGACGTTGTGGCAGATCGTTCGGCTTCAGTTCTTGCACGAGCTGTATTTTATACGGTTTTACACCAAGATCTTTGCGTAAAATCTTCCATGTGGTCGAATAACACAAACCCAATTGCTGCGAACGGCGACGAATCGACATTTCACGGTCTTCAGCAACACTCTCAGAAACAGACGCAATATTCTCTTCTGTACGCACTGTACGCATTCGTGTGGTTGGTTTAATGTCCAATAAAGTAAACTGAGTGCGAAACTTGGTCACAATCGCATTAATTGTTTGCTCACTTGGTCGATTATGTAGACCATAAATCGGACGTAAAGCGCGAAACACATTTCGAACCGAACACTGATTTTGGTAATAAAATTCAATGATTTGCAAGCGTTGCTCGTTAGTAAGTCTATTCATGATGAAATGTCAAAGCATACTGAGCATCTTTCTCTTTGACACCATGTCTGAAATCCCGCGTGATCTGTCAAATACTAATGCATGAAAATCCTAACCTCAAAAAAATCACCCGTTATGTATGGCCCAGTTGTAACACAAAAAAAAATTTCACAAATATATATATATATATGTATACTCCTTGTGCACTAAAAGTCCAGAAGTACACTCTTCACTTTCACTTATTCACTTTATCCCTGCTTTGATCTTTTCTTCTTTTCTTTTTTTTTTTTTTTCTCTATCTTTTCTTATTCCACTTATTTTTTTTTTTTTTTTTTTTCTTTTCGATCTTTAGATTTTCTTTTTTCCTTTACAAAAGATTAAAATCAAAAAATGTCCAAAAGGGACCAAAAGGAATACAAAATTTTTTGTCCAGAAGGGACTGAGCAAAAATGTTCACTGTTGTATCAGTTTTCGGTGGTCAATTCGTACGGTGTGCCACTAAGTTCCCCAAGTCCAGAATTGTAACCCTGTGTTTAACTCCGGATAAAACAATGTTCTCTATCCAAAAAAAAGGAGCAGAGGCTTGATGGAGTGAGTAGGTAGGCTTCTCTAATTAACTACTTGCGTATGTGCGCCTATATATACATATACGTACGGGGTAGCCTTCGAAGATGTTCCTACTCTTTGATAATCAAAACCTAGGAATAAGGTGAGAAAACTATAAATGACTATCTTGAATCTCATACAATTTGTAATGTCATACCTCTGCTAGATAAGAAAACACAATGCCTTCTGTGGGAGGCTATTCCCTCACTGCACTGCGAGGGTCACCTTGCTCTGACCTTCGTTTTTCCTTCCCTATAAGGTATAACAATTTTGTTTAATTTCAAAGCAACTATCATTTTTGGATCAGTTTAATTTACCTTTATTTTTGGACCTTGTTTGAATTAGCTTAATTGCAAATAAATGGATTTTTTTTTTTTTATTAAAACTTCCACTATTTATTATCCGCGGAAAAAAAAACTTTTTTTTTCTTTTCTGTGGTACAATTATACTAATGTGTATGTATATACGTATGATGATTTGCGACAATACTGATTTCAATGCAGCTGATCGGTATATTGCTTTAAAACGAATGTCTGATGAAATTACATCATAATCGGTCATCGCCCTATAGCCTACATTCGTTTTGACTTATGTAATATATAAGGTTTACAGACTGGAATTTGAAATCTAATTCCCCCAGTCAATGATACCTGCTTAGTTAAAACCTCTTTATTCAGCCTATGCTTTGTTATGTCAGTCTTGTATATGGTGTCTTTATATATTTGTGCGGGTGTGTACTACCTCTATAACTAATATTGCACTAAATAAATGTCTAAGTCTTAAACTCGATTAATAGCTAAAATAGTTAATGTAAATATAAAATTTCTATAAAAAAAACTAATTACTAATTATTGCCTAATTACTAAGAATTGCACTATACGCTTAATTTTCTAGGTTTTATATTAAATTTGTTTCTCAGCTTGACTAATACTACTTTTGCAAGGTAAACATTGCAGATTTGCCTTATTCAGCACCATATGCTGGCAATGCTCTTTTGAGCGAAACTATGTTTCGGCTGTCACATCTGTTTGACAGCTGCAACTTGTCAATATTAAAAATTTGTTAAAAAATGTGTGGTGCATATCTTGCTGAAATGTTTATTTAATATTTATTAGATTACCATTAAAATAACTAAAAAAAAATATCTAAAACACAAGATCAACAGGCAAGCAATACCATACGTCAAATATTACACCAAAAGGAAGACGCGAAACCTACCCCAAATGACATTGCAGGTGAGTTTATTTTGATTGTATGTTATTACTTTTTTTTTTTTTTCTTTTACTATTTTCTTCTTCTATTTTCAGGTTTACCTTGCCATCTTCTCAACACTAACCAGGATTATTTCCATTTAAAGTTAAGTGAACTTTGTCGTCGGATTCTGTTCCCGAATTAATCTTTATAAAAAGGTGGATTCAGAGACAGAACCTGACGACGACTTTCAACCCATCAAATTTCTATTTAAATTTTTTTTTGTTTTTTTTTTTTTTTTTTCTTTTCTTTTTCTTTATAGGTACAATCAAATCATCCCCTACGGACTATGAATGCTGTGATGAAGCTGCGCGGCGTCGTCGTAAGACGAGCCTCAACACATATACAGTGAGCCTGCGTTTTTATGTTGTTAATGACTTTTTTTTTTTTTTTGTTTTTTTATTTTTTTTTTGTTAATAAAATTGATCTATCTTGGGTGTTGCAAGTAAGTGTTTTTATGGTATCCTAAAGATGCCGACAATTGAGGGATATCTTGGATCCGTATGGAGAGATCGGATACGCAACATTTAGTGTATTGTTTTTAGATAAATAAAATGTTTTTTCTCCTATTATCATTGTGTTATTCTTTATTGATATAACTTTTGTCGGGTTTCTTTCTCTGACAGCTCTTCGATAGGCTAGAATAATTCGGTGTTTAAGTTGACTTTGTTTGCTGAGATCGCGTTGTATGTAAATACCTGTGCCTTTTAATTTTGAAGCATTTTTAAGCATCATTGTTGTGTTTTCATTAGATCCTGTATTTAATTTCATTTTTATTGTTTTGTTGTTTTGGATGAGCTTTACAGCAGGTGGCATATAGGGAGCTTCGTTTCCTAGCAAAAGTTTGGTTATTGCGTTTATTCGTTCTTGTGGGTGTTCGCATTCACTTGGTAGAGTAAAGATTAAATTTTTGTTTTTTATCTCGCGGCTTTGCAATTCAAGTTCTTCTTCAAGTAAACAACAACGCATTTCAAACGAATGTACTTTTTGGGAAAGCTCTTGATTCTCTTTGCGTAGATGTTCAATTTCTTTGTTTAGATTTCCAATATCATCTTTTGTGGCCATATTGGTCAGGGCAGCATCAAGCGAATTTTCAATAATGCATTTGATTTTTTGGAAATCTGCATCATTCATAGAAGTCATGTTCTGTTGGTTTTTGTAGAACTTAGGTGCTTTTCGAGTGTTCAACGCAATGTTTTGGTTTTCATCAGGTGATGTTTGGCAGATTTTTCGTTTATCAGTCATGTGATGCGATGGTTCGTGGTGTTAAGAGGATTTGTTCTTGAAATTTAACACTTAAACTATCGTTACCTGTGTTTCGTTGAGTGTATAGACGATGGAAGGTATTATGCTTTTGTTATTTTCAGTATTTAGATCAATTTTAAGTTTGAAAAACAAACAAAATTCAAAATTATTATGGAGCGATTTTAAAAGTCAACTATTCACTTTGAAAACAGTGTTGCCAACAAATTTTTATTTATTTGATTCCAAATGTTAAGCAGAAAAATTTTGTAGCTATTTTTTGAGTGCTTAGTTTTACTTAGTTTTTCAGAATTTTTTTGTTTGAATAATAGTTAAGTGCCATTCATGTGAGCTGCGAACTGCGTCTGCGAATAATTCTTTTAAAGCTCTTTCTAAAGCAAATTTCAACTTATTCTTATTTTAGTTGTTTAACATATGAAATAAATTACCATATTTAGAAATTAAAATAGAAAATATTGCGTTAAACTAGTTAAACTTGCAAAAAAAAACACATTTTAATATTTTCTAAGCGACCACCAACTGCGACCTGACAGCAGTCAAATGAAAATTCACAGTCCAAAAATAGAAGACGCATTCCACAAAGCTGCGAACAAATAATTCGATCGAATTTAACCTCATAAATAAAATATCTGGTGTTACTCATGTTGTTTGGTTTGGACAGTTCGCAGTTCTCTGCGAATCATATGAATGAAATATCAAAATCTTTGAGCATTCGCAATTCGCAGGTCGCGGCTTTATATGAATGGCACTTTAGATAGCATGAATGGTAAGAGTGCATGAATTTAAAACTAATGTGGTCTTGTAGAAAATTTTATAACAAATAAGTTTATGGTGGATAGTTTTTTCCTTAGTTGCATATTTTCAAAGGAAAATGACGGAAAAATTGGGTGATTTTAGGTTTTTTTTTCTAACCGTTGCATTTTTTGCTGCGGCGAGCACAGATTTTTCGAAGTTGCAAACTTAGCTACAGACTATACTCTAACATGCCCCAACAACATATCAAAAATGCAGAACTGCATCGCGCTTTGCGAATTTGCTTTCGAATTTGACTGGGCTAAACATAAAGAAACCCATTCTTAACAAAAAAAAGATAATTCGAAGTTCATGATACAACTAGTTGCTGAAATGATCATTTAGCCGGATTCTTCCTAGTTTTATGAGAAAGTTGGTTCATATATTCCTTAATATCTTGAAAAATATAAGTCGCAGAGACCTCCGGTTTTAAGTGTTTGACTAAGAATAATACACATAATAACGGTAAACCAAAAAAAAAAATTGTTTGAATATTTTTTCTTTTTTAAAATTTTGAGTTAGAAAATTATTTTTTCAAAAACTATTCATTGAAAGAACTTTATTAAAAAAGAAAATAAAAGAAGAGAGTCCTGGCTTTGCAAAAAGGGATTGTTAATGTTGCCGTTGTTTTGTAATAATTTGTTTTCCGTTTCCTCCCGCCTAAACGAGAGGGTATAGATGCTCAAGCTTTTTGTGACACCTTAAGTGAATCACCTCGTATAACATCGTGACCGCCTGGGCTGTTAATCCTTTTACTGCAAATGCAGCTATGGTAAAAATTGCTATCTAGACGACGACGCGACGGACGTGAGACAATATTTGATTATAAACAAAGTCTACAACAATAAAATTACCAACTTTTGAAGTAATTATGTTTGTGCAAAAAGAGTTGAAAAAACATAAAGTTATAGGGGAGGTACCATAATATTTGCCCAAATAACTAACTACAAAACTATCAACAGCGTCGTTTTTGGTGAGTCCCTTCATAGCCAGACCTACCACTTCCATCGTCATCAGTTTGATAGGATTTACCTGACATTTTTGGTGCACAGCTAACCCATTCCAGGCAGCATTATTTGAAAGGTAACTCACGGCGAGACGCATAATAGACTCGCTAAACCGTATAAAGTCATTGGCCAACACTGCTGAGAACATTTGGATTTTTTATTTACATTCTGGCTTATAGAAAGGAGCTGCCTTCGGCTCCCTTAACTTTTCCTGGGTTACGACGTTACGAGTGGAATAATGTTTGTGGTCGGAAAAAAATGTTCGCAGTCATTTTGTTGAATTCTTTATTTTATTTATTTTTTATATTCCACTGAATTAATACTAACTTGATAATGGGGCGCTTGTCAAACTTTGAAGGTATATGTATATAGTTTTACACTTCACATTCTCATAGTTTTAAATTTATGAATTTATGGAAAAATAAAAACAAAGCCTCGTCTGTGGTAAAGTTTCCAACATTGCGATAAAATTCTGAATTTGTTCCCTTTTATTTTTTTTTTTTTTAATATATAACCTACAGTTTTGTTGGTATGTGGGTATGAACTCAGTTTCGCGCATACTAAATCAAATTAATTTGTAATGTTAATAATTTTATGGTATTCAGACTTTGGTACCTATGGTATACTTGTTGGTAGAGTAGCACATTTTTCCTGGTTAAGTGAAATTCTCTTGCTTAGCATTATAGGACAAGTTAGGGATGCAAGCTTTGTAAATGTACTTACATTATGCTGTAAATTGATTATTATAGGTATTTAATTTTTGAATAATTATAGGTAACACAAATAAAATATTAAATATGTTAGGTATTGAATTTATTACAGAATCAAAGGTTTGTATGTATATCGTTGGAGAATGTAAAGATAAAAATAAAGAAAAACCAATCTTGTTCTCGTATAGCCAACATCTTAAACTAGCTAGAAATTAACGATGTGCACTATGATATATCATAGTCATTAAAGGAAAAGTTTTAAAAACAGGTTAAAATATTAATAATACTATGAATTATTAATTTTTTTTAATTTTCGGATTATAGCCCAGGAAACAAAAATATGGCTCCATACAAGTTTCTAAATTTTGGAAATAGCTTTGATACTTACAGCCATTGACAGTTAATTAGAAACGATTTCGTGTTCAAATAAAAACATGGATTTTCTTATTCAATTCTCTTAATATCGTCTTTTATTTATTATGCTCATAAAATTTCAAATATTTTTTGGAAAATATAACTGTATTTTTCAAATTTGTATGGGAACATATGGTTTCAAAAATATTTTTATATTTAAACCTCTGATTTGGCTAAGCCAACTAATTAGAAACTAAGAAAAATGTCAAACAAAAGGTAACAAACAAAAAATTCGGCTAGGTTTTGTAATGTAAAAAGGTTAATATTTTGTCCGAAATCCTCGCTGTTTCAAAACTGCTGCACATCGTCTTTGCATTGACTCCATAAGGACTTGGCATCTTTTAACTGGAATCGCATACCAGGCTTTTTTTACTCTTTCGAATAAAATATCCAAATTTGGAATGTTTTGCGTGCTCACGGCGTTTTTGACTTCATCTAATAGATGCTCGATAGGCTTTAAATCCGGACTTGACGATGGCCAGTCAAGTACTCGAATAGCATTTTTATCAAAAAAATGTTTTGTGAGTTTTGCAGTATGCTTCGGATCATTGTCTTGTTGAAAAGTCCAAATAACCGGCATATTTTCTTCAGCCCACGGTAGCATTATGTTCTCTAGTATTTCAACGTATTTCTCTTTGTTAAAAATTCCGTCAATACGATGAATGGGTCCCACACCGTTCCAAGAAAAACATCCTCAAACGCAGATTGAACCACCGCCATGTTTGACTACCGGTGAAATGTACTTTGGGTCAAGTTCCTTACATTTTGGACGTCTTACGTACTTTCTGCCATCGGGATCAATGCGATTTATCTTCGTATCATCGCTCCACAACACAAATTTCCACCGATTCACCGTCCAATCGGCATGTCTTTTGGCAAACTGGATGTGCCGCTGTCTTTGCACAATTGTGACCATTGGTTTCTTGCGTGAAATCCGTCCATGAAGTCCAGCTTCGACCAAACGACGCGCAACAATTCGTCCATTATTTCGCACTGAATGACTGCTGCACTACGTCTGGGATCTGCTTTTGACAGCCGAACAATTTTTCGATCTGTATAAACTGAAGTTTTTCGCGGTCTCTTTCGGCGCGAAACATTTTCAGTGGTTTTATATTTACGGCACCGAACATTATCTTTTTGGAACAGTTAACTTGGGTTGCAATTTGTTGATATGATAATCCTGTTTTATTAAGCTCAACAATAGCGCTTCGGATTTTTGGCGAACAACTCCTGCCTTTACTTTTACCCATTGTTAAAACCGCCTGCTCAACATTTTTTGTTAGAAATGGATATTTTTCATTATAATTAGTTAAATATTCACCTTCTAATTTACAATAATACCGAAAATTTTGATTATTTGCACTTTAAACACAATCGTTTCTAATTAGCTGTCAACCACTAAAATCGTAACGGTTTGCATAAAGTGTTACCAATCAAAATGCTATGCATATTGTTTTAAAGAGAAAGTATGAAAGATCATAAATAGATCACAATATGCACTGTTAGGTGAGAGACATTCATGAATATAAGAGCAATACTGCAAAGATAGAATCGTTTCTAATTAGCTGTCAATGGCTGTACATATATTGTACCTAATACTATTATACACCTTTTCAGAAATATGCCCGACTCAGCTGTTGAGCAAAAAAAAAAATAACAGGATTGTAGTGTGATTTTTTTAAATTTTTGGGAATCCTTCGTTTCATTAAAATGGGTATATCTTTGGGTATAAAATAAAAAAAGTCGTAATGGAGGTTGGTTTAGTTTTGTTTATTCGTAACTTAATAAAAAAAAAACAGAAAAAAATAGCTCAGTTTTAAGAATTCAATTGTGCAGAAAACCTCATTTTTAGAATTACATAAAAAAAATTATTTAACTGTCTTTGAGAAGATTTTAATTTCTCCACAAAATTCCTATAGAGACATGCCTCCATACAAATTCTAAATTTCCATTATATGTCTTTTCAGAAACATCCCCACCTGTGGGTGTTGAGGAAAAAACAATAACGGTATTTTATTGTGATATTTTTTAATTCTCGGGAATCCTTCGTTTCATTAAATTGGCTATATCTTTGGATTTTATAGATAAGTTTGATACATCAGATGTCTAGACATTGTTTTTTTTCGTAAATTATAAAATATAAAATAAATTCATGCGTAAAACTTTTTGAAAATACACAAAAAATCATTTTTGGGTTTAATTTGGTTTTACCGTAGCCTAATACAAAAAAAAAAACATACTCTGCATCCTTTTAAAGAACCAATTCTCAAGAAAACCTCATTTTTCAGAATTACATAAAACATTTCTTTACCTGGTTTTGAGAAGATTTTAAATCTGCCCTTTTTTAATAAAAGTTCCAATTATGTAGATTATCGCTGACTTTAAGTGGCTTACAGGACTATTTTATTTCTTGAAAAATTAGCAGGTATGCAGGTAGAATAAAGTAAGAAAGAATTTTACTATTTTCTAAGTACCTTTGCTAGTTGCACGAAAAAATATTAGTTTACATTTGTCTTATTCAAAGGGTTATTATTCAGTTTAATTGTGAACATCAAAGTGTTAAGTTTATTTTTGAATTTCAAGGTGTAAAGGTGTGAAAAAACAAAAATTTATAATGTCAGATAATAATAGTATTTGTGTTATTTGTGATCAGTGTTTACCAGTCGAGAATGCAGGGGGGTTCAACCCCCCCCCCCGAAATGTATGAATTTCACTTCCTCGCCATACAATTTCATTCTTAATTTTGAATTTTCAGTTTAAACCCCCCCCCCCTGAAATTTGTTCGCGCCTGGTGTTTACAAAAAAAAGATGGTGTACTTGTGAAAAGGGGTATTGATACCTTTATTGAAGCATCTTAAATATAAGTATTCCTTTTTTATATTATCTTTTCAGAGTCATCTCCATCGTCTTGCAGCCAACAAAAAAAATTTGAGATCCAGTGGTACATATTTCAATTTCCATAAGAATTGTTTATTTTGTGCTGAAGAGATTGAAGGAGTTGACAAGAAAAATATGGGTCTGCAAAAGCAAGTCAGTGTTGTGACATCATCAGAAATGCAACAAAATATTCAGGATCTTTATTGTAAGCGCAATGATGATTGGGGCAGTATTGCCAATACACGAATAAGTGGCGTAGATAATTTATGGACCCAAAACCCAAGATATCACCTCAAATGCTATTGAAAATTCAGGAAAATTACCATTTCATCCTATGGAAGCAAGCCCAAAAATGAGGACTGTCGTGCAGCTTTTGAAGCCTTGTGTAACTTTATAGGCACAAGTAATGAATGCCAATTTACATTAAATGGTCTAAGGGAAAAACTAAAGGAATTCAGTGGCAATGACGTAGATTTGTACGGTGACTACTGTTTGAGGGATCAGCTCGTAAATCATTTCAGCCCAAATTTCTTAGCTACCAACATACGTGGAAAAGATATAATTTTGACTTTTAAGGACATGCTTCCCAAGGAATTCTTAGTGCAGAATTGGGCTTCAAACAGATGCAGTTCTATAGAAGAGGAACGAGTGAAAATTGTTAAAGCTGCGGCAGCAATTATCAAAGAAGACGTTCAATCCGAAATTTATGATACAACACAGTATCCTACATTCGACGATATCGAAAATGGCGGGGAAGAACTTGTACCAGAGACTTTAAAGGTTTTTTACGGATACGCTTTATGAACAACGAAATGCATGTAGTTTAAAAAAGTTTTGAATGCATTAGGTTAATCTGCATCATAGAACGAGGCTGCAAATTACATCAAATGTGCAACAGAGTTTACAGAAGTCAAAGTAAAGGAAAATGGATTCATGCAATTTGTATTTCATAATGCAGATGTAGAAATATGCACTTTGGACGGACTGGACACATTTCATGCTCTTGGAGGAATTAAATGCATTGTACCGGATAAGTCAGTCCAATTATGCGATAAGAAACAACGAAATTCAAATCTCCAAAATGACAAGCTAAAACATGAAATACCTATAAATACGTATAAGAAACCAGTTTCGTCAGGATTAAAAAAAGTAATCATTAGGGATATATGCTATAAGATACTATAAGCTCCAATTACGCTCAAAGTTTGCTTAAGACTATGTCCTTGGATTTGATTTGGTTGGCTGGATTTTATAACTTGGAAAACGCACCAAGTTGGAATGGATACATGCAGTCAGTTCATAACTCAGGTATATTTTTACTGTTAATTGATTGTTAGATTGTTATTGATAATTTAATTTGTAATAGTTAATTAATTTTATTTACTTACTTTTATTTCTTCAGGTTCATTTGAAGTGCCCCAAATATTTCCAGTACCATTTATTAACTTGAGTGCAAGTAACTTGACAATATTAAATTCAGCTTTAATTTATGCAGCACGTGAAAGCAAAAAGCACAAGCAGATATGCATCGTTACTTTTGATCAACCACTATTCATGAAGTCAATTCAAATAGTGAAGTCTGCGGAACCAAATAGTGATTTAACTGGAGTAAGTGTACGTCTAGGAGGATTTCATCTACTCATGTCATATCTCGGAACAGTTGGATATTTCATGAAAGGAAGTGGACTAGAGGAATTATGGGAAACAGTTTATGGCAGTGCAACAGTTTAACATATGGTTAGTGGACATGCCTTTGCTCGTGCCTTACGAGCTCATATATTGACTTTATCAGCTTTACCTTTTTTGATTATGGACAACTCAGAAAACCTGAAAACCGTTATGAATTCTACCAAAATCATTGAAATACTTGAAGAACTAGAAGAAACTTCTATATCACCTGATACGTGTTTGTGATTTGGAAATATGTAGTATAGAATCTGCAGAGCTGTTTCGAAAGTAATTTTGATAGGTTGAAAAGAACATGAACATGCAAACTTTGGCTTCAATATTTTGAGGCAGTCACGCTTGTTTTACAATACATCAGAGCTGAAAGAACGGGGAATTGGAATATGCATATAGAATCCGTTTGGAAAATGTTACCATATTTCCATTCTGCGGGACATAACTTATATGCAAAATCTGCTCATTTGTATCTGCAGAAAATGATGGATTTACAAACAAAATTGACTTATGACGATTATGCACTATTTCCGATGAAATATTTTTCGATTAGAAGAAAGAGTGTGCAATGGAGCGGTGTTTGGACAGACATGTGCATAGAGCAGTCGCTTATGAGATCAATGAAGACAATAGGTGGATTATCTCGTGGGCGTGGTAAAACTGATGATACTATGTTAAAATGGATTATTTCGACACCAATTAGCATGCTTGTAGTATCAGCTATGGAGAAATTTATCGAGCAATCATCTATTACTACCGAACAACATGTTGAGCTTCGAGATAGCAGAAAAGCAAGGGATTATCTGGACAAAAAGAAATTCATTTCATGGCTTCAACAACATAATCCATGTAGAAATCGGTATGGTGATCTTGTTAGTTTTTCAACAGGGCTTGTTGCTGACTCCAATATAACCTGTGATAGTGCTCTAGAGAAAGGCGAAATGCTTCTGCAGAATAATGGGGAACAATTTTGGAGATGTTGTATACCCGAGAAAACACAAAGTGATTCCCATTGCAACTCAAGCACAAGGGTTTAAAATAAACAACGCCACTTTCGTAATAAATTCATTACAATTATTCCATTATTCCATGTGTGTGGTAAAAAGTCAGCAAGAATTGCATTCATATTTTAAACACGAATTGGCTTCATCTCCACCATCTTTATTCAGCGATGCCACCTTACGGAAGTAAACAAAATCCAGCATCAAAACATTATTCAAAAAGGCTGATATCACTTTAGATAGGTTTCCAGCAAATAGCAGGTATGTTATAGATGGAGGTCATCTGCTGCACTCTGTAATATGGCCAAAACCAGCAACATATGGACAAATACTAGAAATATATGGAGACTTGATTTTGAAACACTATGGTGCAAAAACGACGACGGTAGTATTTGATGGTTATCCGAACTAAGCCACCACGAAAGGAGAAGAACCAAAGAGAAGAGCAATTGCAAAAATGTCATCTAATATAGAAATAGAAAGTTACATGACATGCACTACTACTCAAGCTGAATTCCTTGCTAACGTCTTCAACAAATCTGGATTCATCAAACACTTGAAGGAACATTTAAATAAGTTAAATATTCAAACACATCAGCGGAGGCTGACGCAGATACCGCAATTGCAAATATAGCTGTGGAGTTTCCAAAACATGGGGAACCGGTTGTAGTTGCTGCAGAAGATTCGGACATTTTGATTTTACTGGTTTTTTTATGTTCCGCAGAATATCAAAAAATTTGGCGAACTGCATATGACGTACCAGAAGAGAGGATACGAGTGGCTGCAATAATTCACCTGCTTCCTGTTGTCCATGCCTTTACTGGATGCGATAACACCTCAGCGTTTTGCAGGAAGGGAAAAGTAAATGCATTTAAGCTTCTGGAGATTAATGAGCAACTGAGGACTGATGTGCATGTATTCTTGCAAGGAAATGCAACAAAGGAAGAAATTGCTGCCGGCGGATCACTCTTTATACGTGGACTGTACAATATTCCACGAGAGACAAGTATATCATCAAGTACAAGCTTGGCTGGGAAATGCTTTGGAACCAACCAGGCGCGAACGCAGGAAAAAATTTCGGAGGGGTGGTTGAACAAATATCGGGGGGTGGTTTAAACTGAAAACTCAAAATTAAGAGTGAAATTGTATGGCGAGGAAGTTAAATTCATACATTTCGGGGGAGGGGTTTGAACCCCCAAAACCCCCCCCTGCGTTCGCGCCTGGAACCAACCGATTGGGGTGGAAATCCGTAAAAAGTGGATTAGTTCCTGTTTCAACAGATCTGCCACCGGCTCCAGAACATCTACTTTAATTAATATCAACTATTAGTACAACAAGATGCGAATATAGACGATCAGGAATGTTATGTCCAGTGATGTGTGGAAACTGCTAGGGAACATCCTGCAATAATACCGTTAGCAAAGAAGAACATCTGAACGAAGTAGATGCCAATGAGTTTTAATCTAAATTTTTGTATAAGACTAATAATTTTTAAGTAAAATAACTTTATAGTATAAAATATAAAAAAATAACTAAATAAATAAAATTATTAATAAAATAATATTTTTTTTTTTAGTGTTATTCAGTACCGTTAGCTTTTCAATTTCGATAGTAAATATTGTAAGAAAAATGAACATTTTCTTTTTTTAAACTTTCAAAGACGATTTTTCCAATTTTACGGTTCTTTATGAAAAAAAGTAGGTATTACATTTTCTTAAACTGAGTTAAATTGGTCATCATTTGAGATAATTTGAATCTTTGTGAAATGTTGCGTTGTATTTTTTTTTCTTTATTTTTTTAGTTAGAACTCAAATATTTTGTACCACGTTTCTTGATGGATTAAATTAAAAAAATTGCAAATAGTGCGTAATACAAACTTTTATAATATTACACATAACGGAAAAATACTCCATATTTACAAAAAGCACTTACAAAAATGAAAACTATAATTTGTATACAAATTTGACAAATTTAGTGCTACTTTATAAATTTTTATTTTTAATTTTTTTTTATTTTTATTTTAAATAGTTTGGAAGTTATTGTACCGTTATATATATATGTTTTTTTTTTTTTTAAGAAAAATAATTTTTTTTTTCGGTTGTCTCTTGAATAAATTCAAAATATTTTTAGAACGATAAATATTTTATCCATAAACACATATTTTAAACAATGCGAAACCGAATAACAAACAAAATAAATTACTTTTTTTTTTATTAAAATCCATTGACTGTTAAATTGGAACGATAAGAACTGTAAAAAAAGATTGCAAAATTTTTACTTCTTCAACGTTTAATAAAATTTTTCCCAAGTTTAAGACACTTTAAAAAAAATTATTATTTTATGTTAAACATAATTTTGCGTAGTTTGATGTATTTTTCAAGTTTTTTGAATGTGCCGTTAAATTAATTCTTGTATAAACTGCAAAAATTCAGTTTACATTTTCACTTTTTCAACGCTTACTAAAAATTTTTATATTTTAAGGTCGTAATATATAAAAAAATGTACACAGTTTTATGCTTTAATAAATTTTGAATCATTTAAATTTTGTTCAGCTTTCTGAAATGTACCGTTATATATTTTGTTTATCATTTGAAACTTTTAAATTTTTGTTCATGGTTCCTTATACATTTTATTGAAATTATTCAAGACCCCAAATTCATAAATGTAATAATACTGTATAAATGCTGTATATTTTTTTTGAAAAATGGTACTATTTCTGTATATTTTTCAAAAAAGTTTATGTTTTTGGTAAAAGGAAACAACAATAATTATAAAAAAATTCTTCTAACGGACAATATTTGTCTTCAGAAATGATAAGTAAACTTTGCAGTGTTACCGAACTTTTACATTTATGAATTCGACCATATCTACAAGAAAAATTTCAAAAATATCTCAAACAATGTTGAATTTAATAGTTTAATAATAATTTAATAGTTTAATAATAATAGTTTAATTTTGTTATATTTTGTTTACAGTTCCGTTTTAACAGTAAATATTGTTTAAAATTTCCACTTTTTCAATTTGAGGTTTTTGAACATTTTCTTAAATGCACCGTTATATTTTTTTTAATTTATACCTTAATTTTTTTTCGTGATTTGTCTTTAAATATTTTTTTTACAGAAGGGTATACAACACAAGCTTATAGGATATATCAAACTACGCAGAATTAATTGGTGAACAAAACTGTATTTTTAGTTTTTACTTATATTTGTTAAAAATTCCATTTAAACGGAAAAAATCCCCAACAAAAATTAGAAAATTTCAATTTTTCAACTTTGAATACAATTTTAACTAATTTTTGGCTTTAAGATATAAAACAAAATGTACCATCGTAAACAATGTGATTATGTGTTTTTTGAGATAGTTTAGAAGTTTGTGAAATGTACCGTTATATTTTTTAGTTTTTTTTTTTTTGTCATCATCATTTTTTTTTTTTAACGCTGATTACGCGGATTGCTCAACAGCTAGAGGCGGGGATAATTCCTCAAATACTCCTTTTAAATAGCTCTACGACCCATCAAAATCCCAAACCTATTACCAAAATTTAGGATTTCTGCACAAAATTCCTGGGCTATTAGCCGCGTTATTTAGTAGGTACTCACCCCGGTGACCACGCTGAATGTTATTTGGTGCGAAACATTCGGGGTGAGTACAAAATCGCACTCTAATTTTAAATAACGTGGATAATCCGAAAATCAATTAATTATGTCTTTAACCAACCGTGAAAACCTTAAAAGTTATATTATTATTTTGTTTATATTAATATGCTAGCAAAACTAAAGCTCATCTGAATTGTTTGATAAATTAAAATTTATGATAAAAAAATTCAAAAATTGTTTTTGCGGTTTTATTAAATATAAATTTTTAATAAACAAAAATTCTTGATAATTTTTTTAAAATAAAATTAGCTATGTCAATTTAATTAATAAAATACAATTTCGCACATAATAAAAAAAGTCAGTGCCCAGTTTTCAAGATATTGACTTTAAAAAAAAGGAATATTTTATTAAAAATCCAAAATTGTTAAACTTGTAAAGAAACCTCCTGTGCAAAAATGTTGGTTGTAATCGGTGTAGCCGTTAACGAGACATTTGAATAACACAAAATCGGTTCTATGACAGATATAGGTACCGTTAATAACCGTAATTGGTATAATGTTTTTTCACCAAAATATTAACCACACTCCCTCTTAAATTTCTCCTCTAGGGAATCACCTGAGAACATTAAGTCCAAATTTTGGAGAAAAGTGCTTCGATCTGCAGCCTAAGACGCTGAGACGTTCTCACTGATCATAATTTATGGAGTTTGTGATCATTTTTGTCATGACATTCCCGGCACAAGGCACTCCTCCAAAGTGACTTCCCTGAACACGTACGGTGTATATACCCACCCTTAAAAACTTCCCTTAAAATTCATCCCATTCAAAAAGAAAACGGCTTGGAGGAGTAAAATTTCGTTTTTGTTTCTATTCACTTTTAACACATTTTGGAACAAATTTACTTATCACTTTCGGATTTTTCCCCCTCATAAAGTTACACAGTTTTGCACACAGAGATAGAACAAAAATATTACAACAACAAAATAGCCAAAAAATTCTTTTTTCTTTAAATTTTAAATATATTTGTACGCGTTTCCATTACATGAGAATTGAATTTACGATGCAAAATATGTCTTTATCACGACAAATAGTTCGATTTCAGAAAATAATTTTCAAACTTTGACAAACTTTGATAAATAATTTCTGAATATTAATTCTCTCTGAGTATTTCGAAACTGATTCGAAGTAATTTCCGGGGGAGATTGAATCCGCGGGAGATTGACGATAAGAGTATTCCACTCCTGGGAAAATGAAAATTCGAGAACAATCTCGCCCGGCTATATAAATTGTATAGGATCAGGCTAGAGACTATGCCAATACAGCCATGCCATTCAAAATTTGCGATGTGCCCAGAATTCGGTGCAGGGAAAATCTCCTTTCGAGGCTACATAAACACTACTTCTATGATCGATGCTGTTATATTAATTGGCACTATAGTAAATTTTTCTTGTACAACCAACAATACCTACACTACACATATATTTAAATTAATTCCAACAATTAAAATGAGCATAAATATAATATCAAAAAAAAACAATGATTGTAGAGTCTAGAACTAGATGTTTGCCATTGCAGATTTTGGCATTTGAGATATTTTTGCTTGGTTTTTCGAGATTTTGTCGTTCTAGATTATACGTCATGATCATGATGCTATTTTTTCTAATTTTGATTTTGTAAGCATGTTTTGGTAAACAAGCATGATATGTATGTATACTTTTTGTCGGACTAGGTATATTTCGACGCATTAAATAAATTTTGTATAGATGCTCTTACAATAAATTGGCGTTAGACGAATTAAAAACAAGAATAACATTTATAGAAGCATTGTCATAGAATATTTATTAAAAGTTATTTCACCATTCCACATTCTTATACCAAAAACGCTTAAGCTTCACGATAAAAATGAACCATTTATGAATATGGCATCTAAACATGTGAATATGGGTTAATTTTTTTTCTTTAATTTTGGGAGTTATTATTAGTATTGTAATAATAATTATATAATAATAAATCTTCCCCGAAGATTTTTAATTAAATTAAACTTAATTTATGCAAAAAATATAAACATTCTTTCTTTAAAAAAATATATGAAATCTTCCAAGTAAATTAAAAGTGGAACTTGGTTTTCAAAAAATGTAGATTACTTACTTACTTAAAAATAAAAATATGTTACCTACTGACACAGCTTGGCTCTTTTAACGAAAAAGTTCTACAAAGTTAAAAAAAATATGGTGCTTTCTTCCTTGTCAATAAAGGTTTATGACTTCGATAAAGTGATGAGAAACTCACCACACTAAGTTTTTTTTTTTTTTAAATGTTTGCCCTGATTTTTATTGGAACACCGTTCAGTAATGTTTATAAATAATAAAAAAAATATTTGTGCAGGTGCTTAGCTTTATAATAATAATTACTGTTCTTCAAATCATTTACCACAAAGACTTAGAGCTTTATTAATGCAGCTCTTTTATGTACCTTACACCAATGTACGAGTATGTAAAATTACTGTTAATTTCAATTTTGAAATACAAAAGCTTTTTTATTTGTGTGTATTAGTAGCCACTTCTACCAGACGTAAAACAAGAAAAAGTGCGCTTTCTTCGTCAAAGTTTTTAAAGAGAGTTAAAGCACAAAAGAGTTATATTTTTCTTACGTACATTTTAAGAGAACCTAGTTCTAGTTGCAATTAAGCAGAATTAATTGGTGAACAAAACTGTATTTTTAGTTTTTACTTATATTTGTTAAAAATTCCATTTAAACGGAAAAAATCCCCAACAAAAATTAGAAAATTTCAATTTTTCAACTTTGAATACAATTTTAACTAATTTTTGGCTTTAAGATATAAAACAAAATGTACCATCGTAAACAATGTGATTATGTGTTTTTTGAGATAGTTTAGAAGTTTGTGAAATGTACCGTTATATTTTTTAGTTTTTTTTTTTTTGTCATCATCATTTTTTTTTTTTAACGCTGATTACGCGGATTGCTCAACAGCTAGAGGCGGGGATAATTCCTCAAATACTCCTTTTAAATAGCTCTACGACCCATCAAAATCCCAAACCTATTACCAAAATTTAGGATTTCTGCACAAAATTCCTGGGCTATTAGCCGCGTTATTTAGTAGGTACTCACCCCGGTGACCACGCTCAATGTTATTTGGTGCGAAACATTCGGGGTGAGTACAAAATCGCACTCTAATTTTAAATAACGTGGATAATCCGAAAATCAATTAATTATGTCTTTAACCAACCGTGAAAACCTTAAAAGTTATATTATTATTTTGTTTATATTAATATGCTAGCAAAACTAAAGCTCATCTGAATTGTTTGATAAATTAAAATATATGATAAAAAAATTCAAAAATTGTTTTTGCGGTTTTATTAAATATAAATTTTTAATAAACAAAAATTCTTGATAATTTTTTTAAAATAAAATTAGCTATGTCAATTTAATTAATAAAATACAATTTCGCACATAATAAAAAAAGTCAGTGCCCAGTTTTCAAGATATTGACTTTAAAAAAAAGGAATATTTTATTAAAAATCCAAAATTGTTAAACTTGTAAAGAAACCTCCTGTGCAAAAATGTTGGTTGTAATCGGTGTAGCCGTTAACGAGACATTTGAATAACACAAAATCGGTTCTATGACAGATATAGGTACCGTTAATAACCGTAATTGGTATAATGTTTTTTCACCAAAATATTAACCACACTCCCTCTTAAATTTCTCCTCTAGGGAATCACCTGAGAACATTAAGTCCAAATTTTGGAGAAAAGTGCTTCGATCTGCAGCCTAAGACGCTGAGACGTTCTCACTGATCATAATTTATGGAGTTTGTGATCATTTTTGTCATGACATTCCCGGCACAAGGCACTCCTCCAAAGTGACTTCCCTGAACACGTACGGTGTATATACCCACCCTTAAAAACTTCCCTTAAAATTCATCCCATTCAAAAAGAAAACGGCTTGGAGGAGTAAAATTTCGTTTTTGTTTCTATTCACTTTTAACACATTTTGGAACAAATTTACTTATCACTTTCGGGTTTTTCCCCCTCATAAAGTTACACAGTTTTGCACACAGAGATAGAACAAAAATATTACAACAACAAAATAGCCAAAAAATTCTTTTTTCTTTAAATTTTAAATATATTTGTACGCGTTTCCATTACATGAGAATTGAATTTACGATGCAAAATATGTCTTTATCACGACAAATAGTTCGATTTCAGAAAATAATTTTCAAACTTTGACAAACTTTGATAAATAATTTCTGAATATTAATTCTCTCTGAGTATTTCGAAACTGATTCGAAGTAATTTCCGGGGGAGATTGAATCCGCGGGAGATTGACGATAAGAGTATTCCACTCCTGGGAAAATGAAAATTCGAGAACAATCTCGCCCGGCTATATAAATTGTATAGGATCAGGCTAGAGACTATGCCAATACAGCCATGCCATTCAAAATTTGCGATGTGCCCAGAATTCGGTGCAGGGAAAATCTCCTTTCGAGGCTACATAAACACTACTTCTATGATCGATGCTGTTATATTAATTGGCACTATAGTAAATTTTTCTTGTACAACCAACAATACCTACACTACACATATATTTAAATTAATTCCAACAATTAAAATGAGCATAAATATAATATCAAAAAAAAAACAATGATTGTAGAGTCTAGAACTAGATGTTTGCCATTGTAGATTTTGGCATTTGAGATATTTTTGCTTGGTTTTTCGAGATTTTGTCGTTCTAGATTATACGTCATGATCATGATGCTATTTTTTCTAATTTTGATTTTGTAAGCATGTTTTGGTAAACTACCATGATATGTATGTATACTTTTTGTCGGACTAGGTATATTTCGACGCATTAAATAAATTTTGTATAGATGCTCTTACAATAAATTGGCGTTAGACGAATTAAAAACAAGAATAACATTTATAGAAGCATTGTCATAGAATATTTATTAAAAGTTATTTCACCATTCCACATTCTTATACCAAAAACGCTTAAGCTTCACGATAAAAATGAACCATTTATGAATATGGCATCTAAACATGTGAATATGGGTTAATTTTTTTTCTTTAATTTTGGGAGTTATTATTAGTATTGTAATAATAATTATATAATAATAAATCTTCCCCGAAGATTTTTAATTAAATTAAACTTAATTTATGCAAAAAATATAAACATTCTTTCTTTAAAAAAATATATGAAATCTTCCAAGTAAATTAAAAGTGGAACTTGGTTTTCAAAAAATGTAGATTACTTACTTACTTAAAAATAAAAATATGTTACCTACTGACACAGCTTGGCTCTTTTAACGAAAAAGTTCTACAAAGTTAAAAAAAATATGGTGCTTTCTTCCTTGTCAATAAAGGTTTATGACTTCGATAAAGTGATGAGAAACTCACCACACTAAGTTTTTTTTTTTTTAAATGTTTGCCCTGATTTTTATTGGAACACCGTTCAGTAATGTTTATAAATAATAAAAAAAATATTTGTGCAGGTGCTTAGCTTTATAATAATAATTACTGTTCTTCAAATCATTTACCACAAAGACTTAGAGCTTTATTAATGCAGCTCTTTTATGTACCTTACACCAATGTACGAGTATGTAAAATTACTGTTAATTTCAATTTTGAAATACAAAAGCTTTTTTATTTGTGTGTATTAGTAGCCACTTCTACCAGACGTAAAACAAGAAAAAGTGCGCTTTCTTCGTCAAAGTTTTTAAAGAGAGTTAAAGCACAAAAGAGTTATATTTTTCTTACGTACATTTTAAGAGAACCTAGTTCTAGTTGCAATTAAGCTCAGTTTCTTAATTTTAGGCATATTTTTGCAGTGTGTCCAGCCTCGTTCGTACTGGAAAAATTGACGAAACCTTTTTGGAAAGCAACATCTAACAGACCCTAGAAAATTCTAGAACCCTTTAATTGGGATATAAATACAGGGCCACCAGTCCGAAAGCGACAGTTGGATTTTGAAAGAGAACGAATAAATGTCAGTGTGAATAAAGAGTTGCATACTTGTGCTTGGATATAATAAAATTATTAGAAGTAAAAGTATTTGAAATAAAAGCGTTTTATTTTGTGAAGTAATTGTAGTTTCAGGTTGAATAAAGGAAATAAGAACCCGTAGTAAAATATTACATTGGTATCAGAAAAAGTGGAATAAAACTTATTTAATCTGTGAATTCAGATAATTATTGATGGTGAAAAATTGATAAAGTGTGTGGATTAGTGAGCAAATAAGAAAGGTGTTTGTAAAAAGTGACACACAAAAATATAAGAACAAAATAGAAAAAAAAAAAATGGGTAAAATTATGAATGCATTGAAATGTGTTGAACTTAAAGCAGAACTAAACAGACGAGGTTTTCCTACTGCTGGAATGAAAAATGACCTCATTATCCGTCCGCAGGAAGATTTAAGGCAACACGATGAAAATCCAGACACGTTTCTATTTGAGATTTGATGCAAGAAGAGCAAGTAAGCACAAGCTTAGACATGGCTCAGCTGCTCGCCCAGTTTGCAGACCAACGAAAGGAGCAAAAGAATCTTCTAGAAGAACAGCGAAATGACCAAAAGAATCTGCTTGTTCGATTGGACGAACAACGCAACGAACAAAAGAACCTTCTAGACGACCAGAAAAACCTAATCGAAAGTAAGCTTAATCCATTTGAAAATAAATTCATGGCTATTGATGAACGCGTTGAAAACGTCGAAAAACAGTTCGAGAAATTTGAAGACAAAATGGAGAACTTTGCCAATGAATTAGATAAGGTTAGGAAAATGAAGGTAAGAGAGGGCAGTTGTGATTTTCCTAAGAAGAAAGAAATGCATCCACCAACCTTTGATGGACAAACTTCTTGGTCAATCTAGAAGAAGCAGTTTGGGGCAGCCGCAACAACAAATGGTTGGGATGACGAAGACAAGTTTATTGCCCTGACGCTTGCCCTTAGAAGTTCTGCTGCTGAACTTTTGCAAACCATACCAGCAGACCAGAACGGCAACTTCAGTGCTCTTGTTCAGGTCATTGACGAACGCTTCGGCGATAGCCATATGCAAGAAGCCTTCCGCGTCCAGCTCAATACCAGATTCAAGAAAAGAGGTTTCTGGTATCGATGGCCACAGAACCACCATCCAAGTCTCGCAGACTAAACGGAACAATAAAAGTCTGGCAGTGGATGCAACATTAAATGGCAAGAAACAGTTGGCTACAATTGATATCGGTGCCACAGCCTCCATTGTATGAAAAGACTTGGTCAAGCCGACGTGGTTACATAACACCAATAGCTACCGTCTTAAAACTGCGACAGGTGAGGCAGCAAGAGTATATGGAGAAGTTCGTCTTAAAATCCGTTTGGCAGAACTAGAGTTTTCGCATCTATTTTTGGTAGCAGATATATGTGATGAGTGCATAATTGGAATCGACTTTATGGACGAGCACGAAGTGATTGTGGATATCGGTAAGAAAGTGTAGAAGTACCAAAATGCAGAGATTCCTATGATTTTTGGCAACGAAAACTCATCAACTCTAAGAACTGTCATCAAAGAAGACATGAGCTTGCCTGCCTCTTCAGAAGTGTTTGTTTGGACGATAATAGAGGGCGATCTCGGTAGCCATCGAAACCTTATGATGGAACCAGAGTCTGAGCAATCTTCTCAAAACATCATCTTAGGGAAGACTCTTGTGGAACCAAAGAACAACATGGTACCCGTACGGATTCTGAACATCAAATCGTACGAGGTCAAGCTCAAGAAAGGAGAAATAATTGGAAAATGCGAATCTGTGCCCGTAATAACTAAAATCACAGAAATAAACGCAGAAGAACCTATGGACCCCGGAATATTCAGCTCCATGAAAGCCAAAATTCTCAAGCCATCCAATCTAAGTCAACGTCAGCTAAGTGTTGCTGGAAGCCTTCTTCATGAGTACGCTGATATATTGTCTTCACCGAGTGGGCAGTATGGTCGAACACAACTGGTACATCATCGAATCGACACAGGTGATGCGAAACCGATTCGACAACCAGCAAGACGTCTCCCGTTAGCCAAACAAGCCGAAGTTGAAGCAATGATATTGACAATGAAGAAAGATGGGCTAATCGAAAATTCCAAAAGCCCATGGGTGTCACCAGTGGTTCTTGTCAAAAAGAAAGATGGAAGCACCCGATTTTGTGTGGACTACAGGCTGAACGATGTGACAAAGAAAGACAGCTACCCTCTGCCCAGAATCAGCGATACTTTGGATGCAATGGAAGGAGCACAATGGTTCTCGACGCTGGACTTAAAGAGTGGCTACTGGCAAGTAGAAATCCACCCAGAAGATCGAGAGAAGACAGCTTTCTCCACAGGAAATGGTCTGTGGCAGTTTAAAGTTATGCCATTCGGACTATGCAGCGCTCTGGCAACATCTGAGTGTCTGATGGAGTGTGTTCTTCAAGGACTTACTTGGAAATCATGCCTTGTATATTTTGACGTTGTCATTGTTTATGGAAAAACTTTTGACGAACATTGTGAAAACCTTAAGGCTGTATGCAAAAGGCTTCGAGAAGCACACTTAAAATTAAATCCAGATAAATGTGCGCTTTTCAAGACCGAAGTTAAATACCTGGGACATATCATCTCATCCCAAGGAGTAAATACTGATCCGGAAAAAGTTGTCACTGTGAAGAATTGGCCAACACCACAGGATAAACATCAGCTCCGTAGCTTTCTTGGTCTAGCCACATATTATCGGCGCTTTGTGAAGGACTTTGCTGGAATCGATAAGAGCTTGCATCAACTTACTGAAAAGGGAAGCCGTTCAAATGGTCAGGTGAGTGCGAGAAAAGTTTTCAGGAACTCAAGCTATGTTTGTGTAATGCTCCTGTGCTGACCTATCCGACTTCTGGAAAACCTTTCATCATCGATGCCGATCCAGTAACGTCGGAATTGGAGCTGTACTGTCGCAAGTCCATGAAGGAGAAGAAAAAGTCGTCGCCTACTACGGTAAGGTACTCTCGAGGCCAAACGCAATTATTGCGTCACCAGAAGGGAACTTCTAGCTTTGATTTTGGCAACAAAGCATTTCCATAAGTGCATCTATGGACAGAAATTCCTCCTTCGATGATGTGCGCTTAATTGGCTTCTGTACTTCAAAAATCCAGAAGGTCAAGTAGCAAGATGGATCGAGAGACTGCAGACATACGACTACGAAATTCAACATCGAAGAGGAAAGCTGCACTCAAACGCAGATGCATTGTCTCGACGACCGTGTAAACAGGACTGTAAGCATTACACGCGTCAAGAAGAAAAGGAAGCGGTTGCCATCCAACGAATAAGAGCCGATCCCATTTACGGTTGGGCAATGAAGAACTGCCCAACATGAAGACTCGGATATAGAGCCCATTCTTGCATGGAAGGAACACGAAGAAGAACCAGAATGGGGTGACATCTGCGATAGAAGTCCAGTTCTCAAAGAATATTGGGCACAGTGGGACTCATTTCATGTGCAAGAAGGAGTACTAAGGCGAAAATGGAAATCTGCAGATGGCAAGTCTTATCTGATGCAGTTGATAGTGCCTAGGTCAAAGGTTAGTGACGTTCTTCGAGAGATGCATGATGGAGCATCTGGAGGTCATTTGGGAGTCAATAAAACGCTGGAGAAGATACGACAACGGTTCTACTGGCGTGGTGTCGAAAATGTGATACTTGTGCTGCTACCAAGGGACCAAGTAGAAAGCTTCAAAGTAAAATGCAACAGTACAATGTGGGCACGCCTTTCGAAAGAATAGCAGTAGATGTCGCAGGTCCGTTTCCGGAGAGCAACAGCGGAAACCGATACATCCTTGTAGTCATGGATTACTTCACCAAGTGGCCTGAGGCATTTTCCATCCCAAATCAAGAAGCTAAAACAGTTGTTGATCAGATTATCTTCAATTGGGTGAGCAGGTTCGGCGTACCTTTGGAACTGCATTCTGACCAAGGAAGGAACTTCGAATCTAACATCTTTCAGGAGGTTTGCTCTTTCCTTGGCATCAAGAAGACGAGGACAACACCGCTTCATCCACAATCTGATGGGATGGTAGAACGATTCAACAGGACTCTTAAAGAACATCTGTCCACTGTTGTAGGTGACTACTAACGAAACTGGGATCGCCATATTCCATTGTTCTTGATGACCAATCGAAGTGCGGTTCATATTTCACCAGGACATACACCATCGGAAATCCTGTTTGGCACAATAACACGGCTGCCCAGTGAAGTCAAATTCGGATTCCATACCATGGAACCGGAAAGGTCAGATGAATATGTCGATAACCTCAAAGAAAGACTCATTGACATTCATCAACGGACAAGGAAAAACATAAAAACCGCTAGTGATAGGATGAAAATACGGTACGACGCCCGTGCATCAACGATGGGGTTCCAAGAAGGAGACCTGGTGTGGTTTTAAAATCCTCACCGACAAAAGGGACTGTCACCAAAACTTCAACAAAACTGGGAAGGCCCATATACGGTTGTGAAGCGAATCAATGATGTGGTTTACCGCATTCAGAGAGGAGTAAGGGGTAAGCTTAAAGTAGTACACTGCAACCGTTTACATCGTTATAATGGTGGGAATAATGGATTAAATCGGGACGAACAATCCTAAGAGGGGGGCAATGTGGTCAAAATGCCTAATTATGTTAACAACGGCACATAAGTACAACTTGTCGCGCCATCTATGAATGAAATAAATAATTAAATCCATCACGGTTTGTGTCCAGCCTCGGTCGTACTGGAATAATTGACAAAACCTTTTTGGAAAGCACCATCTAGCAGACCCTAGAAAATTCTAGAACCCTTTATTTCGGATATAAATACACGACCACCAGTCCGAAAGCGGCAGTTTGATTTTGAAAGAGAAGGAATAAATGTCAGTGTGAATAAAGAGTTGCATACTTGTGCTTGGTTATAATCAAAGTATTAGAAGTAAAAGTATTCGAAATAAAAGCGTTTTATTTTGTGAAGTAATTGTAGTTTCAGCTTGAATAAAGGAAATAAGTTTTATTTGCGAACCCGTAGTAAAATATAACAGTATTATAAATCCAATTTTTTGTTCTTAGGACTTCTTACTTTTAAGGTCAAAACGTAAATTCGATGTGAGAAACTCTTGGAGCAAGAAATTGTATCCAAAATGCACTCTGAAGACAGTGAAGAGTACATGACAAAACTTATATTGATTTGGGGTGCATTAATTTGGCATAGTGTGGTCAATAAGTAAGAAAAAAATTATCGAATTGACCAGAAAGTCTATAAAGACATCGTGGAAAATACTTTGGAGTCCAATTCATTTCCAATCTTGCCCATAACATTTGTTTTTAATTCTATCGAGAACTTGACATCAGGGGATGGTTAAATTTATAAAAAAAAAAAAAAAACAATGGTAATCAGAATGTTAAAAATATAAAAGAAATCTGAAAGATATACCACTATTAAGATACCATACCTTACGCGAAAATATGCAAGGAATGTTGTCTGAAATTATAAACATGAAGGTTTCCCTACAATATAAGTGAATAAAAGATGTTTAGTCTTTTCTGTTGAGTTTATAACTGCTTAATTCATTTCAATTTAAAAACCAAACAAAAACTAGCTCTGAAGTATTTACATATAGTCCAGTCATTTTAGATTTGGCTCCTATGGGAATCTAAAAAACATATGGGGAAGCAATGTTTTTGTGGACATCTTTAGATAGCTTTATAAAAAGCTTAAGTTCAAGTTTTCGACCATGGATCCCTTGCAGGGTTGCCGCTATACAGATTTAAAGGCTCAACACGGTGTTTTGTACTTCTTAAACGGAGATGTGCACAGGAGTTTTTGTTTTTGTAATCGATATACTAAAAAATATAAAAAAGTCTTACACATAAAAATAAATCCGAAAAATGTATCGAGATATGATCGTTTAAAAGTCGAAAACGGGAAAGTAGACGTTTTAGAAATAATTTGCAGTAAATCAGCATGACATTTTATTATAGTAAATTTTATATTTTTGGAAGGGTAATTAAAAATTATTTTACCCATGTTTGAGGAATTTTTGAAATATGTGTTGATTTTAGTCGCAGAAAAGTTTTGAAGTTCAATTTTGTTAAGCTTTTGAATATTATATGAAGAATGAAGGAGATTACTAACTTCAGTTTTGGACTAAAAACTTCAGTTCACCACTGTGAGCGCAGAAAATTCACAATTAAGTGTTTTTTAGGACATAATATTGATATTATTATATACAATATCTCGGCCAAGAACCAAACATTTGTATGTGTATCGAAAGCAAGTATATTCATAATTAATTAATTTTCGGATTAGCCGCGTTATTTAAATTAAGAGTGCGATTTTTGTACTCACCCCGAACGTTTCGCATCAAATTACATTGAGCGTGGTCACCGGAAAACTGCTGATGAAATGTTATGCATTAGATTGGCTACGCAGGTTGTAGCGGTGCGTAGACGGTTCTATCTCATGAAGTTGTTGTTGTTGAGGTGCAGGTTGTTGGGAGCAAACAATACTCACTACATCGCAGGGTGTTTTAAGTTTGATTTGGGATGCCCGTGAGGTGTTAATGAGTGGGTCCCATGAACGAGAAAGTTTAAAACTGTCGTCCCGATTGAAATTTTGGTGGCGCTTAATTCCAATCGCCTCGCGTACCAAACGTGGGATGTAATGGGTTTCTTGCGCTAAAATCTTGGCTTGGTCGAAATGAATCCAGTGATGTTCATCTGGATTGTCCAAGATGTGTTCGCAAATTGCCGACTTTTCCCGCTGATTTTTGCTTACAGCGCTAATGTGCTCTTTTAAGCGGGTGGCAATGCTTCTTTGGGTTTGTCCCACATACGAAGACCCACAGCTACAAAAAACTGCATATACGCCCGGTGTTTGGAGAGGAAAGTGGTCCTTTGGTGAGCGGAGATAGTTTTTTACCTTTTTCGGTGGTATAAATATGGATTTTACCCCATATCTTTTTAAAACTTTGCCAACTCTGTCCGTTACACCCTTAACGTATGGCAGAAAAGCCTTCTTGTCTAGGTTGCTTTCATCCTTTTCCCGTGACACAACTGGCTTCCACGTTCTTTGCTTTTTAGTATAACCATTTGCTTTCAGAACGTTGTCCACCAGATTCAGCTCAGCCTTTAGGTGGTCGCTGTCGCATATTCTGTGGGCTCGCTGAAATAGTGTCGAGACAACTGATCTTAAATTTGCCGGGTGGTGGTGGGAAGTAGCATGTAGGTATCTGTTAGTGTGCGTTTCTTTGCGATAGACTGTGTGTCCCAGTGTACCATCTATTCGTCTTGTCACCTTCACATCCAAAAATGCAATGGAATTTTCTTTTTCTTTTTCCATGGTGAACTTTATTTTTGGATGTTGTGAGTTCAGATGTTCGAAAAAACTCACAATTTTAGAGCTTTTAAGGATGCAAAATGTGTCATCCACATACCTCAGCCAAATTTTGGGTTTTTCTGTAGAACTGCGTAGGGCTTTTGCTTCAAAATGTTCCATCCATAAATCTGCAATCAGGGGCGCCAAAGGCAAACCCATGGCAACGCCATCCACTTGCAGATAGAACTTTTTGTTGAAACAAAAATACCCTGAAGACAAACAGAATTCCAAAAGCGGCATATAGTTTTCGTTAATGCCGGAAGTTGAGATTAGCTCACGGATAACAGTCAGAACCTCTTGAACAGGTACATTTGTAAAAAGTGACTCAACATCAAAACTCACCATAACTTCATCCTCTTCGAGTCTTAGGTTACCGAGAATCGACACAAAATGAGAAGAATCCTTTATGTGGTGTTCTGTCGACCCCATTAAAGGTTTAAAAACGTTTACCAAATGCTTCGCCAAAAGATAACAAGGCGCATTTATTTGGCTCACAATTGGTCGCATAGGATGGCCTTCTTTATGTATTTTCGGCAGCCCATACAATTTTGGTGGCTGGGTACAAGAGGGAATTAAGTGTTGAGGTGGCAATATTGCTTTATTTTCGTTGATGAGTTTTGTGCCTTTTCTTAAGACCCGGGCTGTGGGATCGTAATCGACTGGCGAATACGTGTTGGTGTCATCAACCAAAGCATTAATCTTTGTGAAATAGTCACTTCTGTTTACAACAACAGTCGCATTACCCTTGTCTGCAGGGAGAATAAATATACTCTCTTCCCTACGCAACGTGTTCAAAGCAACCATTTCATCTCTGCTTACATTGTTAGTTGTTGGTGTTTTGGTTCGTCTAACAATAACCGCTACGTCTTGC
>OX439483.1:129545457-129641437 GCA_949320155.1 Melangyna quadrimaculata | reverse complement strand
TTGTTGCTTGCATACAAGTTATCCTATCAGTCGAGAACATACTAGGCAATGTAGAAGAATGCATCTCGCGAAACAAATTCAACAGCATCGACGCCGAAACGATTCGGCAAGACGTAGCGGTTATTGTTAGACGAACCAAAACAACAACAACTAACAATGTAAGCAGAGATGAAATGGTTGCTTTGAACACGTTGCGTAGGGAAGAGAGTATATTTATTCTCCCTGCAGACAAGGGTAATGCGACTGTTGTTGTAAACAGAAGTGACTATTTCACAAAGATTAATGCTTTGGTTGATGACACCAACACGTATTCGCCAGTCGATTACGATCCCACAGCCCGGGTCTTAAGAAAAGTCACAAAACTCATCAACGAAAATAAAGCAATATTGCCACCTCAACGCTTAATTCCCTCTTGTACCCAGCCACCAAAATTGTATGGGCTGCCGAAAATACATAAAGAAGGCCATCCTATGCGACCAATTGTGAGCCAAATAAATGCGCCTTGTTATCTTTTGGCGAAGCATTTGGTAAACGTTTTTAAACCTTTAATGGGGTCGACAGAACACCACATACAGGATTCTTCTCATTTTGTGTCGATTGTCGGTAACCTAAGACTCGAAGAGGATGAAGTTATGGTGAGTTTTGATGTTGAGTCACTTTTTACAAATGTACCTGTTCAAGAGGTTCTGACTGTTATCCGTGAGCTAATCTCAACTTCCGGCATTAACGAAAACTATATGCCGCTTTTGGAATTCTGTTTGTCTTCAGGGTATTTTTGTTTCAACAAAAAGTTCTATCTGCAAGTGGATGGCGTTGCCATGGGTTTGCCTTTGGCGCCCCTGATTGCAGATTTATGGATGGAACATTTTGAAGCAAAAGCCCTACGCAGTTCTACAGAAAAACCCAAAATTTGGCTGAGGTATGTGGATGACACATTTTGCATCCTTAAAAGCTCTAAAATTGTGAGTTTTTTCGAACATCTGAACTCACAACATCCAAAAATAAAGTTCACCATGGAAAAAGAAAAAGAAAATTCCATTGCATTTTTGGATGTGAAGGTGACAAGACGAATAGATGGTACACTGGGACACACAGTCTATCGCAAAGAAACGCACACTAACAGATACCTACATGCTACTTCCCACCACCCGGCAAATTTAAGATCAGTTGTCTCGACACTATTTCAGCGAGCCCACAGAATATGCGACAGCGACCACCTAAAGGCTGAGCTGAATCTGGTGGACAACGTTCTGAAAGCAAATGGTTATACTAAAAAGCAAAGAACGTGGAAGCCAGTTGTGTCACGGGAAAAGGATGAAAGCAACCTAGACAAGAAGGCTTTTCTGCCATACGTTAAGGGTGTAACGGACAGAGTTGGCAAAGTTTTAAAAAGATATGGGGTAAAATCCATATTTATACCACCGAAAAAGGTAAAAAACTATCTCCGCTCACCAAAGGACCACTTTCCTCTCCAAACACCGGGCGTATATGCAGTTCCTTGTAGCTGTGGGTCTTCGTATGTGGGACAAACCCAAAGAAGCATTGCCACCCGCTTAAAAGAGCACATTAGCGCTGTAAGAAAAAATCAGCGGGAAAAGTCGGCAATTTGCGAACACATCTTGGACAATCCAGATGAACATCACTGGATTCATTTCGACCAAGCCAAGATTTTAGCGCAAGAAACCCATTACATCCCACGTTTGGTACGCGAGGCGATTGAAATTAATCGCCACCAAAATTTCAATCGGGACGACAGTTTTAAACTTTCTCGTTCATGGGACCCACTCATTAACACCTCACGGGCATCCCAAATCAAACTTAAAACACCCTGCGATGTAGTGAGTATAGTTTGCTCCCAACAACCTGCACCTAAACAACAACAACTTTATGAGATAGAACCGTCTACGTACCGCTACAACCTGCGTAGCCAATCTAATGCATAACATTTCATCAGCAGTTTCCCGGTGACCACGCTCAATGTAATTTGATGCGAAACGTTCGGGGTGAGTACAAAAATCGCACTCTTAATTTAAATAACGCGGCTTCTCCGAAAATTAATTAATTATGTCTATAAACAACCGTGAAAACCTTAAAAGTTATATAGTAAGTATATTGCTGTATCGAGTTTCATAAATTTAATTAAAATTGTAAGCATACTAATCCTATAGTTAGTCACATTATTAGCGAGTTTGTATTATTTAATTAATTGATCATGAGTTTTTTGTTTGCCAATGGTTAATGTTTAAATGTTTAAAAACTACTTATGTACATAGATATATAAAAACCTTCAATACGGATTGGAACAACAAAACCAATAAAAACAAGATTTTTTGTATCACTTTTGCAAAAAGTGACATTTTTTACATACCTATGTAAGAAGAAGAAATTACAATTTATTTAAAAACTTTTTCGTATGCGAAGTTGTTTGTTTACCTATCATCTGAAATTTGACCCAATAGCCGTCACTGAAATAGCCCGCGGTATATTTGCGAAATTTTTTTGACACAATCATATGTATCTATCTACATATACTTACATACTCGTGTTTATATTAAAAGCGCTTTATTCGTTTGTTTACGAACAAATCATGTTCTTCTTACTGGATTGTGCTCCGAAAATGTAACCAACATTTATTTCCGAAAACCAAAACATGGTCAATCTCCAGACCAAATATGTTCGGCTTCCAGCTTGGAGCATGTACATTGTACAATCAGAAATGGAAAATATATTGTTCTTACATGCATTTAGTGGATGCAGCACGACGCGACGTCAGCAACTTTCGATATGGGAAAAATTAAATTTATTGCGGCTCTGGAAACAAATGTTGAGCTCAGTGATGCATGATGAATCTTCCCCTTACAGAAGGAGCAGCAAAATATCACTCATATAGGAAAAAAGTCCTAAATGTAAATCAATCTTAGCATACCCCCTTCTAAAAATCTTTGCCCTGTCTCTAAGATCAGGAAAATTTCCCAGTATTTGGAAGAAGGCATTCATCTTCCCAGTTTTTAAAAAAGGTGACAAATCAGATATTGCTAACTACATACCAATCTCTAAACTATCTTGCATTCCGAAGCTTTTTGAGCAAGTGGTGTACGATAGTTGGACATTCAACTGTAAAAATATCATTTGCAAACAACAACATGGTTTTATGCAGAAGCGATCGACGGTGACAAATTTGCTTGTATTTATGCACAGGTGCTCAAATACTTTAGAACGTGGACAAGAGCTTGACTGTATCTATAGACTACTCCAAGGCTTTTGATCAACTATCCGATGAAATTATCACGTTTAAACTTAAAACGTTTGGATTTCCTCATGGATTCATCGCTTGGATTTCATCATATCTCAAGACTAGATCTTACCAGGTTAAATTTAGAGAATCTTTCTCCAACCCTTTTATTGCTAAATCGGGGGTTCCTCAGGGTAGTCATTTAGGACCTCTCCTTTTTATATTAGCTATTAATGATGTCCCTTTGTGGAGTTTGGAAATCCAGTTTGTAAATTTGAAGTTATATAACAGAAAACGAATTTTGACATCACTTTTCCTTTAATAATAGCCGTGTTTTTTGTGCCTTTATATACGCTCCTATCGCGCTTTATAATTTTTTCAAAACGAAGCACAATAAGAGGAATTTGGGATTGATGTGTTAAGCATGGAAATTTTTTTAAAAGCCAATATTAAGGCTCAGCAGAACATGGTAGTATAACTAATTTTATAACTTTAAGTTCTAGCCACGTTACCACACGAACAAATTCGTTTATTTATAGGTATATTGCTTAATAATTGATAAGGTATCAAGTGCCCACCTTTGTACATTATGTAAGTGTTTGTTTAAATTAGCTAGAGGTATGCACCTTTTTAACAAAATTTAAAAACTGTTTGTAATGCTAGTTCAGAAAAATGATATATAAGTGGTCTTCCTGCCAAAAGCTCATATGTGTTTTGACAGTATCAGTCCTCTGAGATCTCATTTTCTTTAATTAGTCAAAGCAACGAACCTACCAGTTTTTTTCAAATTGTCACTGGAAAGCACGAAAATAAGATTTTGTGGATCGAAAAATAAAATATCAAAATTTCAAGACTTTTAGTCGGGCATAAGAAACAGCTCCTCTACGAAATAAGCTGAACGGCTCAATTCTGCAAGTGTCAATGAATTTTCGTTTACACTGCACCTACATACACTTTCTATTCCTGCTCAAAAAATGTGTCGATAAATTTTTAAGCCACTCAAGAGTCTATAGAGATTGTAAATATTCATGTCCACCTGCAAGATTTTTCCGAGTTCACAGAGTTTCTAACGCTTTTGGAACTTGGCTCCTCGACTAGAGAATTTGTATTGAATTGCTTAGTCCAAAAATGTTTTGTATGTATTGCATTGGACCTTCGAAATTTTAAAAACTAAGCCCAAAAATGATCTAAACCCAGCCAAGACCGTAAGAAACAATTCCTGTTGTTCAATATTTAATTTACACTAAGCTCTACACTCCGGTGTTCTCAATTAGCCTCAATTGCGTTTCTTTCGTTAAATTAGCTAAGTTTTTAGTGAAGGTAAACAGTTGTTGCTTTTGACATGTAAATGTTAAGCCCCGAACACGTTTTTTATTATATCTTCAAGCTTTAGTTCCAACTTCGGACTTTGAAAATCCTTAGACCTATGCCCCAAAAGCTCTCTGGAATAACGTTAGTTTTTAGGGAGTTAGTTGTTTAACCCTGACTACGTTTTTTGTCCAATATACTTAGACGTTATTAGTCCCAAGTTGTTTTTTTTTTTTTCAATTTTCTGGGTTTTGTTTTAAGGGGAAATTGTCGTTGCATGAAACATGTCCATTTTTCATAGCCCCCAATTGTTTTTTTTTTCAATTCACTTCGTAGGCTTTAGCCCCAACCTTAGGGCTTAGAAAAGAAGTTGCAGAACATGTAAATTGTTCAGCCCCAACCACGTTATTTTGTCCATCAAAATTCTCATCTTAACAATATTTTAGACGAATATAAAACTTAACACGTTGTAATGTATTGCTTTCTATATTTCAAATTACTTTAGCAATCGGCTGTGCGGGGGGATTTAGCCCCTATAGCCACCCCCCTGGATCCGCCACTGCCCAGCATCGTACTAACTATGGAATGCATGAACCGTTAACTCGTATGTGCAAGCTATTAATTTTAAGTGAAGGTATTTTTGACTTCAATATTAATAAAATTAAACTTAAAAGTGTATTGAAGACCAGTATACCACGCTCATAAATGTTTGTATAAGTCACATTTTTTGTGTTATTATTGTTTTATGTTTTGTTCTTGACTGTCTCATTTTGTGTTAAGAATCCGTTCTCCTTAGCGTTCTTTTGTAGTCTGTTTGTTACTACTAACTACTAACACTGCACTAAGTGATGACCGGTGAACACATTTTGTGTTGGCAATTCTTTGGTCGTAAGTTGCAGCTTGATTTAAGCGCTCTTTGACAAAGATCTGATTGTGTATAAAAAATAAAAAAGTTATTTCGGGTTGAAAAAAACAACGTTGTGTTGGATGCCTCAAACAAGTGATGAAGATACGGCACCAAGTTCGATCCTCAAGCTTATTTCTTGCAAAGGTACCAAACATTGCGGAAAAACTTGTGAGTGTGTGAATGCAGGGGTCCATTGCATAGCAATTTGCCAACACTGTTGTAGGGAGACTTTCAGCAATGCCCCCAAGAAACAACCAATCATGGACGATGATTCAGAGGACGAAGGTGGAAGTACTGTTAGCACGATTTCCTTCAAAGAAGATAGTCTGTCAGGTCCTTCATGTAAGAGACCAAGACCTTCATGTAAGAGACCAAGACCGGTACTTGAAATTAATTAAGGCCACATAAGTGTATATATTGTATGTAAGCCTCCCAATAAATATTATTTATTTATAATAATCTTATAAACCTTAAATTAAGTTATTGTTCAATTACATACACGATAACTAGAGTTATGATAATGCGAATTACCGGTATACGATCCGCCACACACCATAATAGAAACAATTCTCGTTATACTGTACCGTGCGATACCTACACACAAAAACATATTTTAGGTTATAGTACTTTAAACAACTCTTAGAAAAAAAAATTTGCGAAACACTAAACAAAAAAAAAGGTGTTTTGACTTTAAAAAAATGTGAACTCCATTTTTTTTTTAACTTGTTATAACTTGTGAAGTACATAAAATATAAAAACATTTTCATAAACAAATTTGTAGAGCGTATTTTTCTCTACGAAAATGTATTTTCAGTTTTTTGGATAAACTCAAAAATACGGGTTTAATTCATGAAAAACAAATTCACTTCTTAAATCAAGATACTGACAACCCTGGAAGGGGTTGGTGGTCGAAAACTTGGAGTTAAGCTTTCTGTATAATATTCTAACGAACTTACAACCAAAATTGCTTCCCCATATATTTTTTTCAAAAATACCTAAACAGACTGGACTATTGGCAATCTATGTATTTTGAAAATCCGAGAAATCAATGAAAAATGAATGATTAAATTTGTTCGAGTTGGTTGACTTAACGAAGCTATCATATCGTAGACTGGTCGGTAAACTGTTTGCCATTATCTTCAAATTCGAATTTTCGTTTTAGATATTTTGAAAATTTTCCAAAATATTGCGATTTTTGTATACAAAGTACCTTTCTTCTGGTCACCCTACCTGTAGGAAATAACCAAAAAACCTTAAATTCAAAGTTTGAAGAAAATTGCTTCAAGTCATTCTACGGTCACGTATAGACAAATCGTACTAAAATTTTGAACTTATTACGAAGAACACCATACTTGCAGAACATTTGTTTCAGTTAAGCGGAGTTTTCAGTTAACCGAACTTCGGATAACTGAAACTTGTTTCAAATAAGCGGAGTTTTGTCAAAACAAATTAATTGAAAATAAATAAAAAAGTGAAGGTGTGAGTTTTTGTATTGTGTCAAAATAGTTATAATTCAAACAACAAAGGTGTTTACATTTTTAATCACAAATACGAAATCAAAATATTGCGTCAGCCGTATGTTATCTGTCGAAAATTTTTGAGGATAAGCCAAAAAATAAACAAATTTAAAAGAAACGACTGACACCAGAAGGTAATGACAAGAAATGAGATTTTGACATTTTAAATTTCGCATTCCAAATTCAAAATGTGTGGTCGATTTAAAATTTGATGACAGCGTTCAACGGTGGTTTCACTTATGCGGAGTTGAATAAGTGAAAAATGTACACTCTCCTGATTAAATTCAATTTTTTTAAATTAATCTATTTGAGATAACTATGTTTAAAATAATTTATATCTCCATACCAATAGGAGATAGATAAAAAAACGTAAACTAGTAAGATTCTTAGAATTTCAATATCTATTCACTTAAAATATTTCAAAGCCTTAGAATTCTAAAAAAAACATAATAGGACATTTTCCCTTTTATCTGCTAAAATAAAATAGACTATCAAAAAATCCAAACTCATCCCACTACAAGATATATAGCCTATCAATTTTGGTTTATTTTTTAGAAATATGCAGGAAAAATATGCATTTATTGTTAAAATATGTTCAATTAGCCAAAATATGCATTTATGTCAAAATATGCAAAAATATGCGCTAACGATTAAATGCCATTTTAATACAAATTTCTTAGTTCGAAATACTATCTGATTCATTTGCTTATAAGGCAGTCCAAAAAAAATATGCATTTGCATAGAAAACCGGGCCCTGACATAAACATAAACATAGAGACGTCACGTACGGACGGGCAAAATCTATCAAGTAGTCAGACGCTTGTCGAAAATTACATTTCTGAAGAGTGATTGTAGGCACCTTAGCTACGTTATGAAATAATTGAAAATTAAATAAAACATATGGGTTTTTATTAACAATTGTTTGTTGTTGTGTCACGTAATGGGATGGGAAATGGGATGAGACCAAATGGCAGGATTTCATTAATCTGTATTTTGTAATGAGTTTTTTTTAAAGGAGATTTCATAATGATTGTATTAATGTTGTTTAGCCTCCAAAACATAAATTACTTCATATTTAACGAAAAATACTACACACAAGATGAAGGATTCGCCATAAGTTCTCCTCTTAGCGGATTAATGGCAGAAATCTATTTGAATGCTTTTGAGAACAAATACATCTTATCTAACCGTAAAAGTCATTTCAAGAAAATAATTACATATTCTCGATACGTTGATGATACATTCCTAATTTTTGATGGCACAAACCGACAAATTGACATGCTCAAAAACTACATAAACAGTATAAATAAAAACATTAAATTCACAGCAGAAATAGAAATTGAAAACTCCATAAACTTTTTGGACCTTACCATAACAAAAAATAAATAACAATAATAAACTACAATACAAAATATACAGAAAACCAACAACAACAGACGTCACTATACCCCAAGATTCACATCATCCACACTCGCAACAAATGGCAGCATATAACGCCTTCATAAATAGATTACTTGTAATTCCCATGAATAGTCAAGATTACCACAAAGAAATAAACATAATAAAACAAATAGCAACATCAAACGGTTATAACACAGAAATAATAGATAAATTAATAAATAAACGGAAAAGAAAAAATAACAAAAAAAAAAAAAAAAAAAAATACATCAACCAAATACATTTCCATAGAATACACTAATATTTTACCAAATAAAATAAAAAACGAATTGCAAAAACATAATATCATAGTTTCATTTAGAACAAATAATAATATACAAAAAATTCTACAACCAAAAAGAAAAACAGAAACCAAACAACTCTCAGGTGTATACAAAATTAAGTGTGACGATTGTGATATGTATTATATTGGACAAACTGGAATAACATTTAATGCAAGATTTCAAGAACATAAACCAAAACAAAACACAAAATGTAACTATGCTATACACTTAATCGACAACAACCATAATTATACAGATTTCGAAGCAAATCTTGAACCTATGCACCTGTGCAGGAAAGGGAGAATAATGGATGCTTAAGAAGAGTATAAAATATACAAAGCCAACAAAATAGAACAAGACAAATTAATATTCAAATCCAATGCACTGTATGACACTGCACTTAATCACAACAATACATAAAGTGCAAAAAAGAGAACTATATAAAAATTACAAAAACAAATAATTAACAATAAAATAATTCTAAAAAAGAGACAACACCATCGATCATCATAACCCCAAAGGCAAATTAAACAAAGTGGTACACCCAAAGACGAACACCAAATTATATTGCACCTGAAGATGAAATCTTGATTTCAAAACGCGTCGCCATCTAAATTAAAAATAAAAGTTGTGACAATTTATTTATTTAAAATAATAAAACTTTATAATAAACATTATAATAAAATAAATTATTTTATTTTTCACTACGTAAGATGCACGACAGCTCGGCAAAAATCCTCGTATCACACCTTCCTAGTGGGTGCCCGGCGCTAATGATTACCACAGCTAATCAGGATGGGGATCAGCTAAGGCCAGGTCGAATTGTTGTGGTGCTCCTTTACTTATCAATAGTTCAACACTCAGCAATGCGTTTTGACCATAGACACGGGGTCCCTAATTTTCAGTGGTGGTGTGAACGCTTTCATAATCCGCGCCGAAGAAATGGAAGGCTGGGGGGTAAACCAGTGTCTAACGAGCTCTTTCGGACGCCTTGGCAAGGTCCGTCATACTCTTTGCCTTACCTCGGTATATCGGCTCTACCGGGGCTGACCTTTCCTTTCCGACCTACTCGTGGGAAAATCAAATAGTTTTCTTTACAATATGGACGATAATGACAAGACAGACGTAGAACCATCCGCCGACACAGAGGATGAACTCTTGGCCTCAAGCCAAGAAACCCTTAAGGGTAGCTCTGTGAGTACCGGTAGTTTCGGTGCTCATGGGCCACATGGACCTTCCGGAAGCACAGGCAGTACCAGCCATAGTACCCCTGTGCATTCCAAGCCTATCAAAAATCCCGATTAAAAAACAAAAGACAATCAGCGAGCGCCCTTCACAAGGTCCAGTTCAAGAGGGCTACCTACTTCTTGACAAGATAGCCAGGAATGAGGAAGCTGGAACGGTCCATGCGCGGGACGCCGCCGACAAAATAATGTACCAGAAGATCGTTGAAGATTACAACGAGCTTCTGGCGATAAAAGGAAAGGCCGTCAAGCGGAAAAGGTCTCAAGAACAGTCCACAGAACCGCAGAAGAAGAGTAGGCTTGATAATGCTAGGAGGGGTGAACAAATGCCACCTCTTAGAGCAGCGCAGCCGCATGCTCTGGAAGTTGTCAGAGACGATCTCCAGGTATCGGTTGTTGATGAGCTCCCCACAAACAATAAAGGTCTGTTGGCTGTGTGGAACCTCATCGAGGCCAAGCTCTCAGATATGGTGTTTTTATACACTCTGTTGGCAAGTGAGGGTCCCTATCCTGGTTTCGACTCTAGCGAGATGCTCAGGGGATATAGGGAAATCAAGTGCGATGACCAGTTCTCTAGGGATTTCCTTAGTACTAGCGTAGCTAAGATCAGCAACGACTGGGAGGGCCTGAAGCTCAAGCTAATCCCAGCTAAGGACATCGCTAGGCAACCAATCCGCTGGTTCCTATGCATGACTGGGCTGTCATTAAGGCAGACGAAACGCAGAAGAACAGCAGACCTTATCTTCTAAGAATAAGCGAAGAAAGCCGGGGAGCTAAGCTTAAGTTCGGCATCCGTAACAACCGTTTAAAAATCTTGCATAGTCAGGGAGAAGACCTCGACAAAGCTGATGACAATGTCAAGATCGACGAAGTTATTGGTGATGTCCTTGTTCCTGGCGAGCCGCCCGGCCCTGACTGGGCAGGGTCCCCTGAAAATTAAAAACGCGCTGCGAGTCATACAGATTAATCTGAAGCACTCTAAATGTGCCTCGGATAATCTGCGGGTTTTCCTGAGGGAGGAAAACGTAGTCGTAGCGGTTGTTCAAGAACCATGGGTGAATGACCTCAAAGTAAGAGGCCTCCAAGACCACCAATACAATCTGTGTTAAAAAATCGCAAGCCCAGACCAAGGTAAGCCTAGAACTTGTATTTTAGCAAAAAAAATACTTTAAAGCTTTTTTGTGTCCAAATCTTAGCACTCCTGATCTAACAGTTGTAAGGTTGGAAGACAAAAGAAGGTTTATTGTTGGCCTCGGCGTACTCGGCCCATGACCGGCAGTCACCGCCAGAAGAGTTGCGAATACTAACTACCGAAGCTAAAGCCAAAGGGACTAACTTCTTGATTGGTAACGATGGAATGCACAGCATACCCTCTGGGGTAGTTCAGAGATTAATGAACGAGGTGAGTCTCTTTTTGATTTTATTATAGAAAATAACCTTACGGTCTGTAACAGAGGTAACACTCCCACTTTTGTCTTTCCGAGCTCGGAAAATTACGAAAGTTGGGAGGACGTACTGGATGTTACGATAATAAAAATCTAATAGTAGAGAATTGGAGGGTATCCCTTCTGAAATATTTTTCGGAAAACAGATGGATACTCTTCAACATTAATTTCAAGACCAAAAATAAACCCACTTATAGAAATCCCAAAGGAATCGACTGGAAGAAGTTCAGAGAAGTTGTAAAATCTAAATTGGGCAATATACCGAACCTGAGTCCAGACTCGGTTATAGATCTTGAGTCAATGGTGAAATCCTTTGAAGCATCAATGAGCACTGCTTTCAAGGTCACCTGTTCGATTAAATATAGCCGTAAAACACTACCCCCTTGGTGGAATGAAGACCTATCCAATCTAAGGAAAATGACTAGATCAATCTTTAATGTCTGCCACAAACATAATTTTTATCAACCCTATAAAGACTGTCTCAAGATTGACAAGCGAGCTCTCGCATCAGCCCAGCAACAAGGCTGGAGAGAATTCTGTCAGTCAATTGAAAATATAAGTTTCCGCTAGGCTTGGTAAAGTTCTATCTAAGGAACATTGTAATCCATCATTCTTGAAAAAGCCTGATGGTTCCTGGTGGACAGTCTCTCCAGCTGAGACTTTGGAACTATTGATGACGACATAACGGGTGATTTTTTTGAGGTTAGGATTTTCATGCATTAGTATTTGACAGATCACGCGGGATTTCAGACATGGTGTCAAAGAGAAAGATGCTCAGTATGCTTTGACATTTCATCATGAATAGACTTACTAACGAGCAACGCTTGCAAATCATTGAATTTTATTACCAAAATCAGTGTTCGGTTCGAAATGTGTTTCGCGCTTTACGTCCGATTTATGGTCTACATAATCGACCAAGTGAGCAAACAATTAATGCGATTGTGACCAAGTTTCGCACTCAGTTTACTTTATTGGACATTAAACCAACCACACGAATGCGTACAGTGCGTACAGAAGAGAATATTGCGTCTGTTTCTGAGAGTGTTGCTGAAGACCGTGAAATGTCGATTCGTCGCCGTTCGCAGCAATTGGGTTTGTGTTATTCGACCACATGGAAGATTTTACGCAAAGACCTTGGTGTAAAACCGTATAAAATACAGCTCGTGCAAGAACTGAAGCCGAACGATCTGCCACAACGTCGAATTTTCAGTGAATGGGCCCTAGAAAAGTTGGCAGAAAATCCGCTTTTTTATCGACAAATTTTGTTCAGCGATGAGGCTCATTTCTGGTTGAATGGCTACGTAAATAAACAAAATTGCCGCATTTGGAGTGAAGAGCAACCAGAAGCCGTTCAAGAACTGCCCATGCATCCCGAAAAATGCACTGTTTGGTGTGGTTTGTACGCTGGTGGAATCATTGGACCGTATTTTTTCAAAGATGCTGTTGGACGCAACGTTACGGTGAATGGCGATCGCTATCGTTCAATGCTAACAAACTTTTTGTTGCCAAAAATGGAAGAACTGAACTTGGTTGACATGTGGTTTCAACAAGATGGCGCTACATGCCACACAGCTCGCGATTCTATGGCCATTTTGAGGGAAAACTTCGGAGAACAATTCATCTCAAGGAATGGACCGGTAAGTTGGCCACCAAGATCATGCGATTTGACGCCTTTAGACTATTTTTTGTGGGGCTACGTCAAGTCTAAAGTCTACACAAATAAGCCAGCAACTATTCCAGCTTTGGAAGACAACATTTCCGAAGAAATTCGGGCTATTCCGGCCGAAATGCTCGAAAAAGTTACCCAAAATTGGACTTTCCGAATGGACCACCTAAGACGCAGCCGCGGTCAACATTTAAATGAAATTATCTTCAAAAAGTAAATGTCATGAACCAATCTAACGTTTCAAATAAAGAATCGATGAGATTTTGCAAATTTTATGCGTTTTTTTTTTAAAAAAAGTTCTCAAGCTCTTTAAAAATCACCCTTTACTTTCCGGGTTGCGAGAACAGTAGTTTAGCTACGCCGGAACCTTCGGGCACATCTTCAGCTCATATAAACCATTTCAATACCGTTATAACAAAAGAAAAAATTACCTGGGCAATTAATACTTTCTCACCGTATAAGTCTCCAGGCCTGGGCGGCATACTGCCAATTATGCTCCAAGAACTGCAAGAGATAGCAGTTCCCTGGCTGGGAATAATTTTTAAAGGATGCCTCTATCTAAACTCTGTTCCCGAGTCCTGGAGACATGTTAGAGTGGTTTTTATCCCGAAGGTCGGTAGGCGGGGGCATGAATCTGTGCCAATTAGTCTCACCTCTTTCGTGCTTAAAACTTTAGAGCGCATCCTCGACACCCATATTAGAGACATCCTAGTTGGATGTCCCCTTGAAAATTCTCAACAGGCATACCTGAAAGGCAAATCCACGAAAACCGACCTGCACGAGGTAGTGTGTACTATTGAGAAATCTATAAACTATAAAGAATACACTCTCGCCACTTCCTTAGACGTTGAAGGGGCTTTCAATAACGTGCTTACTGAATCCATTCTAGAATCTTTAGTTGAATTTAGGAACACCCCAAGGTGGGGGTTTGTCCCCTCTTCTATGGCTTTTAGTCATGAATAAAATCCTCGTTAAGTTGGAAAGCTGTGGTGTGAAGGCGGTGGCATTATGCTGATGCTTTGGTGATATTGGTGTCAGGGAAGTTCACTCCTGTGTTAAGTGAGATCACGGAAATGGCTTTAAGGAAGTTTAGCAACTGGGCCACGAGTTGTGGGCTAGAAGTTAACCAAAGCAAAACTGAACTGATACTTTTCACTACCAAAACTAAGATACACCCCTTAACTCTACCCCGACTCAACGGTCAAACACTCTCACTTTCCTCCAGTACAAAGTATTTATGTATTATTCTCGACCCCAAATTAAATTGGAAGTTGAACATTGAAGAAAGAGTCAAGAAGGCTTGCATAGCCTTCTATGTCTGTAGTAAAACCTTCGTTTAAAAGTGGGGGCTCCAGTCGAATATGATCCTGTGGACGTACACAGCCGTGGTACGACCTATCCTCACATACGGTTCGATTCTGTGGTGGCCTGCACTTTAGAAATCATATAACAACAATAAACTTAGGAAGGTTCAAAGAAAAACTTTCTCAATTTTTCTTACGGTTTGATTCAAAGAAAAATGGACGATATCCTGAAGACATGCCCAAAATCTCCCTTTCAATTCCATCCATAGGTTCTAACGAGTTATGGTATCAAAACGGCGCACTTCAGCGCTAATTGGGCTATGGGCTGCCTGTAGCCGCCATTTCTACCTACCTACCTAAGATGCACGACAACTGTTAAGTTATGTTAAGATAATCTTATAGGCGATTCTTTGCATAACTATTTCGTCATTTACCTTTAAAAAAAAAAATTTCCTTCTGTATACATACAAATAATTTCCTTCCACATGCTCTGCTTTGAAAAATGTTAAAACACTCATTTGTGGAGCAGATTGTTAGAATTGTGGAAATAAAACTCTAATTATACATTTCGTGTATTTTATTGTATACATATTTTAATAATTTATTTTATAATAATCTATTTGCATATATTTATTCAGTTAATGTATATTTTATTAGCTCTGCATATTTTCTTTAAATGGATAACATGTTTATAGTTTCATGATTTTTATTACTGATATGTTTCAAGTTTAATTTTATTTTCTCCAACACTTCCTAAATACTAATTTATTTCAATTTCTACAGCTATCTGAGATAACAACTCGCATGCATATTTTGTTATTTTTACTTATTTTGCTTCAATATTTTTCTTATCCTCTTTTAAATTTTATGTATATAGATCTATAATATTTTTCCTATATAAATATATAAATTTATTTTATATTCATACATTTAATTTGATCATTCGTGTTTTTTTTTTTGTAAATTTTGGTTGTTTTGTATTAATATTTTACAGTCTTTTATTAGATTAGATTCTATGTCATTACGTTAAGCAATTATTAAACTGAAAATAAATAATTTTGAAATAAAATAAAAATTACTTAATAGATGTTTTTTTTTTAATGATAACTTTTAAATAATAGCATGGTGCTAAGGTCTTAAATTTAAATAATATTTGAAAAGATTGTGACTTCTTCCTCCTCCGGTACAACTTTTAACTTTAATTTATCCTTATAAGCGTGTTAATTATTAGATACTTGTGTATGTCTGTATCTATTTTTTAATATACTATCACGCGCAGTGTATTTACAGATTAATTTTTAATTTTTGTGGCTTATGGTTTTGTGGGTTTTGGTCAGTCAACAATCTATATAAAGTATATGTTATTTTTATTTATATAAATGTGTGTATGTATGTATAGATAATCCTGAATTAATTTATTGCCTTTGATGGGGCATATCATTTCATGCGATTTTTATTTTCATTTTTTTTTTTTTAGAAAAAGCACGGCACATCCTTTAGCATCCTTTTGCATTGGCTTCAGTTTATCCTGATTTGTCACTTCCACATATATAGCACACTCGTCAGCTATTAACGTTTGAATTGACATTGATTTACACGAACTCCTTGCTGTCTGGATTTTTGTGTTGATTATGCTTTGGGATAGATTCTTTTTTTTTGTGTTGTCCCATCTTGTATACAGAGCCTTGTTATGAATGTGGGAATTTTTATACGAATGATGAAGCAATGGTAAACTGTCAAAGTATGATGAGCGATGCTGTTGACATAAGTATCAATATCAGTTGCTCGGTAAATTGATAAAATATCTGGTTGTGCATTGACAGTGCTGATGAGGCATCATGTACAGCGTCATCGTTATCCCCAAGGATAACATCTGTAAATTGAGATAAGTTAGTTTTGTTTGATTGACTTGTACCTACATAAGATAAGTGCAATAATATATTGAAAAATAATATTCAAATAATTTGTTTAATGGAAAGACATATCGTTGGTCGGTTCAATGGTTAATTTCGCTACCTACTACCATAATACACTTTCAGACTATAAAGGAAAGTTTTGCAGATGTTGTGACAGTGTGAAGGGATCGCACCTGTCATCAACGTGACAGCAATACCTCGGTCCTTACACCGCCATAATGCACCTTAAAAAAAAGCATGCGAATTTTGAAGTAAGATTATTTTTATAGTAGGACACTATTTTGTATATGATCGTTTGATTTTGTAAAGTTCCATTTCATTTAAATAGATACAATTGGTTTATATGGTCTTGGTATCTGGAATAAGAAACAGAAACATGTGGTCCTAAAAATGAATTTAAAAATCGTTGGAATACTGCATTAATAAAAAGGTAGTAGTACATTTTTCGGCCCTCCTCAATAGTTTTCTTAAACGAATTTGACTAACTTGTTGGCTTCTTTTAGAGATCCGACCACCAGAACTACGAGTAAAATTATAATTTTTTAAATGAAAAAAGTCTGTTCAAACTCAAAATTCATTTTTGTAACAAGATAACGGAGCTTTCCCACTGGTACGCTCATTGGCCATTAACAAACTAAACAAATTTGCTTTATTTTGTTCCAATTTTCTGATTAATTTTTAAAATCGGCTGTGACGTTAAAATAATACGTAGAACAACAAATGAGGAATCAAAATATTTTTTAGGAGTATTGATATTGATAGCAATAAAAAATATATACTATCTACTCATAATATTGGGTTTGGGGAAAACTACATTTTATATAAACAAAAAGAAACTTGGTTTTGAAAATATTTTTTTCTTCAACAATTCTTTCTTAACTACAATCTGTTTTAATATATCATTTCAATCGGTCAAGGAACAACGACGCTGACATTTTTGACTTCAATAATTATAAACATAATAGTTCGTGATTATAACCATATCATCTATGACTAAATTCTGATAGTCATGACATTTGCTGAAAATATAAAATTTATGATGACGGTCATGAATGAAAAGAGTACATACAAATATTTTCCAATGTCGTTTTCTGAGGGTGTAATGTATGACCTGCTTTACGGAAAATACATTTAATTTTGCTTCAAAACTTATTTAACTTTTTTTTGGTTTTTTTTGGGGACTCTTTTAAATCTTGGTAAACATGCCAAATGAAAACTTTATTTCAAATATCACTAATATCCCATTATTAAGAATGGTTTTGGATAATATTTTACTTGGTGTTCTATATAAATAAGGAATGAGGAACGATTCCTTTAACTTTTTACAGAATACATTATAGCTTTTCAGTTTTGGTTTCTTTAGATTCAGTGTTAAAAAGTACCATGAAATCGGTGTGAAATGCTTAGATTGTAGTAAAACAAATATTTCAGCTTGATTTTGCGCCTATAAAATTATCAGAAATTGCACAATATTTGTTTCTTATAACCGAGTTTCTTTATATCCTTATGCCTAGTACGCAGATCACGCTTAATTTTAGCTCCCTTACAAAATTCTCTCAAAAATTAAGCTTGGGTAAAGAATTTTGTATGGGAGCAAGAATTTAGGGCGATAAGCGTACTACGCTTTAACGGGTAGTAGTCCAGTAATCTTTTCGGTTAGGAACCGTTTGCGTCAAATTTGGTTGTTCTGATTTTTTTGAGTTGTTCAAGATGTTGGCCTGATAAATAACCTAAGTTTTTGACCTCGAGCGGCGACCGCTTCATGGTCAGAAATTAGAAAAACCGCGATTTTTTCGCGTTTTTTTTTCTACTTATTGATGATTTTAGTCCTAAAGAACTAATTTCAAGAAAAAAAAAACTTTGTTCTACGATTTCAAAATAACTTAACTTGCTTCAACTTGATCCTAAAACCATCTCTGTAGCCCGAATGGCATTTCAAAATTAAGCGATACAAAATTTAATATACCAATTAGTATTTTCATTATCAAACAGTATAATGTAAAATAAAGAATGGTTGATATAAATGCATCAAAGCACTGAAGCGTGTTGGCGAAAAAATCGCGGTTTTTCTGATTTCTGACCATGAAGCGGTCGCCACTCGAGGTCGAAAACTTAGGTTATTTACTAGGTCAAAGCATCCTGAACAACTCAGCAGAAAAACAAAAATCAGATTTGACGCAAACGTTGGTGTTAATAGTTGCTGAACTATGGGTATAACAATAAATAAGTTTCTTATACGGTTATAGGAAACAAATTTATTGTTCGAAAAAAAAAAAAATAAAAAGGAGAAAGGAGAAAGGCGTATCTTCTTCACCCTCTAACTATCGACCGATTCCACTTACGTCCCTTCTTTCCAAGGTCATGGAAACGGTGATTAATTTCCAGCTCAAGAAATATCTCGAGGAACGAAAGCTTCTTAATGACCGGCAGTACGGCTTTCGTAGCAATAGGTCCACTGGTGATCTGATGGTATATCTCACCGAACAGTGGAACAAATCTTTACATCGTTTTGGAGAAAGTAAGATTATTGCACTTGATATTTCAAAAGCGTTTGATAGAGTTTGGCATCAAGCTCTCTTATCGAAAATGCGCGCATTTGGTTTCGATGAATCTCTTCTTCATTGGATTAGAAATTACCTTTCGGACCGTTCAATACAAGTCGTATTGGACGGTTTCAAGTCTGAAATCCACAAAATAAATGCTGGTGTGCCCCAGGGCTCCGTTTTCTCTCCGACTCTCTTCCTTATTTTTATAAATGATATTTTGTCTGAAACTTCTAATCCGTTAAACTGTTTTGCTGACGATAGTACCCTCAGCGTCTCATATTCGTTTACAGATTCTCATCCATGTCCTTCGGATGTGGACCTTGAACGGCAGCGTATGATAAGCTCATTAAATTCAGATCTCGACAGCATTGTCCAATGGGGAATCAAAAACCGCGTAGAATTTAATGCTTCTAAAACTCAATGCTGTCTCTTGTCGTTAAAGCGAAACCCACCCCCAATGCCGCTATCCATGGACGGCACTTGCATCGAGGAAACCGAACAGCTCTCAGTTCTTGGTATGTGTGTCACAGACCACCTTTTGTGGAATGACCACATATTTGATGTCGCCAAAAACGCTGCTAAGTGTTTAGGTTTTCTCCGTAGGTGCAAGAAGTTTTTCTCCCCTTCTGATCTGGCTGTGATCTACAAAGCCTTTATTCGTCCTAAACTTGAGTACAATTTTCATGTTTGGGCAGGAGCTCCAAAAAACTCACCTGAGTTTGTTGGACAGAATTCAAAACAGAGATTTAAAAATGATAGGTGAAAGATCTATAACGGAAACAATTACATCTCTCGAACACCGACGTAATGTTTCGTGTCTTTCTCTATTTTATCGTTATTATTATAATCAGTGCTCTAGTGAAATAGCCAGTTGCATTCCTCCCCTTAAAAAATTCAACCGTAATACTCGCGCTCCTAGGAATGCTCATCAGTTTACCCTTGAGCCGAACTTCGGACGTACTGTAATGTACAGAGATTCTTTCTTCAGTCGCACCACACGAATGTGGAATGCTTTACCCGACTCGAATTTCCTCTCTCATTTTGATGTGCAAACATTCAAAACCAATGTGCATCGGTATCTCCTTCTAAATCCTCTCCTACTTACCTAATCCCTCGTGCTGTGTTAAAAACATTTTAGAAGTAGCCATAACCCCTTTTGCGCGCGTGGAATATAAAAAAAAAAAAAAAAAAAAAAAAAAACCAGCGCCGACTAAAAAAAAATCATATATGGATTGAAAGGGCTTCGTTTGTAGATAGCAAATATGAAATTATTTTCTTAAAAAGTTATCCCCCGGACAAGCTACGATAATTTAATTATTTTTAATAGCAAGGTGTTTTTGCATGTCTACAATAAACTTGGTAAGGGCAATACAGAAAAAACGTTGTCGAATAAAATAACATACCTCCATATCTATTGGACACATGGAAGTTCAAAAAGGTTTCGGAAAAACAAAGTTCCAAAACACGAAGCTTCGAAAACAAAGTTTTGAAAAAAAAACTTTCAAAAAGGCAAAGTTTCACAACACAGGTTTTCAAAAAAAATATTGTTAAAAGCGTGGCGGACGTTATATTTTATTTTGGAATTGGGGTTGCAATATATGGAAAGTCTTCTTGCCGAAGAAACAAGTGAAAAAAGAAAATTATGAAAACAAACCATTTCGGACTTTTAACATTGTCGTTGAAAAGCTCTTAGTTTAACCGTTTTCATTTGGGAATTTTACAGCAACATATGAATTAATGATATAAAGGTCTTAACGATTAATTATCATGACAGTATGCTAATAATTTAAGTTGCACTTAATTCTCACGTATACTTCTTCCTCCAACTGTTGTCCGTTGTTGTAATTTTTTTTCGAAACTTTGTCTTTGGGCACATTGTCTTTTGGTCACTTTGTCTTTCGAAACTCTGTTACTATTTTGTTGCAAATTCTTAGTATCAAACTCTTATGCACCAAATATGAATTTTTATTCTCACAAAATAAACTCCATAGCGACTAACTGTTACACAAAGTAGCACTTTTGCGAGCAACGAGTTTCTTGTGATTAAAAAGCGGCATACGGTGCGAAATAAAGACAGATGCATTTATATACAGTGGTAAATGCAAACTTACTCTTTATAACGGACACTGATTCGAATTCTTATCATTTAAGATTTTTCATTCATTATTTTTATAATTAAACTTTCGTGCTCCAATATGTGTGACAACCGCCATTTTGGACAGCATATAATGACTGCAGATTTTAGTAACTTGTTGCTGACCTATTTAATAGCATGGATCAACCACAATATGATAATAGTCACTGTTTACTTTTTTTACATGAAGAAACACTTTGTCCCGGGGATGAATTTTTAAGAAAATAATTCCATATTTGTTATCTACAACTAATGCCCTTTCAAACCATTTATGACTTTTCTTAATCGACTCTGGGTTTTTCGCCCATACATTTTTGGGCATTCTCCTTTACGCAGTTTTTTGTCAACAGCTGTGTTCTTACAGCAGATTGCAATTACACAAAGCTATCCGAGATAGTTAGATAGTACACAACACTGCTATAGCTAAGTACATATATATGTACAGATACCTACCTACCTTTTGACATTTATATAACTTCCAAAATCTATCAATTTGCCAGCCTAAAAATGTGTGCGTCCGAGATATTTTTTTTTGTCATTCATCTTCAATTACTTATGACAACATTTTTTCCTTAAAAGTGACTCACTATTCGATTTCTTATTACAAACAGGTAAATACCTATATCATCAAAACCTCATCAAATTATATGACAAAAGTTGTGCGTCCCAATTTTCTTTGAGAAAATGTTCAATAAACCTTAACGCCTCTTTTATGTCAAGTTCAATCTTTATTTTGTGACTAAAGGTACATAAATCTGTTCCTTTTTCCCTTAGCTTCATCTTGGCCGCTATTGACAAACCATTAAATCATTTTGAGGTTTATTGGAACTTCATTACCCAGATATAATGTCAATTGAGTACAAACAAGGCCCTCAAAAAAGATTTGTTTACCCATACCGGATCGCCGCACCGGGCCGGCCAGCCAGTACCTTTCTTTGCTTAGGTTATTGCACCATTCAGTTATCGTTTATCTTCCTGAAACCATTCTCTGCTTTCTTCTTTCTATTTTTCAACTATAGCAGGTATATTTATTCAACGCTTACTGATTTACATACCTTTCCTTTTAACAGGATTCTCTGGATCATCACCTGTGTCGACGCTCTTTGCCTGATGATACAATTCTGAGCTTTTTACTCGTTTCTTACCTAAAAGGAATAAGGAAAAAAAAAGTAAAAACGAGAAGTGAGAACGAGAAAATGAATTTGGATTTGAATTATAAAATCCATTGAAAGATGAGTGAGTAATGCAAATCGCATAACTGCCATTCACTTCTATGTGTCAACCGACCATGGTTTCCTGAACCAGAATGACCAAAGCCCAGATACGACACAGTTAAGGATTTGAATAAATTATTATACCTAGGTTTTATTATTTTTTTCCTCTTTTTTTATTTTTGCGGGAAATGGAAATACAGAATTAAAATTTTGTAGGTAAAAAAGAATTTATTATTTTTAAATTTACTTGGTCTCGGCTTTAGGATTTATGACAATCGGTTCAGTTTCCCATCATAATTGTAAATCTTATAATACTCAACTCACCTTTATGTCTTCCTTCGAAGTTATCTAAGTAGTTGACTGCATTTGGAGGTATTCCTAAGGGATAAAAATAGAGTTATTGAAATTTTAGAAAGAAAAATTAAACAAAAACTTTGAGGATTTGAATAATAACAATTTTTATCTGATCTATCTTTATGAAAATGAACTACCGAGAGGAGATACCTAAGCCATTAAAAGTTTTATTAATTAAATGTATAAAATCAAATTTTTGTAGGTAGGTACCAATTTATATTCTTAAATGGGACTTACAAAATAATTTTTTTTAACCCCGAGTGTTCTATAAGTCGGTTAAAAAATTACTGATATCGTTGAGTATATTAAAATCGGCCCTAGTGAGGTATCCGTTGGAGCAAAAATGGAAAGATTTAAGCTTCGAAGTACTCTTCCGACAAGCTGATATGAACAAAAAGCTTTGGATTTTTATGAAATAGGAAGAAATTAGCTTTTCGACGGATACTTCTCTTTCCCGGCTGCAAAAATGGCAAGTTTCTGTCTACTTTGTGCAAGGCCATTGTAAGTTTTCAGTAGGGAAGATCTAGACGAAAAAACTCAGCAGATACTTGATACTTGGGCGTTTCAGACGAGGAAAACTTTTCAAACTCTCTAGACTCTGCTAGACATGTTTCGGTACCCCATCAGGAATGTCTCTTGTACACCTTAACCAAACATTTTATAAGAACCATGCAATTCTTCTTCTTTTTCATATCACACTTTGTACTATGGGCATCTGTTGTTCAGGGAAAAGAAATTCAGATCAGTACAGAACAGAACAGCACAGGTTTGTGAGAAAAAAAAAAAAAGAAGTACATAAAATCCTATGAAACTTATTTAATTCACTTTCAATTAAAAAATACAAGTGACTTCAACTCCAGAAATAATAATAATAACAATAATTTCTGGAGTTGAGGTCACTTGTACTTTTTAATTGAATTTTATTCATTCACTCCACTTAAAACAGAAGTAATTTCAATATTTTAATATTTAAATTTCTTCATCTTTTTCTTATTCACTTTCGACAATGAATTTTTGTACAGCGAGTTAGTCCAGTGGGTAGCGCATTGGACTGAAACGCAGAAGATCGCGGCATCAATTCTCACGTAAGCCAACTTTTTTTTGGTTGCCCGATGATGCAAATGGGTTCACAATCGCGGAATCTATGTAAAACTCTCTAGTCCCTTGTCAAAAACTAGTTTGTTTTTCTCCGCGGGTTGTTCTTAAAATATTTTGTTGGTGTATTTTATTACAAGCGCATAGTAAAGGTAAAATTATTTTTGTTTGCCATCAAGTAAGGTTAACTGACAAATATTTGTGCCTTGTCTTTCAAAATATTTATGTGTGATTTTGAAGGATTTATTTGAGAAACACAAGTTTTTATCTAATAATTTTGATACAGAAACATTTTTTAAAAGCTATATTTAAAACATAAAGACAGAAATCTGAAAATAGTGTGTAGTATTTTTGGACAGAGATGCCCAAAAACGAACAAAGAAAGATTATCATGTTTGCCAACTAGGGTGCAAAGAAAAAAATGGTTTTAAAAATAAATAATATCTATGAAATTTTTATTTGCCAAATAGTTTATATAGTTTATAGCATACAAAATAAGTTCAAATAAAAAAAAATATTAAATTAACAACGGCAACGCTTACAATATAATGCTAAAGGCTGTTCATTAACACGGAAATCAATTATGTTATATTATACTATACTTTACTATATTTTACTTTAAAATCAAGTTTAGAATATAGTTTTTGAAAAAAATAGTTTTCAAACTAAAAATTACATATTTATGTAAATAAATTCAAAATAATCGTTACTAACGTAAATTTTTCAAAAAAAAAAAATAGTTAAAAAAAATGAAAAATTAACATTTGCATGCATATTATTATTTTTAAAAGGTCTTGGTTATGGTTTTATTTTATCTATTTAACTGAAAATTTAATCAACCTTCTATAAAAAAAAACTATTAAATCGAATCGTGCTGATTTTAGTCTCATCAAATTCAGAAAAAATACCCTGAAATCATGTTCCATTATGCTTTTGATTGTACAAAAACAAAAATATCAGTATGATACAAGTAAACTTCCCATTCTCTCCCACTATCTCCCTCTTTTGTGAGAGTTTCTCATCCTATTTGTATTGTAACCAACTTTCTAAAACGCCAATGCGGGCATTTTGTTGATTAGAGGTGTAAATTCCGTGACGATACCAATTTTATTTATGCATTTTTTTGTCTATTAATTTAATCTTTCAACATTTAAGTAATAGTCACTAGATTTAATAATACAGTCTGTTTCTCTTATAGATTAATCTATCAAAATATAGACTTTTCTATGCGAAAGCGTATAAGCTATATTTTTTGTTTTAACTATAATTTTCTTCGTAAAATTGATAATTTTGGTGAAATATAAAAATAAGAAGGTTTAAGCTCCCTTCCACCTTCCTCAAAAAAAAAATTAAAGGTACATTTATGAATGTATTTCACGACATCAAAATAACTTTATACAAACAAATTTAGACTTAATCATGCTTATAATTCAGGTTTGTTTAAAACGAATAGACGGAATTTGGAATGTTCAATAGCCGTGATGGGTTTGTTCACTTCCTCAGACTTATGAAATAAGCCAATAAGAAAGTTATCAGAAACATAGTCTACGAAAATATATTACCATATTACTGAAACTTCTAACTCATTGAAAGCTATGCTGATTACGCTTAAATACATATACTTTAACCTTGAGGTCCAGTTTCACATTACACAATAACTGGTATGAGTTGCACTTAAGTTTTTTCATAATCGGAATGAATGACACTTGCATACGTGTAACTTATTCGGGCAAGTGCTTACTGAAAAAAATGGGTCTTTTGTATACTGTATTGTACAATGAAATGCCAAACCTTTGACTGTGAAATTGGCCCTTATCCGCATTTTTCAATTGTTTAAATGTCATTTAGTACTTACGATACAACTTAATAGTTCCATCTGTGTCACCTAAAGAATTCTTCGCAACACATCGGTATGATCCAAATTCTGACTGCGTTAGCGGATAAATCTGAAGTTTCATTGAAACTTTGTAGTCGCCCATTTCTGTTGAATTTGATTGAAATTTTCCACCTGAAAATACAGAAAAATAAACAAATGAAATGTTATTAATTTAATAAACTTAAAACATGGCTACATACAGTATACATGAGAGTAAATAAAAAGAAGGTAGGTGTAAATAACTTGTACCAGTTTCATAAATAATTATATTTAAATGTCACCACCTTGAAGTGTGATATGTTAATATAATCAGAATCCAGCCAAATGCAAAATTGCATAAATGCAAATAGGTGTTACACAAAAGAGAAGAACAAAAAGTTATAATTTTTTTCCTCTGTGAATTCAAGCGCCCCACATTTACCTTCTGTTTTTTTTATATGTAAAAGAAGCGTTATATGTGGTGAGTTTATTCCATTACTATCACGATTCCAGTTGTATGCTAATTGGCCAACAACTAATTCGCGTTGGCAGAGAGACAGTGCGAATGGACAGCATACACATCCGAACTCATATGCTTCGGTTCACTCCTAAAACAAAGGAGTTCATAAGGACATCATCATATTACAAAAAACAAATATGAAAACTATTAACTTTCACCGGGATGAAAATGGCATAACATACTAATCTTTTCCCTTTATACATTTTTGAGAGGAATTTTGTATCTCACGAGGATAACCTAAAATAAATGTGGCAGTGATACTTATAATAATGCTTCGTCGCCACCGTCACCGTCGAGGTTTGAGATTGGAAAAATGTTGAATAGCTATGTAGATAAAGTTAGTTTTAATTACGAATTACTAATCGCATTAGCAAGGCAAAGTTATTAATTCGCAAGGTTTCACCGAAAAAAGGATTACCTATATATTTTCAGTTTGTTAAAGATATATGAACCTATATTTGTATTGTTCCCATTATGTAGTTACCTTAAAGTTTAAAACATTATGGCATATTTGTAGTCATTTTTAAACTTTGTCTTAGTTAAACCTAGGTTTAGTTGAATTTGTTTAAGTTTATCATTTGAAAATATTTGAAGCTTTTGTGTAGTATAGCAAGTTAATAATCTTATAAATATATAAAACCAACAATGTGTAAGTAAAATCAATTCATTGAGCCAAAATTGTCTTAAACTGTAGTGTAGTAAAACCTGGGTTTATCGTCAACTATGAATAGGTATGCCACATTTTTTTTTAACATTATGACATTTTATTATTTAGCGACGATGTAGAAAGGAAGAACAATTCTTCTGTTTAAATGGAGTTATTGATTAATACAAAAATATACCTAATTCAATTAAATGCTAATAAGCACAATGTCTACCTGACCGAAACGCATCTTGGAGTTTAGGTGACTACTTGAGCTTAATAAACTTTGTTGAATTTATTTACTGATGCAGTCAGACATTGTCAATTTTTGCAAAATGCATTTAAAAACTTGTTCCTTTTAATAAATGATTTTTAAGAATGTGAAAACTGCGAAATTTGTCAACTTGAAACTAATAAATTGAAACAACATCTGAATCTCCTGTTGAATTTATTGGATAAACTACTATAAAACCACTGAGCAATTGGTTGCATATTATGTTGCCTTTTTAAAAGAATTCTTAACTAGAACTAGAAGTGATAAGACCATTTGGTTTTCCAGTGCTCAATTGAGAAATAATAGGGACAGTGAATACTTAAATAGAAATTGTGGAAAAAATCTGTTTTTAATTTTGTTTTTCATTTTTTTTTTTTTTTTTTTGAAAGTGTTTGAAAGTGATTTCCACAAAAAATTGGTAAATAGAAATAACTTTATTAAAAGGGTTAAACACTTTTCTGTGAGTATTTCCATTTTGTCTTAATTTTTAATTTTTTTTTTTTTTTGATATAGGTAGATATGGAGCAAGTTTTAGATTCATGAAAAAAATCTAATTCGAGGTATAAATTTTAGTGATTTGTATCTAAATTTAACTTAACATTACGAGAACGCTCACAAAAATATTTTTTAAGACATTTTTTCTATCTTTTCTTTTACCAGCCAAATATTGTCGGAATAGACGCAGCGTCGTGGCGGTCGCCACATCCAACCTTCTACAAAAATGGTCGGAAAGAAAAAACAGAAGTACCTACTATTTAGGTATGCGCTTTAAAATTTTAGGAACAGAATTTGTGTATATTCGAAGCCGGTCAGGTTTGAATATTCAGTTACTAACTTTTTGTTAGAATATTTCTTCATTCCGTCGTTGTAAGCTGCGAGATCAAGGTATCATCTGAAATTCCTCGCTATACGCAACTAGTCGTTATAGACGACGCAACGATTTCACGACGATATAACCAATAAAATGAAGGAAAAGAGGTCATTAAAAGTGACTCCCCGTTATAAACCTAAATAGGTGCATGGCGCCCGCTGTATATACATAGCTAATTTCTAACAAAGTTAAAGATATAAGCTATGAGAGCAATTTCGTGTGATCCTGTCGTTTATTTTTTTATTTAATGTTTAGTCTTACATTTTTTTTTAAATAGGTACACCAAATTACTGTTTTTAGGCTGGATTTGAAATAAGCTGCCTTATAATAAAATAAAATACACACCGAATCCCTTCATATGATATAGAGTGGTGGCCAAAATAAGAAGTACTTTAAAATATTCCTGGTACTGATATTTTCATTCAGTCAACTCAGATATACTTTGATCAAAATAATAAGAGTGCGATTCAAGATTTCGGTTAATTCGGTTAACTCCTCGGGCTTAGCGCCAAACAAGCAACTTCTAGGCTAATCGTGCACATGCAACTTTCAGTCATGAAACAGTTTGGTTGCTAAAATGAATCCCATGGTCTTATATGAGAATCCGCGCACCAGTGCGCATTTGGCTCCTTTACTGTGGAAAGGACGACTGTGCTACCCACGTCTCAAAAAGGCTCCCCAAGTCTCCGCATGAAAAATTTAATGAAAAATGAATTTTGCAGTTTGAAAAAATTTTTAAATCCTGATTTATCACATCCATGCTCCTATTAAAAATTTCACATCTCTTTTAAACTTCAAAATGTCATATTTTCATTTGTGATCATATTTATTTTATGAAATATCTAATATTTAATATAACGTTTCCACTGGGCACTAAACCGAAATTCAGTAAGATTTACAGAAATATCCTTGAAATCTCGCAGATTTATCATACAAATTGTTATCTTCTCAAATGAAGATTTCAAATAAATCTCATTCAAATATTCTTGGAGACATTAGTTTGTATAGGGTAACTTCGGGCATTATGGCGCACTTAACGTCAGTTTTAAATAACTTTAAGATTTTTTTTAAGATTTTTTGATTCAATCAACAAAATTTATTAAATTTAATAAAAACGGAACGTTAAAAAAATTAAATGAGGTAACGAGGTAATAAGAAATAAATCAATTAAAAAATAGTTTAAAAAAAACCCTAATGCCCTACCTATGGGCAATATGGCGCACCCCTAAGGGCAATATGATGGGCAGCTTAAAATTTCTGATTCGAACGTCCACATCCATCACAAGTGTTTTTAAATGCAGTACATGAGTCGTAGGACCACTGACTATAAAGGTTTTTGTATCGTCTTCACCAAAACCGGCGGGAATATATTCGCCAAAATCTTCTGACCCATCAAAGTCGTCGGCTAGCTGGATATTAACGGGTTCTTCTTTGGATAACATCGATGATGTTGAGCGCCACCGTATTATATTATTTTTTGTTTAGTGATCTTTGCCTTTTGGTTTTTAGTATTTAATTTTTCATACACTGAAGTAATGATAAAACTTATTTTACATATAAGCTTCATAAGGGCATTATGGCGTAGTCGCGCCATATTAAACAAAACACACATACTCACAACACATAGCAAAAAAAACTAAGATCTTTTTTCTTTTTAAATATTTCCCGTTACAGAAGAAAGCCAAAACTGTACTCTGCATTCCAGTGTTCACACCAAACATGTGCGCTGCATACTTACCGAGATTCATACATTCAACAATAAAGCAAAAATATATTGGCACCCAGAAACGGTTTAAATGTTTTGTCAACATTTTTTTTGTTGTACTAAACTAGTCCTATTTACTTACGGTCTAAACCCGTCCCGTGTTCAGTGAAGACGGCAGTTTTTGCATCGTTCTTTTTTTAATTGGAGTTTTGGAAGTGTGGTATTTGCGAGGTGCACCATCATGCCCTCTGCGCCATAATGCCCGAACTCACCCTAATCAAACAATTTTTTTTTTTTTCGGAGAAAAATTGTGGAATCGACCAATTTAAACGCCATTTTCTTTTATGGACAGATGGAAATGAAAAACGAAAGCTACCTAATTCACTTCCACTTCATATCAAAAAAATGAAACACCACTTGAATGTGTTGTCATAATCCTCATTTTGATCTTTTTGGGCAGTGGAAACACCAAATAAATCTCATCACCTAAATCTCGGTTTAGTGGTATAGGTGGAAACGTAGTATAAGGATCTCCCAAGCCAACGTGAAATCGGCACGGCGGCGGCGCACGGATCATTCGCCGACGACAGTTTTTATTGTTATTTAGCATTTCTTATTTCTCATTTTTGTTATAATTGTGAATGATTCGCCCTGCAGAGCGAATGTTCCACGCCGCTTTCGCGTTGATTTGGGAGATCTCTTAATCGAGGCTCCCCAACTTCCCAAAATGCTCCCCAAATTTTATGAAAAGTGCTACTCTCATGCACATGCAGAAACTATTCAGTCACCGATTGAAGCAACTACACAGTTTGTGTTTTGACACAAACTAAACGATCACCCCAAATGAGTTGCACGTGGGTGCTTAGGCTAAGGGTGTACACTGTTTTTATTTTTGAATTATGTGATGCCGATAACACTGGTTTCGAGGAAAATTTTTTCTCTAGCAAAATTCCTCTGGTTTTAATTTACTTTTTTTGTTTTCGATTTCACTACTTTAGTAGCCTGACAACTCTAACGAGCATTTTCAAAAAATGGTATGAATTTCCTTGAGCACTTATAATTCAAGGATTAAACACCCTTCTTCTGCGAAGCAATAATGCTTCAGGGCAACAATAATTCAAAAACACAAGAGTGATTCAATATAACTCTTTTGGCGATTTTTCGGGAGTGTACCCCAAAATATCAAAGCTTAACTTGAGACAAAATTAAATTGACAATTTGGGCAAGATCAAACATGTCTTAGCTAGTGCTTCCAGCCGTTTTTCATTTGTTTCGCTTTAAAATCGGATTTCTTCAAAAAAATCAAAATTTTCAAAATTTAATAACTTCCAAATTTTTAATGATAGAGACTTAAAATTTTCAGTGAATATTGGTTTATGCAAGTATACGTTTTAAATATTGAGTAAAAACTATTATTTTTCAAATATTTTTTTTTTGTTTTAATTAAAAAAAAAACCGCCTATGTAAGCGGCAGCAATCTGGGACACCATTTTATTATTAAATTTTTAATAATTAATCCAAAAACCCATTGCAATATTCAAATTCATGCACATTATCAATTGCGGCCAAAAAAAAATATAAACCATAAAATCTATAAAAATGTCTTCCCATTGATAATGTTGTAAAAAAGGCTTTTCAGATTGTGCAGGGTGTTCCAAAACACGATATTAAATCGGGTTTATTTTGGTCACTTGTCTTCTTTATGCATACCTACAAAAAGTTATTTCATAATTTTTCCCACTGTTTCATCGGATTTTCCCGACTTCTTCGGGGGTAGTATTTATTAAATATGAAAAAGTAATGTATAACATTTAAATCTGTTTTTTCATATTCAAAAAAGCATTTATTCAAAAAATTGGTCAAATAATCATTTATTCAAAACACGATTATTTTGTATTAATTTCATACAGAATTTCATAACAACATTCATACAGAATTTCATAACAAATTGTCTACAATTCAAATCAAAGGGTTTCCATTTAAACCCGTTCTTTGTTTTAATTTCTAAAATCTTTATAGTTAAAGCCAGGTCACCCTGTTCAAATGCGATTTTATTTTTTTACAAATAGTTTGTATTAATATTTTTTAATTGTTAAGATTTTATAATTTTGTCAAATATTTTTTTGATTTCTTTCACCAACTGTCTTCAAATAAATGCTTTCTGTCTCCAACATTATCAAAGCTTATTTTCATGTTGAACATTATAGACAAAAGAAAACTAATTATGTGGCGCAACGGCTCTTGAGGAACCAGGGCTTAATGACTAACAACTCGCAACCATTCCTGTGTGCGTCTGTCGACAGGAATGGAAGGGACCTACAATTTTATGCCAAATACGAACGGCTAGACGAGAAGCACATATTCATGACAATCGATACTCTTGGAGGATTTGTCAATTCCTCGCAAGAGGCAGTAGGCTTAAAAAAAAAACTTTTTAATTTCTAGGTGGACGAGGCTGGGAAGTGAACCCAGACCTCCAACGTGACAGTCGAACGCACTAACCATTACGCTACGGGCTACTACATTATAAATACAGCACCGTGTAAAACAGCTGCAGTATTGAATACAGGTTTTATATTTTAGTATAGCTTGCCTTTGCAATTTTCAAAAAGGTAGGTATACAACTTACCTCAACGAGTCTTAGATCAAAAGTTATAAGCTATCCAAAATGCTTCTGAACGAATAAAAATAAATCTCTTCTGTTCAAACAGCAGGTAATTCTTTTTATATTCCGCTTTATTTTGATTGATTTATGGATATAAACATTCTAGCTACTCAAATGCTTATAACTTTTGCAATTTTTTTCATTTTTAATATCTTGAAAAATAAAAGTCCTAGAAACATCTGGTTTTCAGTTTTTGTTTAAAAATTGATAAGATCATTGAATTTCGAAAACGAAAATAATACTTGATTACGTAAAACTTTGAAAAACAAAATAGTTTGAATATTTTTTGCTTCAAATTTTTGAGTTTGAAAATTATTTTTTGAAAAACTGCTGCAAAAAGGGGAGCATTGTCTTAGCGTTGTTTTTAACAATTTGCTTTCTGTCTTGAGTCAATTTTCTAACTTAATGAGGTAGAATAGTCCCCCCTCTCATTCGATTTCTTCCTTTTATAAAAACGGCTTGTAAGATTTTGAATGAACTCAGCCTGTGATGTCAAAATTGAATGTTACAAAACTGGAACACAGCTAATTTTCAATTAATTTTTAATTGTTTGCTTGCAAGCAGGGTTGGCTTCAGTATCGTATTATCTATATAGTATTATATAATATCGATTTTTCCAAAAAGAATGTAGTTAAGCATTTATGGTATTACAAGACTTATATACCTAATAATTTATACATCCAATTTCTAGGCAATTATAATTTTATAGCACAAGAGCTAATTTGTCTCTATTCTTGAATTTGCACTATTTTGAACGTATATTTACCTTCGGCCTTGGCAGTTTTAAAATTTATAAAAATTGGAAGGGGAATACGCCAAATTATGTGCGTTTCTCTATAATTTGATTATGAATAAAATGCTAGTTGTAACGCATTACAAAGTTTTGTGCTGAATCACCGACTTTTTGGTTATGTGAGTTGACTGTTCTTTAAATTAAAGGAAGTACAAAATTTATAAGCTATTTTTCGAAATGATAAAAATACTGTTGGACTAAGTTGGTGTTTGGTTTTCACTCTTGTTGGACGATATGCTATTCATATAAAACGTGCATTATTTGCGATAAATTGAATCATTATTTCCTTAGAACAACCACACAAGTTCATTAATTTATTAAAAATACAAACAAATAAAAAAAAGTACAACGTAGTCGGCTATATACAATTTTTAACAATACCAACAACATCAGATAAAATCACTTGATAACAATGATTCAGTTATCATATTAAATCAACCCCTATAAGTCAAGCGTGTCATTTTAATTCACCCCTTAACCGGTTGCTCACATTTGCTTTCGTCCTAAAGGATAGAGTAGGTAGGGATGTGTGGTGTTTGCATGGGAGGTTGAATTGAGTAATATATATCTCTGAGATTGTTTCCATTTCATGGATGAAAAGGTGCGAATGGAATGGATATGTTCATTGGTTTCGGCTCAAAATCTGTAGTGTGGGGGTGCCATAAAAGGACTGGTGTCTAGCAGCTTCGGGGGGGGGGGGGGGGTTTGCTTGGTGGTTGTCTACCAAATTGTAAGGACGGCATGCCGGTGTTATTTTTTTCCGGAGATGATCAAATGAGAGTGTGAAGTAATTTGCCATAACAAATTCCGGCAGCCGGGGTAAGGATACAATAAAAAAACAAAAAAACAGCATTACAATATGTTTTTGTTGGTTGGCTTGTTTATGTCAGAGTTACCTTTGAAAGTTTTTAACTAGGGTAGGTACACGAAAAAGCCTGTTTAGTAAGTGAGAGTATATAAAACTGTTCCTGGAAAAAATCGCTTAGAGGCAAGCAAACAAAAATAGTCAACGTTTTTGAATAGAGGTCATAACAAGAGCGACCTTACTGATTTTTGTTTAATTATTTTTAAGATGCCTGGAACTCTATTAAAACAAAAAAAAACCCTTCTTCACATATAAGGTTTTACCTGTTATGCTCATTCAATCATGTTAAACGACATTGTACATACATTTCAAAAAGGTCAGATCCTTGTTTAAATAAATATATGTATAAGTTGTCACCAGCCAGCGATTTCAAAACCACATCGGAATCACTTCTGCCTTGAGGCAAAAGCTAGTATTTAAAATGCCATTACAAATACGACTCGCATAGAACCTAGAGTCCAGACACCAAGGCAACCTTTACGTTCATCCTGTTCGTGTCCTTGTTGTTGTCCGGAAAAGTAGAGATGAATTCTCTTGCTGGAATAATATTTTTTTCTTTTTTGTTTGTATTGAAATTGGCATATGATGTGAAAAATATGTTTTCCCTTGTTGTTTGCGTATCGTAAACAGGAGATTGATTTTATTATGGGAAATATTGTTTCATCAACCAAAGAGGTAACACGACGCCGCGCCGCGCCGCTGGCCGGCCGAACGTGCCAGCCGCTTGATTGTTTGCCTGATGCTGTTGTTCCGTTGTCCAATTGAAAGGGAATTGTTGGAGGTTTTCATTTGGTAATAACAAAATCCAGAGAATATTGGTTGATGATGTGGGAAAAATGACAGAGCCGACGAGCTTGTCAGCCAGAAGGAAAGTGAGGACCACTTATTTTAATGTTTATTTGCTTATTAAAGTGTGAAAACAAGTATTTGTATGATGATAAAAAGAGGTACAACAACCATAACACGTGGAGGTTATTTAAATTTTTGGTATGGAAAATAGGTAGACTACGCAGGGTTAAACACAATTTAATTATAATATTTATTGCTATACCCATGGTGATGGATGGGCTTACGATTAATCGAAATGTGTTTTAAAAATTCTAATATCGATCTTTTAAATTTGTTGCAACGGGTCATGATGTTTTGTATTATACCACATTTTGTGGAAAAGTAACGCATTCTGCTTTTCTAAACTCTGTGTACCTTTTAAATTGTCCAATTTGACAATAAAATCACAAAGCGCATTTTAGTTCTGGTTTTCTGATATATTGTAAGAGCTTTATAGATAGGTCTGCTGCTAACCTTTGTTTGCTCCAGCAAAAATGCATTTTTTACAAAAAAAACGCTGAAATCACCCCTGTTTTTCTGGTATTTTGCGTTTTATCTTAGGAAATATGCAATTCAGGAAAAACTTAATCATTAAAAAGTTTATTGAAAAATTTTCTACAAGACCATATTAGTTTTAAATTAAAGCATCGTACGTTTCTGTTTGCTAAAAAGAAATTATAAAAAAAAAAATAATACAATTTTGCTACAAATGTGGAAAAATAAACTCTGAAGTATTTCAATACAAAATTCTTGAATCGGACCCTTATTGGTTTAATATAGTTTTGGCATGAAATATGATGTTAACTAAGTGGTTAACTGTGTTTAAAGAAGGAACCCTTAAATCTCATAAAATATCATAACAAGGCTAATTTTCTTTTATTTTCAAAGTTTCGAAAACTGTTCGCTGTTATGTATAAATAAAAAATGATTTCGAGAAGCATTTTTAAGGAACACTTTTTGAACATTTTGAGTCGTTAGAAAAGTTATAATTAAAACTAACATTATAAATATATTTTATGATAGTTAAGGGTTCGCTTAAAGATGTACATATGTTATAAGTTGATTGAATTCTAAACTTTAAATTGTTTTTTTTTTTTATTACAAACAATTTTGAAACAAATAAAAATGGAGCCTTTTTTTTAATTTTGTGTGTGAGCTTTTAAATTAGAAAATATTTTATTAAAGCGAATGCATAATCCATTTTCAGTCTTTGCCTGAAAATTAATAAAAGCATTGAATTTAAAAAACTATTACTAAATAATGAAATTAGTTTGAAATAAAAAAAAACGCTTTTGTTTTTTTTAATTTTTGGTTTGAAAATTAATTTTTCAAAAATTGTTCACTTAAAGAACTTAATTTAAAAATAAAATAAAATAAAATAAAATAAGAGATTTCGTGCTTTACAAAAAGGTATAACATGGCATTTTAAGTGTTTTTTTTTATAAGTTTCCGATGATTTTTTAAAAAAAAGTTATGGGGCGGCTAGACCTCAAAACCGATACGATTCTTTCTTGGCTCAACCCAACCTTTTTGTCACACCGTATGCGAATCAACCTGTATACCGGCATGAATGTGGATATGTACTTATTTGAATCCTTATTTCCAACTTTAAAAAGGGTTATGGGGCGTATACGTACTTTTTTTTTAATTAAACATTTTTGTTTAGGAAATAATAGAGCGTGAAAACACTCATACTTATCTTTTTTTTTTTTTTTTTTTTTTTTAACATGCCGCGCACTAAAGGGGTTCTTACTACCCTTAATTATGACTAGCACAGTGCGAGCCTTAGGAAAACAAGGAAGGATTTAAAAGGAGATACCGATGCACATTGGTTTTGAAGTTCTGAATATCAAAATGGGGGGGAAAAATAGGGTCAGGTAAAGCATTCCACATTCTTGTTGTGCGACTAAAGAAGGAATCCCTATACTTAACGGTACGTCTAAAATTGGGCTCAAGGGTAAACTGATGAGCATTCCTAAAAGCGCGAGTTTTACGGTTGAATTGTTTAAGGGGAGGAATGCAACTGGCTATTTCACTTGAACACTGTTTATAAAAATAGCGATAGAACAGTGAGAGACAGGTGACATTGCGGCGATGTTTAGCTTCAACGTTTAAAGTTAATACAAATAATTCATTGCATCACGTTGTGTATGTTTTTTTAGATCAATTGAGTTTTTCGGATCTATTTAATATTTAAAAAATCACTTCTTTCAGGCAGATTAATTTAATTTAGGCAAACAAGATAATGAATAATTTATAAAGAAATAATTTGAAAAAAAAATAATAATTTGGAGTTATTAATATTTCAAAGGAGCAAACATTATCAGCAGAGTCCGTTTTGTTAAAGCTAATCATCACTTTTTCGTTTTAAATTGAAAAACCTTTCTAGCGAAGGGGACACAAAACGTATAGACGAGGATTAGGGTATCGCGCTCTGAAATTGAACATCAAAAGTCACGTTAGCAGTTCTGTCATTGTTTATCAAATGTATTAAATCAACTTACATTTTAACGACTGAAAAAAGGTACCCAGTTTTTTATTCGGTCTCCTTTTATACCCGTAAATTCGTTTCTAGTCTAAATAATCGTTAATTAACAGACAAATTTAATTCTTTTATTCAAATAAACTTGTTTCGTCAACTAATGGCCAGTTTCACAGTACAGATTTAAGCACAGAATTTAATTTAAGCTTAAGTTCAGCAATTAATTCGGTTCCTTAGCCTAAGCGCCCACATGCAACTAATTTGGGGTGATCGTTTAGTTTGTGTCAAAACACAAACCGGTTAGTTGCTTCAATCGGTGACTGCATAGTTTCTGCATGTGCGAGGACTCTCACAGAAAAGCATGGGATTCATTTTAGCAACCAAACTGTTTCGTGACTGAAAGTTCCATGTGCACGATTAGACTTAAAGTTGCATGTGGTCGCTAAGCCTTAGTGTTTGTTTAGTTTAAACCTCTTGAACTTATATCTATCTGTAGTTCAAGTTAAATGCATGTAATATTCTGTCGTTTAAACTTCTGTTCATAACTTAACAAGAATATTCAAATCTAAAATATTGTCAACAAACTGTCATTTAATAAAAATAAAAAACCATACATTTACAGTTTAGAAAATGATGTTGGAAACATTAGTAACGAGGAAATTTTAAACATTCGTTGTGAGAGTAACAAAAGAAAATCGCTTCCGATGGAATGGAGAACAATTCACTTCTGATGTGCTTTTTATATTTTCGTACTTTGCTTTTAGCACGTCTGAGGAACGCTAACGCGAACCACTTTTTAAATAAAATTTTAAATTGATTCTCATGCTGCTATTGCTTTTTCTTTCCACTGCAAAATGGTCCTTTTATTTTTTGTAATATTTGTGTGCCTCGTTACCAAGTTCATCAATAAATCCACAAAACTGATCTGCTATTCTTTTGAAACATGGTTCTATATACAAGTACATATGTACATACATATTTAAATTTATTTCTATTGTCTTATCTTTTTTTTTTTTAATTATTCTGACAGACAAAAATTTTAATTATTCTTGAACTAGAATTTAAGAACTAAAATGCGATGCCAAATTGTCTTGATACAATCATATTAAATTTAGTTTAGCTAATTGAACTGATATTTATTTTAAACTGTAAATCTTCGGCCACTAGTACTACTGGAAAATTAGCAAAAAAAAAAATCGTTTTATGGAACGAAATAATGAACAGCTGAATTTGTTATACCTTAAAGAGGGAAATTAAAAAAGCTTATGCTCAGTTTTTCGAGACCCCCCTGGGGAAATCCGCCATTTTGGAAAACGCGAATTGATCTTTATCTTCGAAACTAGCGATTTGAAGTGAAAAGTTGTCATAATCAAATGCAAATAAAATTATCTTTTGTTTGTCATCAAAACTGTTTTCTGCGTGGACAACATTTTTGAGTTTGTCTTTTTATTTTTTTTTTTTTTTTACTTTTTCACATTTTTCTCATTTCGTAAGAAACTTACATAAATTGTTCGTATGATACAAATTTTAGACCACAAAGTTCAACAAAAGTTCATATATTTTTGAACATGATACGATATTCCAGTCCAAATTTAGAGCTTTTGGAAAATTCGCTGATAAATCAATTGACCCGACAAAATATTTACAATAGAGATGGGCTTTTTCTTGGAATGAAATATTGGTAAGCTGATTTATTTATATTTGAAAGAGGGCTTTTAGAAAAGCCATGAATCTGGTGAAATCCACCATTTTGGAAATGCATATAGAAGTATATCACCGAAACTATTGATCTAAGAGGAATAAACAGGTTGAAGGCAATTAAACTATCTTTCGCTTGTACATACACTGTTTTTGGTGCGGGCAATATTTTCAACGTTATGTCGTTATATTTTTATGCAATTACTTATTTTTCACGTTCCCGAGGAAACTTACTTGGATTACTTTCCATACAAAAATTTTAGAACACTAAATTTCGAAGGTTTTGATATATTTTTAAAGATGATGCGATACCGCAGTCAAAGGTTACAGCCATTTTGGTATTTGCATTAATTTTAATAACAATTTAATATTTTATGCGGAGTTTTCATTTAAGCGCAACCAAAATTGCTGTAACTTTTGACTGCGCACAGTGTGAAATTTTCACAATCCAGCGGAACTTAAGTCAAGAAAAAAAGTTGAGCTGTCGAGTACAAAACCGATTTTGATCAGTTCTTAACATAACGGTTGATTCATTTCAGGTAGTAAAAGCTTCATGTTTCCATTATATTTTGTGCAGTTAGCTGTCAAAGCCAAACACCGTATGAAAAATAAATTAAAGGCATTTTACAGCGGATGGGCTGAGCTCTGCTGTTTTTACATGTGTTTTGTGAACGGTAAAATTATTCGATATTTTATATATCTGAAGTTAATGGTATATCCTTAAGTGAGTTTTACTAATTTTATTTATTTATTTTTATGTTTTTACTTAATTTTCGCTAGGGTATAAAAGAAAGTTTTTTTTAAACTTTGAGGCAAAGCTTTTTAAGTTTACCTGCGTGTACCCGCTCTAATTTTTTCATATTTTGATTCTCTGTAGTCTATATAATTAGAATCAAAAATAATTTCTTGCAACCTTTTGTAGCTCCTATACAAATATTTTTATTTTACAGAAAAATTAATAGGTTGAGTGTTTTTGAACTTTGGCACCAAACTCCAAGTAACGAAAAATTTCTAAAGTCATCAGATCCACTGATTTCGTTAAGATCGAGGTTTTCAAGAACTAAATGTCATGATCTTCCCGAAGAAACAGTTTCAAACTGACTGAATTTCAAATTATTTTTAAAAATGTATTCATTTTTTATTTAAAAACTATGTTTTATCTAATTTATTTTTAGTTAAAATAAAATTGAAATGAATTATTAAATTTAAATTAATCTGATATATTTAAATCATTTCCACGAAAAAAAAACAAGTTAAAAAAAAAATATTATTTAAATTTAGACTTAAGTTCCGCTAGAATCTGAAAATTTCCCATCATCTCCAAAATTTGGGAAATTTGGTGTTTGATAATTCTTATTTGGTAAGTAATTCACGTTAGCTTATTCAACAACGACAAAAATGCGTGAATGTGAAAAAAAAATAATAAAACGACATAACCTTGAAAGTATCGTCCGCATTGAATGAAAATGTGTGAATGAACGAAAGATAATTTAATTGCCTGCAAGCTTGGCCTTTGAAAGATCGATAGTTTCGGAGATATAGATCAGATCGCGTTTTCCAAAATGGCGGATTTCCCCAGGGGAATGGCGTCCCGAAAAACTGGACATAAGCTTTTCTAATAGCCCTCTTTCTTTCAGGTGTAAAAAATTCAGCCCTCCTATATTTCGTTCCACAAAATCATCTATCTTTCCTGTGCTACACACACTCAGCGATAATTGCGGAGATAGGTCGCCAGTCCTTCGCTCTATCGCTCAGAAATGTTGTATAATCTTTTCTTTTGTTTTGCAGGTTAGAGTAGTCAGCGACCCAATCTTCCCTTCCAATAGTCTAGGCTTGAAGCCTCTAACCGAAACAAAGTGGAGCAGAACCAAATAAACAAAAACTGTGGGATTGCATCAAAACAATGATAACGATTTCTTTTTTAACATTTATTAAATTTTTTTCTTTCGTTATTAAAAACGCCCCGGGATTCAATCGCCCGCTCGCGCTCCCTCTCGGCCCTTTTCGCTGCTTTCCTTAGGTACTCCGCTCGTTTAATTGCACGAGCCTCCTCTAAGAGTTTCTTCTTTTGCAATCCGGTACTCAATCCAGCCAACCGGTGGAGGTTGCCGAGAGTTTGGCGGACACGCACTTGGTGGCCACTTCGGTGTCGGCGGCTTGGATATCCACCACAGGCTTCGTGGGGTATCGGTTTTGCTGGTTGTTCTGGATAGGTTGTGGATGATCGTAGCTGTAGTGGCTTCGGGCCGGCAGTCGGATTGCAAGCAATCTCCTCCTGAATCCTCTGGGCGCTTCTCCTGCGATCTTCCTCCAGGGAGATCTTCTTTATTAGGCCAGTCTGCGGGATATTGGCGCGGGGCGAAACCTTGGAGATAACTACGTTATTCATACTACGTATGAACAGTAGTAGAGAAAAGGCGTAAAATAAGTAAGAAAGGAATAGGTGTAATTGACAGGTTAAGTGGGTGTCATGTTTGTATACGGATCCTACCTACGCGGTGAATTCCATTTTATTAGGCCATTGGTAGCCCACAAATTTCTGGCGTCGTGGCCTACACGGAGGTTAGATTAACTAACCCCTGACTGATTAAACCTGGAAAAGAAACTTGGATTATTGGTATTACCTCTGATTGATTTTGATTTTTCAAATGAAGAAACTGGACTGTTTTGGTGATTTCTGTGTTTTTTATTAAGTACTGACCGTCTTATAGTGACTGAACGAGTGACAATAGAATAACTGACCATTTCTTTTAATTTTGCCTAACTATTTATACCTTAAAATCTAAAAACATTACATACTATCCCTACCATTTTGCAGGGGTCAAAATTCTTACAATCTGGGTTACAATAATTTTTGTTTATCTGGGTTATTAATTTTGTAAATTCAATTGAAATGATAAATGAGCATTTCGCAAACTTAAATTCTATATTTCATAATACATATGTACATTTTATCCAATAATATTTTTGACCTACTACTATTGAAATGCTATTATGAGCATTTCACTATTTTATTATTTATTTCCCTACACATACGTTGCGTCATCCATTCATCGAACGACGTCTTCCAGTCCATCGTAGGTTTTTTCGCTGGTGCTGCTATTTTTGTTGGCTCAGTTGGGATTCCCTGCATTGTAACCGTAAGGTGCATTTGTTGGATTTGTCATTGGCTTCGAATTACCTTAATGCCATTTAGATACACAAAACGATCGCGTACTATTTTTGCTGAGTACAGCGAATCGAATTGTTTATTGCCTCTTGGCTTGCTTTGGCTTTTTTATTGTTGGTATTCGTTTGATGGTGACAAATATTATTCAATTAATTAAATGCACCTCTTGGTTTGGCTGACCTTGATATTAATTTGATGTTAATATCGTTTTGCTTTTCGGTTGGTTGTTGAGGAAGGGTATGGTGATGATAACCTTGAACAACGAGAAGGAATATTTTAGGCTAATATTCTTTCTACGTTGCGGTTGTTTGTATGTTCTTCATGTGAGAGTTAACACTTAGGTTGTGTGTTAATCATCTCACATAACAGAAGCGACCTACATAGAATTGCTTCCAATTCTGTTCTATTTATTTATTTATTAAATGTTAATCCTGAGCGGCGAGAAAATATACTCGACTTTCTCAATAGTAAACAAAGCTTGAGAAAGTTACTTGGAAACGGCCATTTATTGTACACTTCTGTTATTGTTTTGCTTGAACTTGTCGCTCTGTTGCTCGTCGCTTGTCGCTCGTCACTCGTCGCTTGTCACTCAGTGCTTGGCCGAAGTTCACTCAAAAGTTCAAGTACGTCTATTTGGATATATTCCCTTGTACTACGCTCGAAGGATATATCGAATAAAAACTTATATGTATAGTATATGTACATATATAGAATATATGGGGCGTATTAATACTCATTTTTAAACTGTGTCCAAGTTAAACCTAGGTTTTTTAGTACTTTCAGACTTTGATTCTAATTTTTGTTGTTTATTCATGTTAAAAAAATATAAATAAAACAATTTGCTGATGAAAATGGGTTGTAATAATAAATTGATCCAAGTTTTCTTTAACTGTAGTTTAGTAAACCCGGAGTTTAAAAAGTAACTATGAGTATCCCTCATTGTGTTTAAATAAATAAATGAAGCACCAGACTAGTACAACCATTTATTAAAAAGAATATGTACCTATATTCAAAAATAAGTTTCACATTAACTCTTAAAATATTATAATCCTCAACTTTGGCTGACACTAGAATTTATATTAAAAAAAAAACTTTTTAACACTCTTGAAACTATGAAAATTAACGTTCTAAAGATTGTAATTAATACTAAGGATCCTACAACACGCCAATATATCAGTCTCCTTCTTAGCGTTCCCATCCCTTAAAAATTGTTGAATGTTATTTAACCATCACACATTCAAAAGTAGTTGGGTTAAGTTTATATATATTTTCGTGCCTTATAAACTATATGCCACTTACAGCTATATAAATTTCTTGCCACTACCTATATAATGTTTTCTTCTAGCGTGCACGCTATATCGAAGTCTTACTCTACACTGTTAATGTGCATTCAATGCACCGGATAATACTAACCTTAGCAGTCTTCTCTCAAAAGAAAACTCTAAATTGCCTTTTAAATTGGCAGTTTCGTGTTTGGGTTCTTGAATAAGAAGAAGAGGAAATACGTTGTTTAATGTACTACCTGCATATATGTTTATAACTACCGCGTATTATCCAACACTATCCCAGCTAGCACCAATATTCTCATGGCCACTTTATAAACTTAAAAAAAAATTATACCAGCATTAATTCATGTACTGAGCAAAGAAAACGAATTTCGCCAGTATTATTGAGTTAAACTTATATATGAATTAAACTGAATGTTTGAATGAACAACAACCACTTAAATTGGCTACATTGAACATTTTCATAACGAAGCGAAGAGAAAGCTATGCAGTCTAACTGCGAATGTGTTATCATACAAAAATCCCCTTTGAATGAAAATAATTCTTGACCGTTGTCCAATCTTATACACACATTTCTCTCCTTATAATGTATAACGATACTCCATTTTCATGAATTAAACTATTTAACATAAATTTTCGTATTAGTCCAGTCACCTTGTCATTTGTATGGAAGCATCAAATCTGGTATTTCTTTCTGGTTTTTTGCTGAGTTGTTCAGGCCTAGTAAATGGCCTAGTAAATAACCTAAGTTTTCGACCTCAAGCGGGGACCGCTTCATGCTACAAAATCAGAAAAACCGCGACCATGAAGTGGTCGCCGCTCGATGTCGAAAACTTAGGTTATTTACAAGGACAATATCCTGAACCACTCAGCAAAAAATCAAAAATACCAGATTTGACGCATACGTGAATGTATATATTTACTGTACTATAATTTGTTAATAATCCATTTTTTCTATTTTTCTTAAATATACTTTAACACGTTCTAATAAAATCACTTTTAGTTTTTCAATGATGAAAATCGTTTTCAATGAACACATTCGTTCCAATGAAATGGGTTCCTTCTCTTCCTGTTCTCGTCTGTCAGTTTTTCGTTCAATGATCGACTCTAACCTCAAAGTTGTTTTTTGTATGGGGTATGGAATTTTCAATGAAAGAAAATTTCTTGAAAGCTATAACCGACTTGTCAGAAAATATTCCACTGTTTCACTGATTTGTGTTTCAATGATGGATTTCAATGAAAGCTATAACTGGCATCTAAGTTAGTAAACATTTTCTTAATTTTAATTAATTACTATAATGATTCGTTTTTTTTTGTAATTCCTGTAACAGACCTAAATAATGTGTCTTTCCAACGTATTTAAGTGCTTTGTCAAAAAATGATTGATAATGCTGGAATAATATTTATATTATTCAAAATTTGAAATTATAACAAGAGTCCAATATCAGGAATAAAAAATTAATGGTAAGAAATACTCACCCATACAAAAATATTTTTTTTTCTGAATAGGTAAGTAATATAAATGCTATAAAAGATTGCACAACAACATTACAAGAGGTATAAAAAGGCTTAGCAGTGCATTGTTATGTTTGAAAAAGTAAAGAAAGTAAAAAGTACCTACTAAGGAAACTATTTTAAACTTGCTTTATAGGGCAAAGTATTGGTTTTGTGTCAACAAAAAGTTCGAGGTTTTAATCAAAACTAACATTACGGTGATGGAGAAGCCCAAAAAATTGATTTTCGTCAAGACGTGGGTCAGCGTACGTGTCGGTCGGTCGGTCTGTTTGTCTGTGCGCCCCGATGAACATCGATTTAGAATCTAACCGGTTGGACAGGTTTGCTTCAAATTTGGTGTGGTGTTTTTATGTGATTCCCTAGAGGACAAATTCGGATTTTTGTTTAAGGTCATTTAGAACGGGTAGCTGCCAAACAACTGCTTTATCAAGTTTTCTAGAAAACGGCTCTTACGATATCTTAATTAAGCTTTGTACATGTCATCTTAAGACCAGGTCCAATAATACCATGTTTTTACCAAAACTACGAATAATGGAAGTAAAATATGCTTTGTTTTTTGTTTTAATTTGCATTTTTTAATATACATAAGGCCTTTTTTGTTGGTAAGTGTATACGCAGCGCAGCAACATTTTGCACTGCAAACAACAACAAAGGAAAAGTGCGGATACTACATAACGTGTTATTACTTTGTTTTGTGATGTTTAAAAAATATCTAATATTGTTTAAACATCACAAAACAAAGAACTAATACGTTTTGTAGTATCCGCACTTTTCCTTTGTTGTTGTTTACAGTATAAAATTTTGCAGCGCTGCGTATACACTTACCAATAAAAAAGACCTATAGTTGGTTAGGTATATCCCCTCATATCTTTAATTTGATTTTATCATTATTTTGCGATTCAATACTTAAGTTATTCAACGAATATTGCATTTGCAAAATTTGGTTCAATAAATACTAAAATAATACAAAAATAATACTAAAATAATAAATGAATACTAAAGGAATAGCATCAAATATATTGAGAATATAAACTACAAATAATAGAATCAACGTCTGAAAATACTATTAAACCTAGATTTTACTTAGACACTGTTGAAAAATGACTATGAATACGGCCCGTATAATGTTTTATTTTTGAAATTAAAAAAAAATATTATCCGTGTTTTTTTGCAGGTTCAGATAGAATTTGACGAAAAAAACAACATCTGATCTAAGGAATTTACATGTAAAATACAAAAACAACTGAAGTTCATAATATGAACTTAGCTAAGTCCAGATAATTATCGGTTCTTACTTAAGTTCAGATAGAAAAGTAGGTACTGCCAGCTTAAACACACTATTTTTCTATCGATAGTTTGTATGAAAACGTCAAAATATCTGAGCCTACGAATGAAAATATTTTTTATAAACAAAAAACAATGGGCGACCATTGTTTTGTAAATTAATTTTTTTCTGATTTAAAATTGCGTTTTTTTCACATTTTATAACTGATCGGAATAATTTTCTATACCTACGAGAATTCTTTTTATTGGAATGAATTTTGTTTCTATTTTGCATGCTTTTTCAAGAGCTAAAAAGTAGTGATGGGGATATCTGAGTTTAGTGATAGTGCTGGGCATTTTTGCTTCGATGATTTAACTAAGTTCGGATGTCGTTTTTTTCGACAATTTTATCTAAACCTGCAAAAAAAAACATGGCTACTGTTTATTTGTATTTCTTAGGGCAAGTTTTTAAGTGCGGGGTTAGAGTTAAGTTAGCAAAACAACATTCACGAACCGTAAAATGGTTAATTGGATTATTTGCCATTAATAAGTTGTTAATTAGTTCTGACAATTTCGAATTTGTCGTTCTATATTTCTTGTGTTGCTTTGCTAACTTGATATCAAGTTAGCAAAGCACCTTCTCAGAAAATTAATAAAAACTCTAAACAGTGAATGATTTATAGCTAAATAATTTGCCGTTAATTAGTTGTGACATTTTCAATTTTGTCGTGCTATGTTTTCTATGTTTTTTTTTTTTGTTTTGCTGTTTTCATAATTCGATGTCAAGTTAGCAAAACAACATTTGCAAATCCAAGAATGGTTTATCGTTCAATGTTTTCTAAGTTTTTTGTGTTGCTTTGCTAACTCAGAAAAGTAGTAAAAACACTTTAGAGTTATTGATTTAGCGAAATAATTGCCATTCTAGTCGTTAATTTGTTATGATAAGACATTTTCAATTTTTTGGTGCTGTGTTATCTATGTTTTTTTGACTGTTTTGATAATCAAGTTAGCAAAGAAACACCTCAAATCTATACTATGAAGGAGTTTTTAATTTGCTTTGGTATAATAATGGATGTTCAAAAGGGTAGCTATGTGCATTCAAGAGGACACAAGCATCCACAGGTTTTTCTCAAAACCCACCTCTGTCTACCAACTCCTACTCTCACCTCCTAGTGGTGAACATCGGGTGTTAATACGCCTCGGATATAGATGATTTTAAAGTTGACGACCCCAGCAACCGAAACAAGGACAATGAATTTCGGATCTGCACGTGGAACGTCCTGTCCTTAGAACCTGGACAGGCTAAAAGCTGACGTAACAGCCATCCAGGAAGTGCGATGGGATGGAGAGAGCATACGGAGACTGAAATCGTGTGACATCTACTACGGCGGGTGCTTGAAGGAACAGGGTCAGGGGCTCTTTGGTTGAGGTTTTGTGATAAGGGGAAGACATAGGCAAGAAGTCTTGGGCTTCCGAAGTGTAAGCGAGCGCCTGGTCACAATCCGCACCAAAGGCAAATTTAAGAACATTACGCTGATCTGTGTTCACGCCCCCCATGAAAGGAGAGAGGACTCAACCAAAGAAGCATTCTACGTTCTCCTGGAGACAACGTATGATATGTGCCCGAAGTACGACATGAAGATCATTCTTGGTGACTTCAACGCAAGATTCGGAAAGGAGGGCATCTTTGTTCGATAGCAGGAGGACACAGCCTACACGACGAAACTTCCGGCAACGGACACAGGCTGGCAGACTTTGCGGCGGGGCGAAATGTCATCATCTCAAGCACCTACTTCCCACACCTCAATATACACAAGGGGACTTGGCGGTCGCGTGATCAACTAACCGTCAAACAAATCGACCACGTTGCGATAGACGTGAGACATGCTACCAGTATCTTGGACGTCCGAACGTTCCGAGGGGCCAATATTGACTCGGATCACTACCTGGTGGTAGCTAGACTACGTATGCGGGTATCTATGACGCGACAACTTAGAGCAGATGATGTGAAAAGAGTCGATGTCGAGAAGCTTAAATCGCAAGAGACCGCCAGAACGTTTGCAGACCACGTAACTCTTAATCTCTCAGGAGGTCCGCCACCAGCATCAACTGCAGAGGACCAGTGGAAACACTGTCAACAAGCCATCATAAGTGCCGCCTCTGATGTGCTGGGTTTCACTAGGCGAATACAACGAAACCCCTGGTTCGATGAAGAGTGCCGGCTAGCACATGCAGCTAAGGACGAGGCCTACCAGGCAATGCTGCAGACTCGAACAAGAGCTGCTGAGAGAGTAGCCCGGGAGCTCTACGGGCTGAAACGAAAAGAGGAACGCCGACTCTTCAGGAGGAAAAAGAGAGGGCACGAGCAGCGTGCGGTAGAGACTATTGAGGGTTGTAGCGGTAGGCGAGATGTTGGAAAATTTTATCAGAGGGTGAAGTGATCCACCCAAGGATTCATGGCTAGAACGGAAGCCTGCCAAGATGAGAGTGGGGATATGGTAGTAGACACACAGTCAGTGCTGAGGATCTGGAAAGAACACTCCTCTAGACTGCTTAATGACGAAGACAGCCAAGATGCCGCTAATAGGCAGAACGCGCCATTCAACTTGGACGATGATGGCCAAGAGTTCCGTCCACCCGACCTAACCGAAGTGTGGCTGGCGATATCAAAACTTAAGTCGTACAAGGCTGCTGGTGCAGATGGCAAGCCGAACTATTTATGTCAGCGGGAGATGAATTGGCTAGGGGCATACACCAGCTCATCTGCAAAATTTGGTCGGATGAAAATATGCCCGATGAATGGAGCCTCGGTATAGTGTGCCCCGTCCCCTAAACGTCGCTTATAAAATCTTGTCGGCTATCCTGTGTGACCGCTTAAAACCTTCTTCACACTCCGACAGATTTAAGAAAAACCCCGGGAATTCCAGATCGATACACACCAACTTTTTATCGATTTTAAAGTCGCGTATGATAGCGTCAAAAGGGACGAATTATACAGAGCCATGTCGAGTCTCGGCATCCCTGCCAAACTCGTCCGCCTGTGCAGGATGACGATGGAGAAGTCTGGCTCCTCCGTCAAAATTGGTAAGACCACCACCAATTCCTTTGTTGTTGAGAAAGGATTGAGGCAAGGCGACGCGTTATCATGCAACCTATTCAACATCGTTCTTGAAGCCATTGTACGCAACGCACATGTCAACACCAGCGGTACGGACAGCAACGCACCTGCCCGACGAGTCTTCGAATCCAACCCCGACGGGGTACGCAGCAGAGGAAGAACCCGTAACAGGTGGCGCAAACAAGTGAATTACGTCATCAAAGCACTCGGTGTGCGCAACTGGAAGCGGCTAGCTAGGGACAGATCTGGCTGGAGGGGCTTGTTATTTGAGCCCGAAGCCCATCCTGGGCTGTGAGCGCACTCAAAAGTAAAAAGTAAGTAAGTGGTATAATAATGTGGGAATCATAGGCTATGTTTTGTCAATTAGCAAAACAACAAAAAAAAACATCGAAAACATAGCAATACGAAATCGAAAATGTCACAACTTATTAACGGCTAATTATCCTAAATTCACTCTAAAGAGTTTTTATTACTTTTCTGAGAGGGTGCTTTGCTTACTTGATATCAAGTTAGTAAAGCAACACAAGAAACATAGAAAACATTGAATGACAAATTCGAAATTGTCACAACCAATTACCGACAAATTAACGGAAAAATATCCAATAAACCATTTTTGGATTTGCGAATGTTGGTTTGTCAACTTGAGTGCAAAAGTATGATAAGCCACATTTTCAAAATCTCGAGATGATAGCAATTTAAGTTCAGACAAAAAGAATCAAATAATTTGAGCGTGATAACATGATAAGCAATATATATAAACAATAATATCGCACATACCTCAGCAATTTCTGATGATAAAAAAGATGATAAAATCAGCATCAACAATACTATCATCGCAATCTTCTGAAAAATCTTCGCTATCGATGGATTCTTCGAGAAAACTCATTTTTTTATAAAAATTTACACTTGTGGCTTATCACGTTACTACCGAACAATTCAATGAAAGGTCTTAATTGAAAAAGTCACTCTAGTGAATGACAACGGCCTCTCTCGGGAAATAGCCATAAGATTAAAAGTGTGTGTAGATATACTATGTACCAATAGATTTAGCTAAAAAACGGTGTTTTTGAAAAAGTGTGGCTTATCATGTTATTCAAATAAGCCCTTCAATTAAAAACAGCTTCCTGACGTAACTGGAGATTTTCAATTTAGGCATTAGGGGGGTTCACACTGTAATGTGAACACAAATAGAACGACTGTTAGAAGTTTTTGAGATTTGATGTGAACACTAGTTGAACAACTGATAGGTACATCTGAAAATGTGGATTTTGGTGTTTCTTTTTAATTTCTTATGTGAGATTCATAGAGAATGGGTTGAAATAGAAGTAAACCCATAAAAGGAAGGGAGACAAAATTCGATGAAACTGGTGCACAAAGTTTTTAAAATTTATTTACAAAAAATGAAGTTGATGAGGCAGGCGTTGAATGTGAACGCTAGCAACTTGACTCAGGTTGATCGACTTGTCGATGAGTGTGAACCCCCCTATTCGGGAAAAAACCCAAAAATGAAGTACCTAGTTTCCTCAAAAAACGTCAAAGCCCTATTTTATTTTTGGGAATTTTTTGTTAACAAAAACATGATACCTATGTATGGATATTAGAGTTCAGATTAACTGATTAACTTAACTTGTTCCCACAGACACCGGTGCATTTATGTATATCAAGTTACACAAGTTCCGTTAGCAATATACAATCGCGACCTTGACCTGATTTCCTATGATCGGTAATTCAAAACGTGAGACCCATGACCTATTAATATACTCTCACAAATGAAAATAAAAAAATATTAGGAATAGAATGGTTTAACATAAATAAACAAAACCAAGAGCGCAAATGCTCGCCATACAGTGGGACCATTGCGGAAGAAATATTTTATAACCCATTATGCCATCCATTATGAAAAAAATTACCTAAAACAAAAAATAAATATTTAAAAAAACAAACGGTATTACTTAAAATGCCATGTTGTACCAGCAATCACTTCTTTAGTTTTTTCTGTGAAGTGAACATTTTTTATAAAAAATATTTTCATTTCGAACTACATAAATCAATTTAAAATAAATAAAACTAATTGTTTACAAAATTGTACGTAATTAAGGAGTATCTACTACATATTTTTTTTTGAAATTCAATTGTGTTATGCTTCTAGGACTTTTACTTTACAAAAAAAATATCTCATAAAAATTTAATAAAAATTGACGATAATCCACCGGTTTTAAAAATTCGTCTTAAATTTATGAGAAATCTTGTTTTCTTTCTTTTTAATATTTTGAATAGGTTTTAAAAGTCCTATAACCACCCAGTTTTCAGTTTTTGGCTTACAATTGATAAGAACATTGAATTGAAATAAAATGTGTATTATATATGTATGTGTCCGGGTCGTAATAATGGTTTCAGAGTAAGACATTTTCTTGAGCTTCAAACCAAATTTTTCAAATGCTAAATCGCATGAAACGCATTCTTTGGATATAAATTATTTTGATAAAAATTAAAACTATTTCATGAATTGCTTTTTAAATCTGTCCTTCAATGTCATAGTGTCAGTGTATAAGTTGGTGCGTAGTGATTAGACACAGGCAAATCAATACTCAAGTCATTGAAAAGTTCAGTTTTGGTACTAGGACTAAAGAAGACTTTGTATTGTATTACCATTTTAGTTTGGGCTTATTGAATTTACATATGATATAAGAAAAACATCTTTCTATTATTTTCAATATAAAAATAACTTTTATCCACAAAACTCGTAATTTCATCTGAAGAAACTACTCTTCTTCTTCTCCAAAACTAATTTCGAATCCTTTCAGTACAATTAGTCTTTTTTTTTCGGAAAATCGTTTTATTTTTGTTAGTTTTCCCGGACGAGTAGATTCGTATTTTTAAATACCCCACTTTTATTAAAAATCATTCCAACTTAATGGTTTTAGTCATAAAACGGACGGTATCTAGTGTTTAATTTAGCTGATAAAAATACAAAACAAAAATTCTACCATTCACAGTTTTTTGACCCAAAAATCAAAAGTGTTGCTCTCGAATGATTGCCTTAACGATTTCAATTGAATGTTAGCAACATGATCTTATAATAATGTGGGACCATTTTGCTTAGGTTGAATTAAATAGTCTTTCTAGATTTTAAACTATTATATTCGCGATTGTTATACATTTTATTTAATAACAATATTTTATAAGTTATTTAATAAGTAAGTCCCTTAAATAAATATTAAATAAAATGAATTAAATAGCTGTCGGGATATCACTATTGAGTCGAGTATTACCTACCCAACTGTTATATCACATATTATTAATAAATAATTGTTAAAAAAATTAGGGAAGTGTGGAATTTTTAAAAAATGTGTTTCCAATTCCTTCCACCAACGCGGCCCCACCATCTTGAAAAACTATTCAATTTTGGCACCTGTACCTGTTCAACAAAAAAAAACTGTATGAATCTAAGCAACATATCAAAAATTCCAAACTACCCTTGTTTTTATAACTATTCAAGAAAATTAACGATTATGTAAGGGTGAATATCTTACTTTATAATAAAGAGCTCTGAGCTTACGTTATGTTGACCAGGTATTTAGTCCAGCTATAACCCTGATCAACAAAACGTAAGCTCAGAGCTCTTGATTATAAAGTAAGATATTCACCCTTATTGTGAAGATCAACTATCAATTAATAATTGAAATTCTTCATTTCAATCAATTTTATTTAATGGTATTGTGAGTGTCAACTGTCAATTAATTGTCCATACATTTCGAATTTGTATCAGTAACCTATTTTGAAGGAAGGTATTGCGAAAAATTATCAACTTTTTTGTCACCTGGCATTTTTTTTTCAATCGTAAATTTGTAGTCGATGAGTTTGATTGCTAAAAAAAAAAACAATAGATTGTAATTTCGAATTAAAAAATTGTTATTTTTTTTTCTTTCCAAAGGTCTCAAAAATTATTACGTAAAGGGCTCTGTAAACGCTCGAACATAGTGCTAGTAAACTTGGTTCGAGTACTATGTTCGAGTTTATAATAATTGTATGCGGGCGGGTTCTAGTACCAATTTTTTGGTATCACCAAACAAAAATTTGGTCACACCAAAACTCAAAAAATGTTGATATTTTTCAAGGTTAGAGGGCGGAGCTAAGTGTTTTCGCACCAAGTTCTATACTGTCTGCGGACTGGTTTACTACTTTCACTTGAACATTTTGATATTAAATTTAAAAAACAAAAAGAATAATGACAGTTTAGTTTTAAGTTTTAATATAAAATTTCATAAAACAGAAAAGGATAGTGTCAAATGGTAAAATTTTAGAAATAATTTTTGGAGTAAACGTCATGTGTCGTAAATAATAATGAAGTTCGAGTAGAAAGTGTCAGCTTGGTTTCACTGTCTGCGGAGATGAGTCAAACAAAGTTTACTAGCACCATGTTCAAACGTTTACAAAGCCCTTAACTAAAAATAGTTGTGCTTTGAACTCGCCAAGGGATTTTTCACTAAAGCTGGAGCACATTCAAAGTGGGAAAGAATTGTAAATTGAAAAAATTGGTTTTCTATGACCTCAATGACTTTTCCTAGGACAGAGCGATGCAGTTGAGGGTGAAATACTAAGATTGAAGTCATTTCTTAAACTTGTAGTAACCACGTACACAGAATTTTCGCACTGTTGCTAGTTTCAAAATATTGGGCACGGCTGAAATATTTTGGCATTCCATTTGACTTCTATTTCTTCGAAAATTTCGACAAATAAAAACATGGACATCCGAAGCAGAGTAGGAAAAGATTAATTTATTTGTATCTTGCATTTGATTTGACAAACTCCTTCGCATTCTTGCCATTTCAATAAATTATTTAAATCCTCGTATTCATCAAAAAAATTATTCGATTTTATATTTTGTATTTTGTTTTTAATTTTTATTATTATTTGCTTTCAAAACTTCTGTCAGACGCAAACCCTCATTCAGAATAATAAAATAATTTTGAAGGCATTCACAATAGCACAATATTTTATCAATTCATGTTCACAATACCGGTTTCGATTTGAATTGATTATATTCTATCAATCGTCAATCGGTTGATAGTTGATCTTCGCAATGGCTGATTACTTTGACTGATAATTTGTATCATATCAGTAAAGGCTTACATAAATCAGCTTAAAATTGGAGCGAAAAATTGGCAACGATAGAAAAAATGACAAAGAAGCAATGCAAAACAAATAGAAAAAAACTTTCGTCAACGAATGTTTCACGTCGGTTTGGAGAGACCTCCATTTTTCCTGAAGATGACGAATGTGTTGAATGTAAACTAGGCGTACAAAGGCTCTCCAAAACAAAGGCGAAACATTCGGCAGGACAACGAAACTTTCGCCTGCCAAAACTTAATTACATGGCACTCACACTGAAGCTATGCGGTTTTCTATATGAACCAGGCGACCGACTGCGAAGGCGTGACCATACAAAAGATGTCAAGAGCGAATGTTTGCCTGGGAGAGCTCTTAGTCCCATTTATTTCAAATCAACAATTTTATTCAATGTGAAATTCATATTTTCCCAAATAATGGATCTCCAAAAAGCTACCTTCAGCTCTACTTTGGACAAGTTTTGAAAGAAAAAAACTTTCTCTTTAACAGTTTTACGTTCTTCGTTCGTTTTTCCGGTTTTTCGCCATTCACCGGCAAGTCGCTTCTTCATGGATGCGCACTGATTATTTATTCCAAAACGGGCCAGCAAGCGCCAACGTCGGAATTCGACTACAATTTACCACGTGCATAAATCACATACGTATCTGGTTCTTGTATGGAGGGCGTTCGATTTGCATTTCAGAGGCTATGATATAGCTAACCTTGAGTTGGCGATGGCGTGCCAATGTGGTATACGAGTATAGTATAGCGATTAGTTGAAGGGTGAGTTCGTGCGAAATAAATAATAATACTTCCCATATATCAACATGTGTTCAAAATCCCTTTGCCATCTCCAAAACCCATCTTCCATCGAACAGGGTGGCTCTGGATGGCTATTTGCTTATTATTTTCGCTACAGTTGGTTGCACTTGCACCATTGCGTTGTTGGTAATGTGGGGTTGAGTGTTATATGTAAATTGACTAGTCCACGTAAGGGTGTCAGAATATACCTTAAACTTGATAGACAAATTTGAAATAGGGAATGGATTTTTTTTTTCGATTAACAAAAAATCCATGAAGTGTGATCGTTCTCTGTTCTATTAGGTCTAATGGTCTTTAAAGGCAAATTATTATAAGGTTGTGTGAAGAAAGTTACGAAAAATATTGATACAACAAAACCAATGAAAGTTATTGATTATAGTCTAAGCAAAAGATATTAATAGTATAAGTACTCCTGGTGAAGCTGATAACGAATACGTTCACCTGCCAGCATGTAGTGGCCCCGTTACCACGTTAAAGAACATCAAAAGTACAACTTTTCTGAAAATTGAAATCTAGTGGGAAACCATTTCAAATGTAATACAAATTGACGCCATCAACTCCCTGATTACAAAAATGACAGAAAGACAGACGTCAAGGTGATCCCAAAACCCAGACAGACGTCCCCGAAAACGCGATTTTTTGGCGTTTTTTGTCAAAAAGGAAACCACTTGAAATGTATCACAAACGAAAGGTATTTGCCCCCTCAATGTGAATATGTACATAACAGACGTCTAAGTGGCCACAAAACCCCCGACAGATGAGATTAAAGTTGCGGATTTTTTATGGAAATTTTTAAATAAAAATTTATCAAAAAAAGCAAAGATAAAAATGTATCGCATTCGGAAGGTCTTGACTACCAGAGTATTAATGCATAAGAAAAGGAGTCACGGATTTTTTACTTTATTTTTTAGTAATATGATTTTGAGGGAAACCACTTCAAATGTATCCCAATCAAAAGATCTTGGCTCCTTACCTTTAGCACCTCATATATGGGATATTCGCACAAAAAGTATGCCATCTAAAAGGTCAGTAATTGGTCGAAAAAGGTCAGCTTACTTCAGTAATTGGTCAGCCATAGATATCTTTTAATAACTTTTTTAAAAATTTTCAAGGTCAAAACTATTTTTAGCACCTTTAATGGGATATTCGAAAATAATATACACCATCTGAAAAGTTACCTAGACCTCATAAAAGGTCAACTAATTTCAGTAATTTGTCAGCCAAAGTTTTTCTTTAATTGAATTTTTAAAATTTATTTTTTCAAGGTCGTATAAGACTTTTAGCACCTCATTTCTGGGATATCCGCAAAAGAAGTTTACCATTTGGAAGGCCAACGACTCGTGATAAAAGGTCAGCTAGTTTAAGTTATCTTAATCTTAATCTTAACTAATATATACAATTCTTTTTTGTTTTCTTGTCAGTTTGGCTGTATAGGTGTCCGAACTAACAGCAAAACAATCAGTCATCAACAATGTCTATCCCCCAGCTATCCGATAGATAGCTTCTGAAAAAAAAAATAAATTTAATTTTTTTTTGAAATCAATAGAAATCAATTTCTTCAATATTTGGAAAACTAAGCTTAATAGAGGCAAAGTCAATATGACAAAGTCAAAGAAAATTAAATTCCCTACAAATAAAAGATATGCTCAGAGCTTTGCTGGAAGCAATAGAGATGCGAGAGTAGAAATATCGAACAAAAATTAAAAAACAACATTTTATTTCCTTAGAAATTTAATGTTTGTTAATTAGTTTACTTTTAGTATTACTATGAACATATCTTTTATTTGTAGGGAATTTAATTTTCTTTCACTTTGTTATATTGACTTTGCCTCTATTATGCTTAGTTTTCCAAATATTAAAGATAAACTACAAAAGGGAACATTTACCCCCCCCTCTCCTGCCTAAAGCTTGTTGCCCTGGGCTGGGGACTTTGAGTATGTTGTACCTAAGGGTCAGCTCTACCACTCACACAGTACCTTGGGTGGCTTGCTTTGCAGGTTCAAAGAATTTATTCATTCTTTAACCTCAAGCTCAAAGAAACACTACAATCACATACTACTATAATAATAATATGGGTTTGTTTTATCATACAAATTCTATATACTACTGAAATACATCAGCCAAGTAGAAGACTTAGCACTATTTAATTGGACTTGTTGAATTATTGATTCAATAAAGCTTTTAACGGCCTTTAGTCCATACAAATTGGCGTTTCGTCCCGGCGTTCTCACTTGGACTCTTAAGTTGATGGTGAGGGCCTTGTCAAGACACAATTTTTATTAAGTTCAGTCCAGCTTACATCAATTTTACTGCGAAAATCAATTGTGAACTATATCCTACCCAAATAGAATTTCTAATCAAGAATTGATGGAAATTTTGTTACCCGTGGCCTGGAATTGTTTACATATGAGTGTATACCAATTCTATATACTACTGAAATACATCAGCCAAGTAGAAGACTTAGCATTATTTAACTGGACTTGTTGAATTATTGATTCAATATAGCTTTTAACGGCCTTTAGTCCATACAAATTGGCGTTTCGTCAATTAAAAAGAAAAATCAAAAACAAAATTTTCAAATTATTTTTTTTTTAATAAATTTTTTGAAAGTACTAACTTTTTTTTTGTTGTAAGTGCACATTTTTTTGTTTTAAGTGTTGCCTTTGTTTTTAAATATTATATGAAAACAGAAACCATTTCAAATGTAATACAAATTGACGCCATCAACTCCTTGATTACAAAAATGACAGAAAGACAGACGTCAAGGTGATCCCAAAACCCAGACAGACGTCCCCGAAAACGCGATTTTTTGGCGTTTTTTGTCAAAAAGGAAACCACTTGAAATGTATCACAAACGAAAGGTATTTGCCCCCTCAATGTGAATATGTACATAAAAGACGTCTAAGTGGCCACAAAACCCCCGACAGATGAGATTAAAGTTGCGGATTTTTTATGGAAATTTTTAAATAAAAATTTATCAAAAAAAGCAAAGATAAAAATGTATCGCATTCGGAAGGTCTTGACTACCAGAGTATTAATGCATAAGAAAAGGAGTCACGGATTTTTTACTTTATTTTTTAGTAATATGATTTTGAGGGAAACCACTTCAAATGTATCCCAATCAAAAGATCTTGGCTCCTTACCTTTAGCACCTCATATATGGGATATTCGCACAAAAAGTATGCCATCTAAAAGGTCAGTAATTGGTCGAAAAAGGTCAGCTTACTTCAGTAATTGGTCAGCCATAGATATCTTTTAATAACTTTTTTAAAAATTTTCAAGGTCAAAACTATTTTTAGCACCTTTAATGGGATATTCGAAAATAATATACACCATCTGAAAAGTTACCTAGACCTCATAAAAGGTCAACTAATTTCAGTAATTTGTCAGCCAAAGTTTTTCTTTAATTGAATTTTTAAAATTTATTTTTTCAAGGTCGTATAAGACTTTTAGCACCTCATTTCTGGGATATCCGCAAAAGAAGTTTACCATTTGGAAGGCCAACGACTCGTGATAAAAGGTCAGCTAGTTTAAGTTATCTTAATCTTAATCTTAACTAATATATACAATTCTTTTTTGTTTTCTTGTCAGTTTGGCTGTATAGGTGTCCGAACTAACAGCAAAACAATCAGTCATCAACAATGTCTATCCCCCAGCTATCCGATAGATAGCTTCTGAAAAAAAAAATAAATTTAATTTTTTTTTGAAATCAATAGAAATCAATTTCTTCAATATTTGGAAAACTAAGCTTAATAGAGGCAAAGTCAATATGACAAAGTCAAAGAAAATTAAATTCCCTACAAATAAAAGATATGCTCAGAGCTTTGCTGGAAGCAATAGAGATGCGAGAGTAGAAATATCGAACAAAAATTAAAAAACAACATTTTATTTCCTTAGAAATTTAATGTTTGTTAATTAGTTTACTTTTAGTATTACTATGAACATATCTTTTATTTGTAGGGAATTTAATTTTCTTTCACTTTGTTATATTGACTTTGCCTCTATTATGCTTAGTTTTCCAAATATTAAAGATAAACTACAAAAGGGAACATTTACCCCCCCCTATCCTGCCTTAAGCTTGTTGCCCTGGGCTGGGGACTTTGAGTATGTTGTACCTAAGGGTCAGCTCTACCACTCACACAGTACCTTGGGTGGCTTGCTTTGCAGGTTCAAAGAATTTATTCATTCTTTAACCTCAAGCTCAAAGAAACACTACAATCACATACTACTATAATAATAATATGGGTTTGTTTTATCATACAAATTCTATATACTACTGAAATACATCAGCCAAGTAGAAGACTTAGCACTATTTAATTGGACTTGTTGAATTATTGATTCAATAAAGCTTTTAACGGCCTTTAGTCCATACAAATTGGCGTTTCGTCCCGGCGTTCTCACTTGGACTCTTAAGTTGATGGTGAGGGCCTTGTCAAGACACAATTTTTATTAAGTTTTCAGTCCAGCTTACATCAATTTTACTGCGAAAATCAATTGTGAACTATATCCTACCCAAATAAAATTTCTAATCAAGAATTGATGGAAATTTTGTTACCCGTGGCCTGGAATTGTTTACATATGAGTGTATACCAATTCTATATACTACTGAAATACATCAGCCAAGTAGAAGACTTAGCATTATTTAACTGGACTTGTTGAATTATTGATTCAATATAGCTTTTAACGGCCTTTAGTCCATACAAATTGGCGTTTCGTCAATTAAAAAGAAAAATCAAAAACAAAATTTTCAAATTATTTTTTTTTTAATAAATTTTTTGAAAGTACTAACTTTTTTTTGTTGTAAGTGCACATTTTTTTGTTTTAAGTGTTGCCTTTGTTTTTAAATATTATATGAAAACAACTCTTTCTAATTGAATTTTGCCTAATTTAATATACATCAACTTTTTCGTATAGTTTCGGATATATTTACAAAAAAGGAAATTAAAACACCTTTCTTAGCCCCACGGCATGATGAAATAACGGTGAATGACTGTGTATTTACCTTTTTTCTTTTTTCCACGTAAATTGGTTAGAAAACATTCAATAACTAAGGCAATAACAGGTTTTTCAGATTTGTTGACTTTTCTACCCCCCGTATCTCCTTTATTATTGCCCCTAGAAAAAATGTGAATATATCATTTTATAGACAATTTAATTGTCTCTAATTAAGCAGAATGGACTTTCCGTTATCATGCTAAGTTGTGCCAATATTCACGAAAATCTAAAGAGGGGTACATTTTAACCCCCCCTTCTCAGTTTAGCTCACGGCCCTGGGCTGGGGACTTTGGGTATGTTATACCTGGGGGTAACCCCTACCATATACAAAAATTATCCAGAGGGCCTTATTTTTTGTATTTATTTCATAATTTTGAGTCTTCGTTGACTGGGCTATTATAGCTATATGTTCTAGAAATTTGTATAAAAAAATTTATATACCTATTGTACCGCTGAGCTGAGAAATTAACAATATAATATTGTTTACACATATTACTTAATAACATGTGAGTGTGCGCATGGATTGATTTAGTTTTTTCTTATATTTAATCTCAATAGAATAACAAATAATTTGATAATCTACCTCCTATATTAGCGTCACAATTGATTTTTTTAAATTCATAAAAAATCGAATAAAATCCGTAGAAATGTTCTGCTTGTTCATTGTCAACCAGTGCAAAGCACCGTTATCTCAAATTATTTTTTTATCGTATTTTTTTTTTTAATATAAAAAATCATAATTTTATTGCTACTCGGCCGATTTATAAAGTTAAGATTTCAAAATTAAGCTATGAAATGTGGCTAAATTTTGTGTAAAAAAGTTATTGACGGGGGGTGAAAAATTTCTTACTAAAAGGGTGTGGAAATGACCCATCGAATTTATGTTACATATATTAAATTCAAAATTTGATGAGTATTTTTTAAATTCAAAAAACTAATGATACACAATTGTAGGTGTATTATTCTTCTACAAAAATGTGAGTAATTTTATATTTGTAAATCTCACGGGAAAAAAAGTACGGCTAATTTAGTAAAGTGAATCACAAAGAATCTTCATTTAGACAAGTTTAGAGGCTTCAAAATTGTATAGTACTTAATAGTTCATAATAAATAATACATGAAATTTGGGAAGAAATTATAAATAAAATTTTTGTGTATAAATTATTGCAAATTACTAAAAAAATTGTACTCAAAATGTGTTTTAGTAAAAAATCAACTCAATTCTTCGTACTGTAAATTCAAAAGTTAATGAACAATTTATATATTTTAAAAAACTAATGGAATAAAAAAAATAAATAAATATGGCAGACAAAAGGGAAGAAGGCACTGAGGAAGAGGTGAGGAACAGGGGAAGGCCGACGAACCTCGAAAGACTGTCGAGGAATGGTAGCATGGGATCGGTGGGGACATAAGTGACTTATGGAAGAGAAAAAGGGAGCAGGAAAGCAGACCTGGGCAAGAGACGGAGGAAGAAGCTGAGATATTTCAGCAAAGCAAAAAAAATGCAAAGGACACCCCAGAAGGAAGAGGAAGAAGTGTCGAAATTAGAGCGGATACTCAAGGAGATGAGAGACGAAGTTAGACAAGAGTTGCATAAGGTGAAGCAAGAGGTGAAAGAAATGACAGTTGAGATTAAGGAGGAAATGGGAAAGATGAGAGAAGAAATAAGAAGGGTAGAAAAGGAGAGAGAAGAACTGAAAGCTGAGGTAAGAGGGCTTGCGAAAAGGATGAAAGAATTAGTGATGAAAGAACAAGACGTACGGAAAACAGAGGAGAGAATAAAGAAATACACAGCCGATAATCAGTAAGGAACAAGGCCAAGGAATAGTGGAGGGGGGAATGAAAACCTAGCGGAGAGGAGGAAAGAAATGGAAGCAAAGGTAGAGAGACAAGAAAAAGAGAATATAAGAAGGAATTTAATAATTGAAAACGTGCAGATGCAAGGCACAATCAAAGGAACGATAGAAAGAATATTTGAAACGATAGGAGTCCAAGCTAGGATAGAGGAAGCAAGGGAGGTCGGAAAGAGAGGATCAGATAGGAAAGAAGGTATGATAGAGGTAAAGATGGAAACACTAGAGGAAAAAGCAATGGTGTTGAGAAAGAAAGCGAACCTAAGAGGAAGGATGGAGAGAATTGAAGATTATTTAACGTGGAAAGAAAGAAGAATGCAGTGGCTGATAAGGGAGCGAGCAGAAGAAGAGAAGGGAAAAGGGAATAGGGTCATTATAATATATGGCAAACTGATAGCAAATGGGGAGACATGGGTTTGGGATGAAAAAAGAGAGGTCATAAGGAATAGAATGGCTAAGGAGGGAGAACAGGAGAAACAATTCCAGAGTGAAAGTAGAAATGACGAAAAACAAGAAGAAGAAATCGCATTACAAATAGAGTCAAAAAACGCATAAGTGAAGGAGATGAAACAAGTAGAGAAGAGTCGGAGGATAGATGGAAAAAAGGCTTCTGGAATGAAGCGGGACTTGCAAATAAAGAAAAATAGTTCTGGGAAGAGTTCAAAGAATGGGAAGTTGTAGTGATGCTAGAAACGTGGGTGGAGGAAACAAATTGGGAAAAATGGAAAATAAAATTGCCAAAGGGGTATATATGGACAATACAGGGTGCAAAAAAGAAGAACAAGAAGGGAAAGGCAATGGGAGGGATGATGATGGGAATTAGAGAAGAAATGGCGATGGAGTGTGACGAAAGCCAGGAACAGGAAGAAGGAATAATGAGCAGGAAAGTGAAAGCAAGGAAAGACAAATGGGTTATAGTACCAACATACGTAAATGGTGACAGAGACAAGAAGTTAGAAAGCTTAAGAAGGTGGATGGAGAGGCAGTCAGAGGAAGAAAGAGTGATAATAGGGGGCGATTTTAACGCGAGAACAGGAATATAGGGTGGGAGAGTGAGGGATATGGAAGAAAGTGAACGCTGAAGGAAAGAAGCTAATGCAAATGTTGGGAGAATTAGGCTGGGAAATTTTAAACGGGAACATAGAAGGGAATGAAGAAGGAGAGTTCACGTATACAGGTGGCAGAAGGGAGACAGTAATAGATTATGTTTTGGGTGACGAGAGGACGAGAAAAGGGATAGAAAAGATGGAAGTAGCAGATAGAGTAGAGTCTGATCATCATCCTCTGGTGGTCACGATGAAAAAAGGAAGAAGGAGAAAGAAAGTGAAATCAAAGCGGGGCAAAAGAAAAAAAAAACGGGAAGGTGGTCGGAGGAGATGAAACGATAATTCGAGAGGAGAATGAGACTGGAGGAGGACGGAGAAGAATCAGAAAAACAGATAGGGGAGAGGATTAAGAAAGAGATTGAACGAAGTGAGTAGGTAGGTGGAAAAAAAATGAAACGGAATATGATAGGTTGGTGGGACGAAGAATGTAGGGAGAAAAAAGAAGAAGTAAGAAAGGAGTTAAGGTGTTGGAGGAAAGGCAGCGGGACAAAGGAAACATACAGGGAGAAAAAAAGAGAATATCATTTGATGATTGAGAGAAAGAAATGGGAGGAGCAGGAGGAGCTGTGGTTCGCTTCCCAGCCTCGTCCACCTAAAACCTAAAAAAATTTTTTTCAGGGCTACTGCCTCTTGCGAGGAATTGACAAATCCTCCAAGAGTATCACTTGTCACGAATAAGTGCTTCTCGTCTAGCCGTTCGGATTCGGCATAAAAATTGTAGGTCCCTTCCATTCCTGTCGACAGGCGCACACAGGAATGGTTGCGAGTTGTTAGTCACTAGGCCCTGGTTCTTCATGTGCCGTTGTGCCACCCGATTTATTTTTTTTTTTTTTTTAGGAGGAAATGATAAGAGAAATTGCAGAGGTCAATACTGAAAATAAAGTGTGGGAATTAATAATAAGAGACAGAAAGAAGAGAAAGACGATAGGGGGAAAGGATTGAAAAAGAGGAATGGAAAAGTTATTTTATGAGCTTAATTGGAGGGGTAGAAGAAAGAGTGAGAATGGGAACAGAGGGAACAAGAAGAGCGGAAGACTGCGATCAGTAAAGAAGAGATCAGATTGGTTATTAGAAAACTCAAAGAAGGAAAAACAATAGGAAGATTTAGATTTAGATTAGATTTAGATTTATTGGTTATTAACATATTGGTAACATATTTTTTTAATTTATAAATCAATTTGAGCATGGCTTTGCCATAGGAATAGATGGCATACAAAATGAGGCGTGGAGATATGGAGGGGAACAAGCTATAGATGTAGCGTGGGGAATCTGCAAGAAAGTGTGGAGAGGAGACGGATGGTTGGAAGGATGGAAAAATGGGGTGATCGCGCCGATAGTAAAGAAGGGGGCAGGAACAAAGGTAGAGGAATACAGAGGACTAACGCTCATGCCATCGTTATATAAAATATTCACGGTGGTTTTAGCGAAGAGGTTAGAAGAAGAGGCAGAGAAGAAAGGGATGATAGCACCAAATCAAGCGGGTTTCAGAAGAGGAGTAGGAACGATACACAACGTATATGTGCTGAACTATGTGATGAACAGAGAGATTGCCGAGGAGAGGGGCAAGCTAGTGGCACTATTTATAGATTTAAAAGCGGCGTTTGATTCAGTAGACAGGAAAATAATGATGGAAGCGTTGGAGGAAAGAGGAGTGAGAGAAGGGCTAAGGGAAAGAGTGGGGGAAGTCTACGAAGAAACGATGAGCAGAGTAAAAGCGGCAGGAGTGACGGGGGAAAAATTTTGGACATGAAAGGGAGTAAGGCAGGGGTGCCCGATGAGCCCAATTCTCTTCAACTTATTTACGGTGGATAAGGGGAGGTGTAAAAGTGAAGGGAAGAAGGATTTGCGCACTGGCTTACGCAGGTGATGTGGTGGTAATTGCGAAAAATGAAGAAGAGATGCAAAGTATGATAAGAAGACTGGAGAAGTACTTCGAGAGGAAAAAACTGGGAGTGAACGTTGGAAAGACAAAAGTGATGAGGTTCAAAAAAGGAGGAGGGAGGAACACAACAGTAGACTGGAGATGGAGAGATAAAAGAAGTAAAAGAATTTAAATACTTAGGGTATGTGTTCAAAAAGAATGGTGGGCAGGAGGCACATATAAAGAAGGCAGCAGCGGTCATGAAGGAAGCATGGGGAATTGGAAGAAGGAAATTTGAGAAGATATGGGAGAGGAAAATGTGGCTTTTCGACACCCTGGTGTGGACGGTGATGGGATATGCTGCGGAAGTATGGGGATGGGAGGAGAGACAATAAATGGAAAGGTGCAAGAAAGGTACCTTAAATGGACGCTAGGAGTAGAATGGCAAACTCCAGGATACATGGTGAGAGAGGAAACGAATAGGCATACAATTATGATAAGAGCAGGGAAAAGGGCATGGAATTATGAAGAGAAATTAGCAGGTGGAAAAGGAAGTGAAATAGCAAGGGAATGTTTAAATGAGATGAAAGAAAGACAGAGAGATGGAGATAGGAGAAGATAACGATGGGAAGAAGAGTGAGAATGGATATGAGGGACTGGAAATAGAAATCCGAAAAGAGCAGGAGAAGCAAAGACGGGAATTAATCAAAGAATCAAGGTATAACAGGTGGTATAAAGAAGTGATGACGGAGGGGAACCCCAATATTTAAAAGAGGGATGGAAAACAGAAAGGACGAAGAGAATAGTAAGAGTCAGCCTAGGAAATGAGGTGAGAGAAATGTGGTACTGTTGGAGAGAAGAAGAGAGAGTTTGCAGAGTATGTGAGGGTGAACAAGAGACTTGGGAACATTTAATAGAAAGATGTATGTCAGGCGGTGATGAAGGGAAATCTATGGGCGAAAAAATGAGGGAAATAATGGACGAAACAGGGAGGGGCAAAGAGTGGATAAAGGAACTATAGGAGGTGAGAAAAGAAAAGTCGAGGGAGAGCGGAGAAGAGGAGGGCAAGTAAGGATAGTAAGGAGAAGGACAATTCGTAACCCTAAGGGGAATCAATACAATTTAATACAAAAATGTAAAATACAAAAAACTGATGTTGCACATTTATAGGTGTAACTTTCTGCTAGGGGCAATTTAATAAAATAATTAACAAAAAAGCTCCATTTAGCCAAATTTAGAGGCTTCAAACTTGAGTAATACTTAATAGTTCATAACAAGTGATAAGTGAATTTCAAGAAGAAATTTATATTTTAAATTTCTGTGTTAAAATGTTTGCTAAATCTTAAAAAAAATCATACTAAAAATGTGACTTAGTGAAAAATCAATTCGATTTTTGGTACTTTAAATGCAAAAGTTAATAAAAAATTGATTCATTTTGAAAAACAAAACCAACACACCAATTGCTCTAATTCACTTCTAAAATATTGCTTATAAAAGTTAAGTGATTATTTCAACAAAATCCACTCTAAAATTAGTTTTATTGATTTATTTACCAAAAAAAATGCAAAATCGATCATGCTTTTTCAACGAATTTTATTTTTATATTTTCACAACGCCCATAAAATATTTTCGAATTTAAAAATTATAAATCTTGAAAATCTAATTAAAATTTTGATATACAAAACATATAGCCCAGTCAAATTCGACAATAAATTCGCAAAGTGCGATGTAGTTCTGCATTTTTTATATGTTATTGAGGCATGTTGGAGTAGTCTGTAGCTAAGTTTGCAACTTGGAAAAACCTGTGCTCGCTGCAGGCAAAATGCAACAGTGAAAAAAACGCTAAAATCACCCCATTTGTTCTGACATTTTCCTTTATAACTTTGGAAATATGAAACTTAGGAAAAAACCATCCACTATATTCTTGTATAAAGTTTTCTACAAGACCACATTAGTTTAAAATTCAATAATATAGACGAAAGGGTGTTTTTTTGAGTGAAAGGGAAAAGTGAATTACTATTACCGGTAAACCCCTCCCAAAGCTGGTATGTTGATGAAAGTTGGAAGAAATCTTTTATTTCTTGTTAGAACCAAGACTCAAAAGGATCCATGCAAATATATTGGTTTCAGGGGTGTTTTTTTTAGGCGGAAGGAAAATATGGGTTATAAAGCCAACATTTTATTTTTATGTAATCGGGGTACAAATATTCAGTATGGTACATGGTTTTAAGGTATTTCTTAACACTGAATCCAGTTTAAGTACAATTAAGACGATACAATCAACATTTAGAAAGTAATCGTCGTTGAAATGGAAAAATTAATGTATTTTTTAAGTAGAGCAGATATAATATTTTCCCTCAAAAACCACCGATGACAATTATAGATATTGGATTTATCGTTTTTTTATTCTAGGTAACAATAAAAAACAAAACATTCCTACCAACTCTTATCAACGTACTAGTTATAGGGATGGTTTACAGGGCATAGTTTTACACTTTTCTGTTACACTCAAAAAAACACTCCTTAGCCCTATATATTTTTATGGACTCTTTTGGTTCTTATTTCTTACGACAAATAAGACATGTGTGCCAAGTTTCATCACCATATCATTGAAATTTGGTATTGTTATGCTCGTTTCACTGAAAATTTAGTCATCATTTTATAAAAAGGTTATAACTTTTTCTAGGGAAATTATATGGAAAATATTTTGATTGCATAAGGTTGGGCATTGAAAATTACCCTAAGGTCATGTGCCATATGCTTATATTATACCAAGACAAATATATAGTGATTTGATATACTGCCACTTTCCCCTCCCCCATTTTGAAAGCGATTATAGAAAAAAAAATGGGCACGACTGGATCGCACAAGCTTGCTCTCGTAGCTAACAACTTGAGCGTAGCTTAAAATTGACAATGTGCATATGTAGTGATTCTATAACATTATGATATTATTAAAAAAAGGTTCAAAAACAATTTAAAATATAAATTATTACTATAAATTTGTTTTTTTTTAATAGCTTAAACAGATAGGGCTAAAAAAAGGTATGCCATCTGATTTTTTTTAATAAATATGAATTTTTGAAAAAAAGTTCAAAAATCGTTAGAGGGGTTTTCTTAAAAATTATTTTTTTATATATAAAAATTCTTGAACATTTTTAAAAACAAAACTTTGTATGCCAACTTTTAGCATTAAATAAAATACAAATTTTCACAAAATAAAAAAAAATATTCACTAACCCGTTTTCAAGATATTGAATTTTCAAAAAAAAAAAAATTCAATATTTTTTTAAAAATCCAAAAATAATTTTTTCGAACATTTTTATATGCAAAATTGTTAAAATTGTAAGCGACCTTTTGTGTAAAAATTTTGGTTGAAATCGGTTTAGTAGTTAACGAGAAATTTGAAAAGCGAAAAATCGGTTGTATGACAGGTACCGTTAATAACCGGTTATAATATTATTTTAGTAATTTTAGTACCTCGTATTTTTGTTTCGAAAATCATTAGAGCCGTTTTTGAAATAAATCAATTTTTGTATATTGGTTGTATGACAGGTACCGTTATTTTTTGAGTTAAAAAAAAATCAATTTACCCTCTAGGGAATCACATAAGAAGCTAAGTCTAAAGTTTGAAGAAAATCGGTTCAGCCGTTTAGCCTGCAGGTCGAGGTACAGACAGACAGACGGACCGACGACAGAATTGCGAGACCCACTTTTTTCGCGTTCTCTATAATCGTAATGTTGGGGAAAATTATTATCTCGATTTTTTTTTTTGCACGAATCCTAAACTTGCCCTATACTTCGTATATCGCAAGTAAAAACTTATACATTCATAAAAAAAGACTTCGGAAATGCTATAGAGTATGAAATTCTACGTCGATGCTCATCTTAAAATTTTATGAATATTCACTTTATAACCAGAAAATAATTCTGACAAATAAAAACCCTTATTTGCCGAGGGTATTTTGCTCCCCCCGCTTACAAGGGTGAGGAAGGGGTCAAAAAATTAATATATTCCTATGGCTTCAAGTATTTTAAATCAAACGAGATATTCCACAAAATCAACCGATGTCTGGTTCCCAATGTATAGGCTAATTTATGTGCAATTTCGTGTTAAAACATGGTCAGAAGGCAACCCTTATATCTCCGGTCTGCCAGTGTTCCCACCGTAGCAATTCTTCCTAAAAGTAAATTTAGGATGTTGACTATTAGTGTACGAAAGAATGAAGTGCAAGGTTGGCTCCCCTAACGCCCTAACTATTGCTCATATATTAAAATTTTACAATAGAAATATTTTTTACAGATAAAATCCAGAAAAAAAATTTAAAATTGTCAATTTATCTGCATACAATTGTCTATAATTCGTAAAGTACTTATCCGAATTTCAAAATGTATATGTCTGTGGAAAGGTCACTGTCTCACTATTTAAATACATACAAAATATTAATAGACAACTGTACAATTTTAAAGACTAATACCCTTAAACAGATGGCAGGATTATGAACATGTCCAGAAAATATCTAATGTAGTCCAAAAAATCTATATCCATGCAGCGGCATGGCAAAGCTTAGCTATGAGATTTTGATGTTTCAAGTGCGTATGAGTTTTTTGCCTGGTTTTTTTTGAATGTGTAAGTGAATGTTGGAATGTTAGAAAATATAATAAGTAGTGGTGAAAGGCTAATGAATGGCATGATATAATTTTCTAGTAAGTAAAAATGCCCTGGTTGTTGATTGGATTGTGGTGGAAGGTAAATCCTTAACCAATCATGTTTGATTTACATGGTCGTTGGAAATTTAGTTATGTTGAAATCAACACGGCGAATACTTTCACAATCTCCCGAATCAGTGAGAAACATTCGCTCCGTAGAGCAAATCATTCACAATGATAACAAAAATGGTAACAGCAATGCTAAATAACAGCAAAAAATGCCATATTACAGCTCCTCTCTTCTGTGCGTTGCAGCTCGTGTGTCGAAATGTCAAAATCTAAGGGCACCAATCGATTAAGGAGGGTGTTTTTACTTACCTTCTCGGCCAGCACTTTAGCACCAACAGAAACTAAGAAATTTCACTTTTCAATTTGACAGGTGTCGAAATGTCAAGATCTGAAAGCGCCAATCGATTTAGGAGGTGGATACTTTAACAAAAGGGACCCGGGCAACGCCGGGTGTTTCCGCTTGTATTATATATATTAGTGGTAGCTTATTCAAATGTTTACCAATTCAAAGGTTTTGACTCAAGAAAGTGAAAATATTTTTTACATGCGTTTGAGTTTCGCGAAACTGCTGATAAAATTCGCGGATGTAATTACTATTTTATCAATTAGATTATCAATACAAATTTCTTGATATGTTGACTCCCTGAGTCGGAAAATGTTACTGACAGACGATTTGAGTAACGCCAAACTATTTAAATCCAAGATAAAATTAGCCTTCGAATATTATTATTGTTTCTTTCCTTCAATTTAAATACCTAAGTACCTACCTAATTAAAAGGTAGGTAAAACCATTCAAAACACACCAAAAATTCAAAAATTAAAAAAAAGAAAATATAGCTATTAGAAAAGAACATAAAATACCAACAATATTTGTTTTATGGGTATTCCTATTAAACCGTGATGATGGCTATATCTGGCAGCTTTTTTCAACATTGAATCTCAAAAGTGCCACCGACGACAGTTGTATAAATATTGTTTCAGCATCGGTGCTGAGGTCTTGCCTTGAAAATTGCTGCATATAGGTGAACATGGGACAAATTTTAAAAGAAAACACTTTTACCAATCTAAAAACTCACTTTTTCTCTGAATAATATTTTTTTTTTAAATGCAGTGATGGGCAGTGCAAAAGCAAATATAACCCACAGTGTTTCAGTGCATTTTTAAGGTCTGTTCTGCCCATCTTCGCAACTATAGCTTTGCAACCATATAAGATTAATCAAAATCGGTTGACTACTTTTTATAGGTCGTTGGAAAAAAGTGTGTTTATGTTTTTCATAGAACATTTTGCTGTCTACAAAGTGTTCCTAGACTTTTTTTCGAAAACTTAAAATGTTATGCTCCTGTCGGATCGACGGGGACTTTTCGTTATTGCTGCGTTATAGCCACTGGAAGGCCCCACCAAGTTTAATCGGAATTTTGTTCAGGGAAATGTTTATTTTGACTGGGCTACTTTAATATCTTTTGGTTTCCTTTCACGGCCAAAAACTGCTGCCAGCTCTCGGTCTATTACATTTATATTAGCTTGAACAATGAACAGGTTCAGATGGTTCAAATTTTTTTAGAACATCTATGTAAAGTCTCTTAACGCAGAGGTTTCCAGATGCTTGCTAGTGAGGTTGGAAATGACGACATATGGCGTAGAACGTTTAATCGTTGCCAACCAATCTCCTCCAGTCGAAGAGTGCCGTTATTTGGAAAAACAATCGATAAGCCGCTGTATTTTTAGCTTCTTGACCAGGTCAACGTCCGTCAATGTATAGCCCGTATATCTCGTCGTTGAATCTTCTCCTCCACACTCCTTCGATACACACCGGACCGAAAATCACACGCAGAATTAAGATATTGATTTGAACATTTTTGAAAGTTATTCGAACAATATTTAAAAACAAATGTTATCAGTGGGATTTCTGGTTCTAAGAATAACTGGACTTTGCTTCAGATAGGTGACGTAAAACAAGGCCCAACGAAATAAGACCAAATCTCAAATTTGGCCTTGGTTCGCTTTGAAAATGGAAATAATGCAAAATTGGCTTTATTTCTGTTTCTAAAACGAAATAAGGCCAACTTTCATTTGGAAATAAGACCAAATTTGTTTTTACGAAAACATTCAGTGATAACAGAAGCTTTGAAAGCAGACCGGCTGACAACATAGGCACCTGTCAAGCGTCCCTAAGCGGTGCGACGGAGTCACGTGAGCGGGACAGAGGGCCCAAAATGGGAGTTAAAATACTTGAACCCACGAAGCGGGCCATCTTAAGTACTGTTTAGTTCAAAAACTTTGAAACATAGGTGCCTGCCAGTTGGGGGACTTATTACTTATGGAATTAAACCCCATCTGGCAGGCACCTATGTTATCAGTCGGTCTGCTTTCAAAGTATTTGTACCAAATAGTACTTTGGGTGGCCAGCTTCGCGCGTTCAAGGATTTTAACGCCCTTTTTGGGTCCTCCTGCCTCTGTCCCGCTCACGCGACTCCGTCGCTCCGCTTAGCGTATGCTCAGTGGCCTGGCAGGCGCCTATGTTGTCAGTCGGTCTGCTTTCAAAGTATTTGTACTAAGCAGTGATTTGGGTAAAAGTCTTTATGCATCATATATACATGAAGTGTTGGGCTTAATGCCAATTCTCAAAAGCAAAAACACTTTCCGTAGTTGGGGAAAGATGAAAAAAATTCTGAAAGTGAAAAAATCCTTCGTCTTTTGAAGTGATTTCGACAAAATGAATTCACCAGTAGTTCTACATAATATTTTAGAAGTAGAAAATATGTGCTATCACTAACCTGAATAAAGCCAGCACCCGGAACTAACATCACCCAAAAATTAAAGTGCTTAAAACAGTAGCATTATAGTTTTACGATCTATGTATGTAATACATAGAACACTTAAGGGGCAACAAATGGGAAATCAAATTTTATTTTGAATCAAATATGTGGTTTTTATTTCTATCCAAAAACAGGGTGTCCCTTAATTCGTCAATAGTATTTTAGGGCATGATTCTTGGGTGTATTTAAGGAAAACCATTGTTCAACAGTAAGGGCTTATCTCCAATTTTTATCGGGGATTTAAGAAAAGTCTCATTTTGGTGTACCCTGATCCATGTTAACGGTAAATGCGCGGTTAGTAATAACGATAGAAACTTTGTTTACGCCTTTATTTTTAGAAGAGTGAGTCCTCTTTGATTTTGTATACATGCTAGAGCCCGTTTTCGTATATCACTGATATCGATGATCCTAGCTGCTGCCTCACTTCTGAGGACGCTTTGATCATGCGCTCTTCTAATTTACTTTAAGTTGCTATTTTCGTTGAATTAATGATTTATTCCATTCTTCCCCATTCAAAAAACTCCAATATTGTAGGGTCAGGTTATCTTGCAGGCCATTGAACTGCTCTAACTTTTTCCTATGCAACGATTACTGCCTTCTCTTCATCTTGGCAATTTTTAACCCCTCGAGCAAAGTGGACTGGAGCACCAAAAAATTAGTAATAAGATGAAGCTAGTTAAACCTATGAAATGTCCAGTAGTTCTGATAACTGATTTTGCAACAACTGCAGATAGTTTGTAGAATTCAACTTAAGTGGCTACTAAAATTAGCATGTATTCAAACCAAAGAATATCAGAGTGCACCCGTTATAATTGTTTTAGTAAAAAACATACTTAAAAGAGTTATCTAAAACCACACAAATAATTTTTATTCATAGCTTTTCGAGCTTAAAAACTAAAAAAAAACATTTTTTTTTTAAATTTTACCTGCCACTGTTTTCCCAAATTATCATAAAATCTATGGGTTTTTCGGCACATTCAAAAAAAATATTAAAACATCATGTTGATTACGCATTTTTTGGAGAATATTGACCCCAAAGTCAAAAAATTAGCAAGGGCAGGAAAAATGGAACAGGCTAAAAACTGAATCTCTTAAGACTGAGAAAGATATAAAATTTGTTTGAACGCGTTTAAAAAGGCAGGTATTCTTCTAAAAACAAAGGCCTAAACGAAGTTTCTATCATTATTACTAACGGCGCAATGACCGTTAACATGGGTAAGGGTACACCAAAATGAGACTTTTCTTAAATCCCCGATAAATGATATCAAAATTGGAGAAAGGCCCTTACAGTAGAACAATTTTTATACCCAAGAATAATGCCCTTAAATACTATAGGCATATTAAGGGACACCCTGTATATTTCTATTATTAATTTAATTTTTTTTGTTAAAAAATAAGTCCAAAACACGAGAAAATCCACTGATTTTTATCGTACAATATTGCATTCGTTTTTAGAAATAAAACTTTCTTACCTGGGGGAACAATTTCTCCGCGTTCTCTTGTCCAATAGTTTATTGACTTCGGGAAAGCTTCTGATTGACATTCTAGCGTAACACCTTTTCCCTCAACAGCTCCAATTAATTGATTTTGTACTGTTATCATTGGTGGAACTGTAAAAAAAGCAAAAATGTTGTGTTAAATGTTTTCGTGGAAAAATGAAAAAATCATCGCCTGTCGTCGGCGAAGTTGGTCGTTCAAATAAGGATATCATACAAGGATATCGAATCGAAACAAAAGCAAAAACCACTTACAATGCACAATGAGTGTTATTCTTTTGCTTACTGATGGCGGAACACCGTTCGATGCAATGCATAGATATGCACCCATATGTTGCCTCTTCACATGCGGTAGAACTAGGTTAAGGCCTTCGATACTGGAAACTGTAAAAGAATAAAATAAGTATAAGGGAAACAATACAACAACGTAATGCAAGGTCATAATTGTAAGGTATAACTACAACGTAGAGGACAAAGCACATTGGGGATATTCAATAGTCGCGGATTTCTATCATTTCTATACCCAATCTGCCCGCTTATAGTCATAACCTCCCCCTTTTTAAAGTCGTGCACTGGATTACCTATACTATGTATGTATGTATACTTATGTCGCATAACAATTTTTATTTATCATAACGACTTGGTATAGGTATAATGTTTTTTAATCGATTCGTCGTAATGTCTAACATTAAGGCCTATTTATAGCATATTCAAAGTGGACTTGTTTTACCATTTTTTGAAATGAATTTTTAAATTACTTCAAAGGACGATGGCCTACGTCGATGTCGATGTCGATATACCCAGTGCCGTTGCTATTGCGACGACCAACGCTTCCTGTTTTTGAGGACGGGGACGATATAGCTTTATTTTTCGATGTTAGTCTATGAAGGGAATGTGAATGATAATCACCGAAGAGAGTTCAAACTTTTAAATAATTTATGCATCATAGGTACCATACCAAATTACTTTCTTTTAAAGGAGGCTTAAAAGAAATAGTTACAACCCTTATTTCAAACAAAAAAAGTTGATGAGATAGTTAAGAGTGATTCAAAAGTAACAGACCAACTTTCGTGTATACGAAATTAGATGGGTGTTTTTGAAGATATATAAGTGAGCATGTGGTACTTGTATGTTTAATATGAACTGATGGAAAGTGTGTCCTTACTTTAAAAAATATTTCTTTGCTTTATTTGTTCTTGAATTAGTAAAGGTATGCAGTTACAGGGATAATAATACTATTTAAAAGAAATACAAAAATCATAAACTGGTTCAAAGTTAAAATAATAGTTGGCACACATACTGTAAGAAATGGGCTCTTTAAGGAAATATGTTTTTGAATTAAAGAGTAGACATAATTTAAAGATAAAAAGTATTCTACAGATATGTCTGGTGTCTATTAATCCAAGGCCTATATTTTTGAATTGTAACCTCTACAGTACACCCTTAAAATATTCAAAATTATATTCCGAAAGTAAATGTTTGAACTCTTTATTTGTTAACAACAGGCGCGTGTGATATATTTCAGTCATTATATTTAGAAGTTGTTGAATTTTTGAGGAACGATTAAATTTTCAAGCAAATAAACAAGAATGAATCAATTTTCGGACACTAGGTATCTTAACGGCCCTATTATAACTCGCGAGTCGAACGTCCGACTGAAGTCGAATGTTTTTAAAATCACTTATGTACAAGTACATATGTCGTGGTTTAACGACTAGCAAACTGCGACGTTCGAATAGAGCAACATCTCAATTCATCACATTTTTGTCATATTAGCCGAAAATAGTTTGGAGAGCCATAAACGGTAATGCCAAAAGTCAGATTCGACAAATATTTCTTGCGACTCGCGATTCTTAATAGGTGTCTAAATCTATTCCATCTAAGGGGCCAGGTATTCGAGTAGCTATCATTGAAAACCATCATTGAAAAAGTTAGCTGTTTATTTTGAGACCCCTCGAAAGTTTAGTCATTATTTATTTTAGTGCAGAAATATAGCTTAAGACTTCAAAATTATTTCTCATCCAAAAAAACTTAATTTTGACCCATATCTTCCCCATAACGTAACTTTTAATTTTTTCAATGATCATTGAAAAAATTAAAAGTAATTTTATGAGAAAAGTTGTGCCAAATTCAATTTTGCTTTACCTAGTAATAATTTTGTATGTCAATTAGCTTTACTTTGCCATCAAAGTAATCATTTATTTTTTCTGCAAAATCTCTCAAAATTGACAATTAATATTTTCAATTATGGTTTTCAATGATAGCTTTAACTGGCCCCTAAAGTAGAATAACATTTTAATCTTTTTCTTAGAGCAACCGACCATTGAAGTTAGCCCAAGACTTTAATACCGACTATATTCGAAAACTAGGGTTTTTGTTTATAGCTACTTTGAGTTTCAATGTGCGATATGTATTTAGTCTATAGAAAATGTCATACATGAACTGAATACAGACAAAACTGATTTAATACAAAGCTATTGAAATTGTAGTGAAAAATGTAGTGAGTACAGGAAAACAAGGGTTTTTGTTTATAGCTACTTTGAGCTTCAATGTGCGATATGTATTTAGTCTATAGAAAATGTCATACATGAACTGAATACAGACAAAACTGAATCAATACAAAGCTATTGAAATAGCGAATCTAAAAATGAGACGATCTTCAAAAATGTAGTGAGTACAGGAAGCTGTAAGCGAGTGAACTAATTAAATATTTTTGTTATGAGTACATATTATTGAGTAATGAATACATAATATCATTTCTGTAATAAGTACATGGAATATTCATAGAATTTATGCAATGAGTACCTATATAGTATTTACGTAGTGAGTACATATGTATAATTTTTGCAGAGTACATATAAAATAATAAACAAAATATGTATGTAATGAGTACCTTACCTACATATTTTTAACGTAATAAGAACATTTTATTTATGCGATTAGTACACAGAAGGTTATTAGTATATTTTGTTTGATCCGTCCCTTTCCCCTTACTTTCTTCCAAATAAATATAAATATTGTTTGTTAATGTTTATTTCATATAAAACTAAAGCAGCCTCCATACTATGTTGATTTGTGTATATCAACAATGCTGATAAACAAGGTTATATAAATGCGGACGTGTAAATCAACAGAGTTGATGAACTTTTTTTGACCTGAACGCAACTACGCAACCCGATTTAAATGGATAGAAATCAACAACGTTGAGTCGACTGAACGATAATTTTTAAGTCTGGACGTGTTCATCAACACAGCTGTCACTTTTATTGCGGTTGTATTTTATGAATTGATTTGTGTTGTACTTTTTTCAGTAATGACACTTGACACATGACATGACACTTCAACACGTACACACTAACTAGTTATGTGTCGACAGGTTAAAATGATGAGCATGTTGATCGACAATGCAAATAAATAATGTTGATCGGCATAATGTGCACGCTGCTTAATATTAACCAGGCCCTTAAAGTACAGTCAACGAAAGAGTTTCGCTTGCAAAAAATAAGGCTCTCTGGTTTTATATTTTTATATGGTAGGGGTTACCCACAAGTATAACATACCAAAAGTCCCCAGCAGTGCGGCTTGATAAACTCAAGAAGGGGGGGAGTAAGGGTGCCCCTTTTTAGATTTTCGTGAATATTTGCACAACCTAGCATACATTTTGCTTGCATGGACAAATTAGACAAATCAGATTATGCAGATCGATGATCCTTATAAGGACTGCCATAATCGAAAAGTTGTGTTTAACACGTTAAACAACTCTTCTAACTAAAGTGGACTCCGCAACGTAACGTAAGCAAATTAAGGTTGAACCGGCACACATTTGACAGATGAAGATAAGAGACAGCTATAGAACAACAAAAAATGTTCAAATTAAACAAACAACTTCAGACAAATAATTTTAATATAAACAGGTGCGTGTCGTGAATAAAGATTATGATTGTTTTTTGTTTAAATGTTTAATAGAAGTCTACTCGCTTTATCCCTGATTCTAAAAAAAACTCAAGCGCATGGACAATATTGAGACATCTTTGTACATGTAGGTACCTACGTGTATGTTGGTGAATGTGTATTGTGTGGTTGATGTTTGTACCCATGTTTTGCAGAAAAATTGAAAAATTCAATGCCACCCAGATCTTTCAATACATTAATAAATACTTCTCATTTTTAACCATGCATGCATATTCAGAAAATAAAATAAAATTCCGAAATCATTTTACCAAACTACGCCTTTTTGTTGTTAAAGCGATTTGCTGCTTTTAAAGTTAGAAGAGTGGTTTAACGTTAAACTATACTTTATGTCGTTTAAAATTGCCAAAGAGTTGACTCTCGCTTTAAAAAAAGTTTTCAGACTTCCATTATCCATTTTAAAAGTGATATAGAGCCGGTTTAAATTCTTTAAAATTTTGCGCAAAAAAAATATGTCCTTTTTAAGTACAGCTAATTTAAAACATTAAATTTAGATTAGGTACATGAAGCGTCCCTAAGGAAAATTATTTAATTTAGCTTCAAAAATACTTAAATATGTATCTTTAATTTTGTATAAAAATTGCTATCTGCTATTCACATAAAATCTAATATCCTTTTACTCTAAAGAGTATAAAGGTCTTTGACCAAAAGCTGCTCCAGTCTATTGTGGCCTATTTGAGGCTTTATCTTTCAAACGTTGTCCATAGTCGTCGTCGTCCAACACTCAACATATCAAATACACATTCCCAACGTGCTGTTGTTGCCCTCTATTTAGATCTTTTTTATTTTTGTGGATATTTTTGTTTGTATTTTGTTTAGCAGTACCCATATATTCCTACCTTTACAACAAAACTTACCCTCCGAACCGTTGGACAATCCAATGGGTACTCCATTTTCACGTCTCCACGTAATAGTTGGCTCTGGTGATCCAGTAGCAGCACATTTAAGCGTCACGTTACTGCCCTCTCGTACAACCATATCCGTACTTGTGGGATAATCCAGGATATCCGGCGGTACTACACCAGACGCCACCGCCGCCAACCATCACCATCATCATCATAGTTGTTCCAAAACATAGAATACAGTCCCAGAGTTCCATCAAAAGGACGACAGAGTAAAATTTTCAAAAACCAGCATTCGTCGATGCAGCCGCCATGAAAGGATAATAGCGTCAGCAGAGGGAGCAGCAGTCAATCGGTGCGGTGGTGCATATTGAGAAGTACAAATAACAGGAACAGGGCAGCATCGAAAAGAACACAAAACACCATCACGATGTGTGGATGTGTGCACAGTCCAGGCCATTTTATGAATTTCGACAGGAAGAGGATCCACATATAGAAAATAGGATGACAAAAAATAAAAGAGAAGCAACACAAACAAATTATTGTATTTTCAATGCTTTTTTCATCGACGACGATAGTTGTTATGTTCGGTGGTGTAAATTTTTTATAGGGATTTAAAAGTGTTAAGGGTTTGCAGACGAGGGTCGCTCGAGTTCCTGTTGTTTTTTTTTTTTTTTTACGGCCGCTAACTTGGTAGACCAAATTGGGAGTTGCGGCAGGATTTGTGGCTGCCATATGAGTCACTGCACTAAACTGAAAAAATTTACCGGCTCGCGCTCTTTTCTTTTTAAAGGGGGTCTTTGGGGATTCACTGGAATCGGGTAGGTTAAGCCAAAATATGGTCATCTGACCATGTTGACAAGTGATGAATATTTTATCATACTGTGCATTGGCCGTGAAATTTTATTGCATTTGAGGTTAGTTCCGGTGGTTTTATTTTTGTCATATTATGCGGTACTTTGTTAGAGGTCTCCTTTTTTAGGATATCTACCTATTTACTATTTTTGTTGTTTGTTTTTATCAGGAAACGAGAGGCATTTTCATTTTGTCATCATGTATTGAAAGAGGGATATAATTTTATATAGGTCGTTAGAGTTTTATGAGAGTGATGCGCACATTATATAATTAAGGATAAAATAATTTGTGGCTCGGTTATGGTTTCAGGTCCTAGGAATTTCGTTGGCAGATAAATTTTGAATATTTTTGTTGATAATGGCTTGGGAATTTAACTTTTAACAAACTTTGAGCATAGCAATTAAATTCAATTGAATTATAGCTGAGAAAAACAAAAACAAATTTACTTAACTGGCAAACAAAATTCGCAAAAAAATATGTAAATACAAAGAATTTATTTATTTATTCATTTATTTTTTAATTGCTCAATTATTTTATTTAGATAGAAAGATAGGCAAGGTCCTACATGAGTAAAATTATTGAACAAAAAAGTTACAACATTTTTGAGATATACAGAAACAACATAAAAATAAGACGATTTCCGTCCAAACACGTCATATTTCTGCTTCTAGGATTTTTTAGCTAAAATCTGAAAAACAGTATTCTAAACTTCGCTTAAAGTATTTATTACATCAACGAAGTTAATTAAAATCATAACAAAGATGAAGATATATAAAAATAAATCAATTCAGTTCCAATGAAAAGCGCAATTGACTATGTATTTTGGCTGGCTATCTGTCATCATATTTAGGCAAAACGCACGGAGTTGAGGTCACTTGAGCTTTTAATTGAATTTATTTAAGACCCGTTCTTGAGAAATTTTGAAAAACCAAAAAACTGTATGCCAGCTTTAATTAAAATTCGAACTTCTTTTCTAGGAAATCACATACAAATTTTTTTATAAGTCTCAAATTTCCACTGATCTATAATGGACGCACAGACACACAGACCGATAAATGTCATGTCAAAAACCTTTTACGTTAACTTGAATCGGTTGCGAGACAGAACTTTATGAATTTCCAAATTCTTTAGGACCGAAATTCCGTTCTTAAATTTTATGAAAATACTGTATCTCAAAAATTATATACTTCAAAATAATGTACATACATACATATTAGTATGTATATTCAAATTTTTGAATGTCCAAAATAGAGTAATGCTAGGTTCCGTTTAAATTGGTACAGTATGACAGCTATCAATTTGGTCTTTGAACGACATAATATCTAGTCTATTTCCGCTTGTTGCTTTAACTGACGCAAATAAGTTTGTCTTTTCAAAAACAATGAATTTTTAAAATGTTTATTTGTGAGCTCAAATTATAGCCCAGTAACCTTGTCGTTTGTATGGGAGATACCGTTTGCGTCAAATCTGATATTTCTGATTTTTTGCTGAGTTGTTCAGGATATTGGCCTAGTAAAATAACCTTAGTTTTCGACCTTGAGCGGCGACCGCTTCAAGGTCAAATAACCGCGCTCTTTTCAGTTATTGGTGATTGCAGTCCTAAAGAATTAATTTTATATAAAAAGATTGTTTTATGATTTCAAAGTCACCTACTTTGCTTCAATTTATTTCCAAAACCATCTCCGTAGACCGAATGGTGTCCAAAATACAGCATTTCAAAACTTAGCAATATAAAAAAATATGACAAGTAGTATTATCAAACAGTATACTGTAAAATAAAGAGTGGTTGACATAAATGTATCAAAGCACTGGAGCGTGTAGGTTGAGCCAAAATAATAGGACAATCATACCGGTTAAGATAGGAGGAGCAATTATCTAAAAACATGACTTAAGTAGAAACAATACTGTTGAAAAACAATGGTAACATCCACAATATTCTTTTATAGCTTATCTTAAGCCCAGAAACCCATTTTTGAATTTTCTTATTAAATAAAGTTATTTTAATCGATAGTTTTTGAGAGATTAATTTCCAAACTCAAAATATTATCATAAAAGGAAATTTGCTCCAAGGATTCTGTTTTTACTAAGTAAATAGTAAAAAATTCCTTTTCAGATTGCTGAGTTTGGAAATTAATTTCTCAAAAACTATCGATTAAAATAACTTTATTTAAAAAGAAAATTCAAGAATGGGTTTCTGGGCTTAAGATAAGCTGTAGGAGAGTATTGTGGATGTTACCATTGTTTTTCAACAGTATTTTTTCTACATTAAGTCATGTTTTTAGATAATTTCCCCTCCTATCTTAACCGGCGTATATAGACCCCCTTCCGATATGATTGTCCTATTATTTTGGCTCAACATACACACTCCAGTGCTTTGATGCATTTATGTCAACCATTCTTTATTTTACATTATACTGTTTGATAATACTACTTGTCATATTTTTTTTTTTTTTTGCTACTAGGCCAATATCCTGAACAACTCCGCAAAAAATTAGAAATACCAGATTTGACGCACACGTGAATGTATATAGTTACTGTACTAATATTCAAAGCTGACCGTTTTCTTCAATGACATTTGTATAGATATGCGAAAAAGGAAAGTTTTTTTTTATAAAATGGATTAAGATTCATACAGAAAAAAACTTAGTTGCAGTTTTGAAAACGCTATCTCAGTTAACTCACTTACATTAAAAACATGTTTTTGTGATAAAAAAAATCAAAGGTAAATGAAAATGCAAATTACTGAATTTGAATTTATTCCTGCTTACGGCTTTCATTTCAAAAAATATGGACGACTGGATTGCACGAACTTGCTTTCGCAGCTAACAACTTGAATATAGCCACCCATTGACGGTGCAGACAAAGTGATGGTTTACTAAATTCTTATCGTTTTGAATTTGTTTGATTTAATACAAAGGAATTTGGAAAAAAAGTTAAAAATAAAAAAATAATGTTTTCTTTAATTTTATATTTTCGCAAACAAATTAATAAATACAAATTTTAAATGCAATATTTGTAGAATAACTTAGAAGTACTGAATCGCAAAATAATGATAAAATCAATTGGGCCAATCACGAGATATAAGGGAACATACCTAAATAAGTATAAAAAAGCCAATTATAAAAAAAACATAATTTTATTTACATTATATGTTATTTTTTTTTTTGTTGTAAGAACGTGGTAAGCAGTATTATTAGTACTAGTTTAAAGATGATATGTACAAAGTTTAATCAAAATCCTTAGGGCCGTTTTCGAGGAAACTTGATAAAACTGAAATCTTTGTATGGCAGCTACTCTTTCTAGATGATTATAAACAAAAATTCGAATGTTTCCTCTAGGGAATGACATAAAAGCACTTCACACCAAATTTGAAGCAAATCCGTCGTTTCGTTTAGGCTCTTGCTCAATGTACAAATGAAAATGAACTTTAGCGTAGTAGGGCCATTTTGCGAAAAATTTAGTTGGTGTTACCACAGAAGCTACCTACAAAATTAAAATGAACATCTTTGTAAGCGATGAACATCGCATCGTATCGAGTTCTTGGTTGGGCGATGTTTCGTGCTTGTGCAATTTGCTTGTGCTACCAAAGAAGTAAGAAGAGAATGAAAGAATGAAAAATTAACGATGACATAAATAATGAGCTACATGTTTGTAGGTCTTTTATTCAGAGAGATATGTTGTGTTGTGTACAGTCATAGTGCGTGTTTACTAGAGGTTGGGGGTAGAAAAGGAACGGAGGATAAAGGGATACCTACATGCAAAATGTACAACAATAGAATTTACAAAAGTTTTGAACCTATTTATTATATGTATATAATAATAAATTTAAAATAACTTTTTCACAGAAAATAAGTCACTTTTTTTTAATTTTATCTAGGTATATGCCTGTAACACCTCAGGTCTTTTAAATGCAATGCACGACACAATTTAGAAGGAAAGGAAAGATTTTCTACAAAAAATAACTTGTTTACAAAAACAAATTAACTTTTAACAAAAAAAAATGACGTTTTTACAAAAAAAAAATAACATTTTTACAAAAAAAAAATAACTTTTATACATACAAAAAATAGCTTTTCTACAAAAAAAAAAATAACTTTTGTAGAAAAAAAATTAACTTGTTTACAAAAAAACTAATAACTTTTTTCAAACTAAATTTATTGTTAAAATAAATATCTTTGGTTACTTGCTTAAGCAAAAGTGATGATAAATTATTCAATTATGTTTTATATTTTTATTATAAATTATACATACAAAATATGCATAAATTAATATATTTATACGGAAAATTGATGTGATACAAAAGTTGTAATTTAAGATTCTTGGTGTATAAGATGATGAGAGACAAATGTGGCTGTTCTTGTACCTGATTCTGAAGATGGTTTGTCCCAAACAAAATATATCAGATCAGCAAGGATGACTTAAATTTGTATGCAAACTTAATCGGCAAATGTTGTACAAATTCAATCTAAAAATGTGATTGAGTTAATAGTCGTTTCGATTTTTGTTTTGTTCTTGACTTTAATATGTATCTTAGCAGAGATAGCTTTAAAAAACAACTATTATCATTTATGAATACTGGTGGATAATATATAGCTATTTTATTTGTTGATTGTTAAGTACTTTTAGTAGTCTATAAAAGACATTTTTTGCTCTGCTTGATGAAGATTAAATAAATAAATAAAAAAATTGAAAAGTTGATACATAATTTTACAAAACCCACGCACATATTGACTTAAACCTCCTACGATTAGGTATAAGATAATGTTAAAAAAAATTTGTTGATTAATTTAACAAGAGCAAAACGAATTTACAAAATAAATTCGTAACTTACAAAATTCTTAACGGATCCTCCAGATTAAGGTTTAAAAATACTGCCCTTAAGATTTACACAAAAAAAGAAACTATGTATCAAAAAATTCTTGAAAACTTCGAAAAAATTTAAAACAATTTTAGTTAATGTTTTTTTTTTTCACCTACCTAATTTACTTAATTATTCAGAAATAATTTATTTAAATTCGTTGGTTGGCATATTCTTAACATAAACTAGAGATTACAAAGTTGGAAATCTTATACAAAATTCAAATTTAATGCTTTTTGAATTATGGTTATTAAAGACAAGCTGTTGTGACACAATCGGACAGAAAAATGATAAAGTCGTTCCTTACTTTATATTTTACTGAAGGATTTCAATCTTCTGTTTCTCTTTTCTGCAATTAAGCGCTTATGTTAATCAAACATAGCTGTGCACTTATTGAAAGCTCCAAACGTTCTGAAACAAACAACAAAAACTATTCTTATCTATTCTATCAATAGCAGTAGGATCACTTGTAGTTGAAGATTGCTAGTACAATTGACGAAGTTGAAAGGTAGAAAACATTATACAGTCGAGCCCGTGCATAGCCATATGAAGATGAAATAAAAAAAGGGCTTTTATCCGACTGCAAAGTTGGTTTGGCGCACAGAAAAAAAGATTAAATGACGATAACAAACACGAAATAGTTCCAGTGTTACTTGCAGATATTAATTGTCAAACTAAATTCAGTGGAGTATAAAATTGATTTTGCTACAGGTAGGTTAGGCAGTCAATTAAGTCAGAAAAAGTCATTAGTCAGTAAAAGTAGAATAACAGATTCAGGCAAGATGTAATTTGCAAACAAATTAGTAATGATTGAAAGAGGTACCTAATTCGCTTGGACCTTCAACCTTCCAAGCACATTGGGAAATGGTTAAGCCTAATGATGTAGGTAGCTGTGGATGAAGCTTGTATCTCACTGTCAAAATAAAAAGATACGAAAACAGTGAAGAGCTCTATAATATAACGTTTTAGTTGTTGCAAAAAAATGTATGGTATGACACAAAGTTAAGCACTTTTGATTGAAGTTACAGTCTTGTGTTCAGCCATCAGCTACCTACAACTATTTTTGTAGCTTTCACAAATGAAAAGCTTATCAAATTAAAACAATTATAATGTACCTTATTGCATCACGATAGGTTGTCAACATCACCTCCTTACAAGAACTTCAAAATTCAAAAACATATATAGAATTATTTATGTTTATTGTTTATTTATGTTTAATAAGGATTTCATAGAACATATCTTGATTCTACTTAATTTTAATTAATGGAATTTTATTTAAGTGCAAACAATTAGTTATGTTTTTGTTTTATCTAGCAAATGCATTTTATTTTCAATGCTCCCATTCTTACTCTATGAGTGAAATCTGTACATTTTTGGACTTCTTCATCATTGTAATGTTAGTTCTGATTAAAACCTCGAAAAGCAAGTAAAAATAAATATTTAGTTAAAACAAGTTTATAACAATGTTCCATCAACAAATTCCTGCACTCAAATTTGAAGCAAAATCATGTAACACCTAAAATGTAGTTTCATCTATTATCCAAGTGATATTTCGTTGGCCAATTCATTTCCACTTGTCTTTAAAATTGTATTGCAAAAATTAGTTCATCGTCAGTTGGTAAATGACCGAATATTAGATTCTGTTTTCTACTTATACATAATAGCCCATCCAATAATTACAAAAAAAAGGGCTAAATTCGCAAAACTCGATGTAGTTCTGCATTTTTGATATGTTGTTGGGGCATGCTAGAGTAGTCTGTAGCTTAGTTTGCAACTTGGAAAAACCTGTGCTCGTTGCAGAAAAAATGCAACAGTGAAAAAAAAACGCAAAAATCACCCAATTTTTTCCGACATTTTCCTTTATAACTTTGGAAATACGCAACTTAGGAAAAAACATCCACTAAATTCTTGTTTGTTATAAGATTTTCTACAGGACCACATTAGTTTAAAATTCATGTATGTTATATTTGAGTTGCTATCTAACCATGAGTAAAAAAAATCTGAAAAACTAAGTAATTTTGAAGCGCCCAAAAAATGGGTCAGAAATTGTCCAATTCTGCTCAAAATTTGCAATCAAATAGCCTAGAGTATTATAAAACAAAATTTGAAAATTCGATCCAAATCGGTCAAATAGTTTTTGCAAGAAACATGATGTTAACTGAGTGCAACAAGAAATGTTTCCATCATTGCTGTGATCAAAGAAGGACAATAAAGGTGGTACTGATTTTTGTACACGTACTTGGAACTCTTAACTATCATAAAATATCATTATAATATTTATTTTTTTTTTGTTGTAACTTTGGAAGCGATTTTAAATTCGCAAAAATGCTTCACGAAATCATTTTGTATTCATTTCATTTATGCAACTTTTTCGCAACTTTAAAAATCGCTACCAAGGTATCTAAAAACAAGACCTCAATAATATCAGTTCCAACTAACGTGTCCTGCTTTGACCACAGTAATGATGCAAACATTGCTTGTTGCACTCAGTTAACATCATTTTTCTTGCCAAAATTGTTTGGCCGATTTGGATCCAACTTTCAAATTTTGTCTTATAACACTCTAGGCAAATTTGCAAATTTTGAACAGAATTGGACAATCTTTGACCTATTTTCTGAGCGCTTCAAAATTACTTAGTTTTTCAGATTTTTTTTTACTCAAGGTTAGATAGCAACTCAAATATAAGATACATTGGCGCAAAATTTTAGACGATTTAGTACGATGTTAAATCATTTTTAGTATGATACTAAGTTCAAAATTGTGTTTTGCTAATTTTAAACTAATTTTAAACTAATTTTAAATTTTAAAGCATCGTACTATCCTCTAACATTTTACTAAAGTTAAAATCACCAACTGGCTATTTTATCTTTTAGTATCGTACTAAATCCATATGAGAAAACCCGAATGTTCCAGGTTCGAGTCCTGGTGGTACCCAACTTTTTTTTCTCTTTTTCTTTTTTTTTTTGTAAATAATGGAGTTAAAATGATAAAAATATAAATATGGTATACTTATTTGAAGCTCATGATAGGTTTCCATAAACATATAATTAATTTACAACGCATAAAAACAATAATTGTGTTCATCAAATTCAAACCTTACAAATGTAGTGTATTAGTTAGCAAAAGGTTTAAAATTTTGGAATAGACAGTAAATTGCTAAATACTTAGCAAATTGTTAACTAGTAAAGTGTTAAGCCCTTAACACTAGGTTGTTTAAAATTTTGCGCTATTAATTTTAAACTTTAATGTGGTCTTGTAGAAAATTTTATAACAAACAAGAATATAGTGGATGGTTTTTTCTTTAGTTGCTATTTCCAAAGTTATAAAGGAAAATGTAGGAAAAAATGAGGTGATTTTTGCGTTTTGTTCACTGTTGCATTTTTCCTGCCGAAATTCGACCACCAAAAGAACTCACATTTACAGACTCTAGAGTCAAACAATTTGTTCGAAAATTAAATAACAAATATTTTTTTTTAGTTTTACAAGTTTTTTTATATGCACAGTGATCGGCAGTGCAAAAACCAAAATGAATCACTGTGTGTAAATGCGTGTCTCAGGTATATTCTGCACATCTTCGCACCTATGGCTTTCCAACGATATAAAATTTATCGATATCGGTTGGATACTTTTTGAGTAAATGGTACCACTAAAATTTTTAAAGCTATTTTGTATTCCTTTTTTAATACAGAATTTTGAGAAACAGAATTTAGACATATAGAATTTTAAAATACAGAATATTTTTCATACAGAGTTTTTTGGAAACCATAATTATGAATTATTTACCAGAATGCTGATTTTTATTGTTTTGAAAACAGGATTTTGACCGTACAGCTATCTACCAATTTAAAACGTTTTATAAAAACGAAGAAATTCGAAAATAAGAAATATGAGTCGCTTAAAATCAAAATGGAATTATATTTAGAACTGAAAGTGGATAAAAAGGGCAAAAACCTACAACTTCTAAACTATTAGAGATAATTATGCTAAATTAATTTTTTTTAAATTTGTTAGAAATTTTTTATAAGATAAAACAATAAATGAAATATAAGGACCTCATCAGGACTTTCTAAAAAAAAGAATTTTTATTTTTGGCCTCTTTGATTGTGAAAAAATAAAAATAAGCCTTTTTGAATCTAAATAATAAATATTATGAAATGCATAGAAATAGGAAAACCAGTTTTGATTTTTTTTTGTTAAGCAAACATACAAAATATGCACTACTGGATCGCATAAACTGTCGATGGTTTACTAATATTCTTATATCGTTAACGATTAAATAAGAAAAATATATGTTGAAATAGCTGTTTTGATTTTTTTTTTGATTTAATACAAACAAATTTGGAAAAAAAGTTGAAAATAAAACAAAATATATTATTTTTTTTTTTATTTTATTCGTTCGTAAAAAAATTATTTATTCAAATTTCAAATGCAATATTTGTTGAATGACTTAGCAGTACCAAATTACAAAATAATGATAAAATCAACCATGCCAATGACGAGATATAAGGGAATATACATAAATAAGTATAAAAAAAGACAATCTAAACAAAAAGAACAAATGTTTATTTTCATTATTTTTATTTTTTGGTAAGAACGTGGTATGCAGAATAATTAGAACTGGTCTAAATATGACATGCACAAAGTTTAATCAATATCGTTTAAGTCGTTTTCGAGACGTCTTGACGAAAATCACTTTTTGGACCTCTCAATCATCGTTTAGTCGTTAGTTTTGATTAAAACCTCGAAATTTTTTTGACACCAAACCAATACTTGCCTTATTAAAGCAAGTAAAAATTATCATAGGTACCTCACATAAATTCATTTAATTATACAACATATACATTCAAAGTATTTAGTAAGCAAGAAACTTTTGCATGCCTTGAATTGAAAGTGCCGTCGGGCTGTCCACGAGACGAGAAAAGTCTCGGTCTCGATATCGGTCTCGCATGACGAGACCGAGACGAGACGGGACTGGCTCTTAAGCAACCGAGACCGAGACGAGAGTGTATATTTGGATTTGGACCGAATTTTACAGAGAGTCTAAATCCAATTTCAGTAAAATATTTATTTTCTTCTGCACATATTCAAACTACCTATAATCGAAAATATATCGTTCCAATAATCAACAAGTTGGCCGGAAATCGTATTTTTCGGAGACAAGACCGAGACGAGACTTTATTATACGAGACCGACTCAAGACCGAGACGAGACTGAAAATTTTCGATTTAAACGAGACCGGGACGAGACTTACAAAAGTCTCGCAGAGTCTCGTGCCGTGGCCAGCCCTAGTAGCAGGTTCCAATCTACCACTGGACAATTTTCACTTTCCACTACCTGTACTTTATTTTGGGTTACCATATTTAAATAAGCTCACTGCAACCTATTAATATTAATTTTAACATTGAAAATGTTTAAAGGCTCGTTTTGAACAAATTATGGTGTTACACAAAATGAATAAAGTACAAATGAATACAAATGAAAATGAACTTAAGCGTAGTAGGGGCATTTTGCGAACAATTTGGTTGGTGTTACCATAGAAGCTACCTACAAAATTAAAATGAACATATCTTAAGCGATGAACATAGCAGTGTATCGAATTGTTGGTTGGCGATGTTTCGTGCTTGTGCAATTTGCTTGTGGTACCAAAAAAGTAAGAAGAGACTGAAAGAATGAAAAATAAACGATGACATAAATAATGAGCTACATGTTTGTAGGTCTTTTATTGGCTGGTGCAGACTGCAGAACACAACTACAGCGAGTATCGAATTTTCGGTTAATATGTTGTGTTGTGTACAGTCACACTCACAGTGTGTGTTTACAGAGGTTGGGGGGTAGAAAAGGGACAGAGGATAAAGGGATACCTACATGCAAAATTTACCACAGTAGAATTACAGAAGTTTTGAACCTATTTATTATATGTATACAATAATAAATCTAAAAAAACTTTTTCACAAAAAAAAGTAACTTTTCTACAAATAAAAAATAACTTTTTTACATACAAGAAAAATAATTTTTTTGTAAAAATGAATAGCTTTGGTTACTTGCTTAAACAAAAGTGATGAGAAATTATTCAATTATGTTTTATATTCTTACTATAAATTATACGTACAAAATATGCATATATTAACGCTCTTTTCTGACTCGATGCTATGATGGTAAAATCAAAAAAAAAAAAAAAACATTACTGCTCCTAACCGAGAATGTTAAGGGTTGCCAATTTTCTGGAATTAACTTTTTATATGAAAGTGAACGTTAAGTTTGTCAACTAAATTTTATACATATTTGCGCTCAGCCCTGGCTAGCATAATAATGTTCGACGGGCATCTTTGGGGTCCTGCAACGAACTAGTCTCCGATATTAAGATTTTAAAATACTTCATTAAGCCAGACATAAAAGATTAATTGAAAAAAAAAAAACAATCTACAATTGCATGAAAACTTTGAAAAAAAAAAATGAAAATCAATCTGAGTTAATGTTTTTGTACCTTCCTAATTGACTTAATTTTTCAAAACTTTATACGGAAAATTGATGTGGTAATTTAAGATTCTTGGTAGCATATTCTCTACATATACTAGAGGACTTAATAGTTGTAGATATAATAGAAAATTAAAAATTTAGTATTTTTTGAATTATGATAAGAAAGATGAGCATTTTGTGACACCGCAACGGACAGGAACAATCGTTCCTAACTTTATTTTTCCTTGGATTTCTATTTTGTAGCTCGTATCACTGGAAAAATAGAAGTAATATACAGTATAGGCCACTTATAGGTAGTAGCCCGTAGCGTAATGGCTAGTGCGTTCGACTGTCACGCTGGAGGTCTGGGTTCGCTTCCCTGCCTCGTCCACCTAAAAACTAAAAATTTTTTTTTTTCAGGGCTACTGCCTCTTGCGAGGAATTGACAAACCCTCCAAGAGTATCACTTGTCACGAATAAGTGCTTCTCGTCTAGCCGTTCGGATTCGGCATAAAATTGTAGGTCCCTTCCATTTCTGTCGAAAGGCGCACACAGGAATGGTTGCGAGTTGTTAGTCACTAGGCCCTGGTTCTTCATGAGCCGTTGTACCACCCGATTTATTTATTTATAGGCCACTTAAGGTCACAAGAAGATGAGAGACAAATGTGGCTGTTTTTGTACCTAATTCTGAAGATGGTTCGTCCCAAACAAAATATATCAGATCTTAATGAATGAGGTGAAAAATTAAAGCAGGGATGACTTAAATATGTATGCAAGCTTAATCGGAAAATGTTGTACAAATTCATTCTAAAAATGTGATTGAGTTAATAGTCGTTTCGATTTTTGGCGCATAAAATTGAAAAGTTGATACCAAATTTTACAAATTTGTAAAACAAAACCCACGCACATATTGACTTTTTGACTTACACCTCCTGCGATTAGGTATAAGATAATGTTAAAAAAAATTACTTGATTTTTAACAAGAGCAAAACGAATTAATATAGGTTGCATTCTTTTCTATATTCCCCATATTTCATCTGGATCCCACCCGTGGAATTTCATGAGATAATTAACATCTAATTCTCAATCCACTGTGCCAACAAAAATCTTTCATTTCCTTCTAACCGTGCCGTGCATTGCATTTAAAAGACCCTGAGGTCTTACAAAAACTAAAAAAGTTTTTTTCAGGGCTACTGCCTCTTGCGAGGAATTGACAAATCCTCCAAGAGTATCACTTGTCACGAATAAGTGCTTTTCGTCTACCCGTTCGGATTCGGCATAAAATTGTAGGTCCCTACCATTCCTATCGATAGGCGCACACAGGAATGGTTGCGAGTTGTTAGTCACTAGGCCCTGGTTCTTCATGAGCCGTTGTGCCACCCGATTTATTTTATTTTTTTGAGGTCTTACAGGCATATAGTTAAAACTATTATTATTATAAATTCGTAACTTACAAAATTCTAAACGGATCCTCCAGATTAAGGTTTAAAAATACTGCCCTTAAGATTTACACAAAAAAAAAATTATATACAAATTCTTGAAAATTTCGAAAAAATTTAAAACAATTTTAGTTAATGTTTTTTTTCACCTACCTTATTTACTTAATTATTCAGAAATTATTAATTTAAATTCGTTGGTTGGCATATTCTTTACATAAACTAGAGATTACAAACTTGGAAATCTAATAAAAAAATCCAAATTTAATGCTTTTTGAAATATGGTTATTAAAGACAAGCTGTTGTGACACTCAATCGGACAGATAAATGATAAAATCGTTCCTTGCTTTATTTTTTACTGAAGGATTACAGTCTTCTTTTTCTCTTGTCAGCAATTAAGTGCTTATATTAATCAAATACAATTGACGAAGTCGAAAGGAAGAAAAAATTATACAGTCGAGCCCGTTCATAGCCATATGAAATGAAATAAAAATTGTGCTTTTATCCGACTGCTTTTTGCTACAGGTAGGTTAGGCAGTCAATTAAGTCAGAAAAAGTCATTAGTCAATAAAAGTAGTAGGTAGCTGTGGATGAAGCTTGTATATCGCTGTCAAAATAAAAAGATACGGAAACTGTGAAGAGCTCTATAATATAACGTTTTAGTTGTTGCAAGAAATGTATGGTATGACACAAAGTTGAGCACTTTTGATTGAAGTTACAGTCTTATGTTCAGCCATCAGTAACCTACAACTATTTTTGTAGCTTTCACAAATGAAAAAAGTTTACAAATTAAAATAATTATAATGTACCTTATTGCATCACGATAGGTTGTCAACATCACCTCCTTACAGGAATTTCATATATAAACATATGGAATTATTTATTTTTATTGGGGCGTATTCATAGTCATTTTAGACCTGGGTCTAAGTTAAACATAGGTTTAGTTGAATTTTCGGACGTTGATTCTATTTTTGTTTGTGTAGTATACCAAGCTAATTATCTTATAAGAATATAAAACCAACGGTTTCTAATTAAAATCGGTCTGTATTATTTGAGCCAAAATTGTCTTAAACTGTAGTTTAGTTAAACCTGGGTCTATCTGCGACTATGAATATTCCCCATTGTGTATTTATGTTAAATAAGGAGATCTATATAACATATCTTGCTTAAACTTAATTTTAATTTATGGAATTTTGTTTAAGTGCAAGCAATTAGTTATTTTTTTGTTTTATCTAGCAAATGCAAGTCATTTTCAATGCTCCCGTTCTTACTCTATGAGTGAAATCTGTAAATTTTAAACATTAATTGGCTTTTTTGTGTAAAATTTGTATTTACATCACGAAAAGATAACTTTCCGTCTGGACGTCTGTGGTGAACTGAGTTCATAACTTCACAAATTCTTTCTTCTGTCAGATCTTGGAGCGAAAAAATTAGACCATTTTTGAAAACATATTACATATCTTAGTTCTCATTTGCAGAATATATATAGGTCCGTTTTAAAAACAAAATCATTTATAGTAAAAAATAGGTCCGTTTTGATTATTAAAAAAAAAAATTATATAGGGTCGTTTTGATTTTAAATTCAAAATTCGAGTGCATATAACTTTTAAAATACTTAAATTTGAAACAAAAAGGATTCCATCTCTTTGACACAAAAATTTTGGTAATCACACTCTATATTTTTAAAAAGCTCGAGATAGGTACATTTTGATTTTAAGCGACACATGGTTCTTTTATATGAGAAGTTTTTTTTGCTCAAAATAGATCGTTATAATTAAAACACACTCCCCTGTATTTATAAAGAAAAAAATAGTTATTTCAGCACTCGTCTTTATGAAAACTGAACCATGGATTAAGAATTTTCCGGACTCAAACTAAAGGCAATTGCTTATTGCTGCATTTGAGTCCGAAACATTCTTATTCCATGATGTAAACACGGGAGCTGAAATAACTTTTTTTTCTGTATAGGTAAATGCGGGGGACAGTAAATATACATACTTAATAGTAATCGGAGTAGTCGTTTTCGAGAAAAATGTTATTTAATATAAAAACTACAAACTACTTTCATTGCTCAATTTTATACTCTACCTCATATATTTTGTTTAAACGAACAATTTGTGGTATTTGATTCTCTTTTCGATTGAAAAGTCATTTTTAACTCCTACTGCTTCACTACATCTTCTATGCAAGTCTATATCGAATATAAATAAGCTAATTAATGATACAGTAACCATCCCACATGCATAATTTAACCTTCGATTATACTCAATTCCAATGAAATTAATTTAATTAAATTCCACGTGTTTGTTTTCAGTCAAAAGATAATAAATCAACAGCGAACTAGCGTACCAATTTCATTTAATTCGGGTTTCAATCTCTACATATATTCTCATTTTGAAAAATATAATATTATTAATTTATTTTTCACTAAGGTATATTTAAAAATATACAATTTTTAAAATAACAAAGTAGGTAACTTTCTCGCACTGATGACTCTGCATTTCCGTTTGACATTATGTTGAATTTCAAGGTATTGTGGTTATAATATTGTACCTACCTTCGAATATACGAACTTTGCAGGTCCTGATAAAGAGTATACGAGCTCTATGAAGCCTTTAGCAAAATCGACGTAGCGTAATAGGAACCAAAAAAAAAAAAAAAACAAATCCACGAAAATATAATGTCCACAAATTTACACTCGTTACTTTGGCACCCACATAAAGCTCTCTTCAGTTTTTACCAGCCAGCCAGCAGCACAAAAAAGAACATCATCAAGAACAACACACACCAACCGAACAATCGCGGTTTTCAGTGCCTCCCAACCATTTCGCATTCACAATTTCTCTGGTCCTTTTTTTTGTAGACCGTGATTTTTACTGTTTTATTAGCTCACCTAGTGTAGTCCATCCGGACGAGCCACCCACCCTTTTCTACAACCCTTTCTCCAACCTCACGCGAGCCATATTCACCCTCTGTCTAAAGAAGGTTAATCCAGTCATTGCATTGGTGGAAAATGCCTCGGCATTTTCGATTTTCGTATTGAATAGCTCGACCACTCAATGCCTTCAGTCACGAGATTGTTGAGAACACAAAGTACTTAATGAAAAACAACAACAACCAGCGCGGCGCGGCCGGCCACCCAGCAGAGCAGTAGTAAGCAATGTAAAGTGATGTAGGTATATCATGGTGGTACAAAATAGACCCATGGTCAAAAGGGTACGTTTACAGACGCAAGCCGATTCTTAATCCGCCTTTTATTCGTTTTTGGCTCCGCATGCTTTCAACAACCAGGGCCGCATTTAAAAGTTGGGACTTCAACTTTAAGACACAAAAATAATTATTGATAGGAGGTGTATACTTTAAAAGCCGATAAACTGGTATGTATTACTGTTCTCTGTCTCTGTCTTTAAAAAAAAGTGTGAGACATACCAACATTTATTGAAACAAACTTATAAGTAATAACACTATAATTTATAATTTATCATTTATCGATATGAATAGTTTAGTCCAGTCAATAATTACAAAAAAAGTGCTAAATTCGCCAAGCGCGATGTGGTGCTGCATTTTCGATATGTTCTTTGGGCATGTTAGAGTAGTCTATAGCCAAGTTTGCAACTTCGAAAAACTTGTGCTC